>CM046661.1:48435329-48770329 GCA_025594165.1 Tamias sibiricus
ATATTCATATTTGATTTCCATTTTAAACTCCTGGTTTTGCTCCTGTCCCTCATGGAAAAGGGTGACTCTAAACACCCACTTCTAAGTGCCTAGTGATAAGGAAAATCAGTGTTGAAGGAAGAAAGGTGCTCACTCCCTCTAATGTCATATGTCACAGTTCTCCACCTTCCATTTTTTTTGCCTCAGGCAGGGAATGCTTTGCCTAAGAGTGGGAAAGAGGTAAGGACATCTGAGCAATGCACAATAGACCATCTGCAATAATCTTCCCAGATGACAGAATGTTGTCTGACATTACATTGCTTTTCAAAGAGGTAAGCCCTTCCTTATTGCTGTTATTTTTAAAACTCCGAAATAAAATTAAGCTGTTGATGCATGCAAGCACGTCTAGACAAAAAATAGCCCTTTTTTCAAAAAGGAAGGTGTTTTCAGAAGGGTGTGTGTGCTGGGGGTGGTGAGGTGAACTCTTAATTTGTTGTTTTGAAATCAAGGTCAATGTTTGTTGATGATATGTGTGAATCAGACTGAGAGAAGATGTAAAGAATTTGGTGACTTAACTGTGCTTCTGTTCATTTTAAAAAATATCTGCATTCTTCGAAGGAAAATATCATTCTATTTAGGTTTTGTGGAAAAGCATTTCAGAATACCAGCCTTACTTGAATATTTTTTCCTTTCTGCTTCAATTACCAATAAATTAGAATTAGCTATTCTGCCCTGCAAGGATGAAAGCATCAATAGCAGTGATGTTAGCTTCAACTAATAAGGCAGGCAGGGCTGCTAGACAACAGGGCCCTTAGAGTTCAAACCTTGCTCACTGTGTTCAATTCAACACCTGCCACTGTTTCTAAGTGTGTATTGTCATGCCTCTGATTACTTCTTCCTTTGAGCCCCCATAGCAATTTGTCCATAATGGTATTGTAGAATTTATCAAATTGCTTTATAACTAGCTGTTTGTGTGTCTTCAATGCATATAATTTTTCACCATAAGGAATACTATTTCGGTAATTATTTTTTTGTCTCCAGTGACTGGAATAGTGCTGAGTACATAGTAGGAATTCAATAAATTTCTGTCGAATGAATGAAAGCTCTACAGGCCAAGGCAATCACTAGTAGACAAAGACTTCGAGGGTATAATCAGATGAACAATATGTCTTTTGGAAAATGATGAAAACAGACCAACCAGAGTGGAGTACAGCAACTGACATTCTTTGATAAAGGAGGTTTTAGTTCATTAATGTGATATGGAGGTGTTTGTTAAATCCCAAATTTAGATGTGGATGTGGTGGCCTGGCTCACTCTGGGTTGATGTCAAATAGTTTTTTCTTCATTTCATCCCTTCCCACCTGTTCTCTGGGGTGCTTGTTATAAGTGTAGGGTGCAGTGTTGCACTTCCACGGACCTCCTCTAATTTGAGCACAGATCACCATCCCTACTGATTCCTGTAATCTGTTCAGTCAAGCACTTGTTAGTATCTTTCTGTATCTCTGTTTCCACCCCTAGATCTTTAAGAAATGCAGTACTTCAGGTGTGCCATTGCTTCTTGGAGATATGACTCTGAGTAATTCAGGGTTGCTGGTTGCTACTGCTGGCAAACTGGCCACCCAGGGAGAGTCTACAGCTTACTGAGTGAGCCCAGATTCTGCTCTGCTGAGTCAAGTTGGTCTAGGCAAAAAAAATGGAAGGCATAGGTGTCACAGAAGCTGTGGGGACCACATGTGCCTCCTTAGGACAGAGGCACTTATTTTCCCAGCTTCTAGAAGGCAGCGTTGGCAGCCAGAGTGTTGGCCAGGCTCTTAGACAAGTGCTTCACAATTCAACTCTTCCAATTACCCAGTTTCATTTCTTTTAATTCTCCCTGGGTACTGATTTTGAAGGAACCTCCAATTAAAATTCCTGCATGCCAATCTCCATCTTGAATCTGTTTTCAAGAAGCCCACTTGTGGGCTGGGGTTGTAGCTCAGTGGTAGAGCATTTGCCTAGTATGTGTGAGACACTGGGTTAAATTCTCAGTACCACATAAAAATGAATAAATAAAGGAATTGTGTCCATCTACAAATAAAAATATTAAAAGAAGGAGAAGGAGAAGGAGAAGGGGAAGGAGAAGGAAAAGGGGAAGGAGAAGAAGGAGAAGGAGAAGGAGAAGGAGGAGGAGGAGGAGAATGAGAAGGAGAAGGAGAAGAAGAAGAAGAAGAGGAGGAGGAGGAGGAAGCTGCCACCCACTTGTGATGGGAAATGTACATTGTCAACTTGATTGGATTGAGAGATATCTAGAATTAAGAGACTTCAGGGTGTCTGTGAGGGTGTTTCCAGAGATGACTGGCATGTAGGACAGCAAACTGAGTAGAGAGATCCTCTCTGAATATGTGTGGTACAATCCAATAGGTTGAGGACCCAGATTGAACAAAAAGTGGAAGAAGGAGGAAGCAGGGGCTTATGGAAGCTTGACTTTTCTTCAGGGGGTGTGTATTTTGCCACTGCCATCGCCCACGGACATTGGACTCTAGCTCCTTCACTCTTCCAATGTGGACTCTGAACAGTGATTCTCCAGGGAGTTCCCAGGCCTTCAGTCTCCGACAGGGGCTACATATTTTGTTCCTATTGTTCCAAGGCTCCTACTTCTTGGACTGAGCAGCTACTGGTTCCTTCAGTTCTCTGGTGTGCAGATGGCCATTGTGGGATTATCCAGTTTCTAATGGCGTAAGCTAATCTAATAAATCTCCTTTTATAAGCATTACATATATATGTCCTATTAGTTTTGTTCCTTTATTGAACTCTGACTAAAACAACACTCAAACAGGTAGCAACAACTCCATCCCATTTGTGTACCTAAACTTAATAAGGGAAGAAGGGAGGGAGGAAAAGAATGAGGTTAATGTCCTCTAGACTTATGGCAGCTACTTCTGCAGGCACAAATTTAGTCTAGGGACACTGAATCTTCTAGCCTTGAATGACAGGACTCTGACATCAACTATAGCCTAAGTCCTATTCTCTTGTAGGCTAAAGTCATTTATTCATGACCATAGGAAACTTTCTTAACAAAGGCCCATAAAACCTTCATAGAAACCCAGATCTTCCAGAATTGCAGAAATTTTAGATCTTCAGAAATAAGTAAGAAAAGAAAAATCAAACGTTCTAACTCCAGGAAAACTTAGTATTCAAGTTCTTTATAAGATCAATGATACTAAGTTCCTTATTTCATCATTATGATTTTTTAAAAATCACTCTCTGATTTTTAATATCTTATCAATCACCTCAGGTAATTCTTCTGAGTCTAAGACAGAAGGTTTGTGCAAAATTTATGCCACAATACCTAAGTATATAAGAGTGCATAGGACTTTTTAAATTAAGAGATTCTAACCCCTGTTTAAATACACTATTGACCTTCCATGTCTGCAGGCTCAACCAATCACTGATAAAAATAAAAAATTAAAAATTGTATCTGTACTGAATATACAGACTTTTTTCATGTTATGATTCTATGAACAATGATTATAACAATTACTTAAATAACATTTACATTGTGTTAGGTATTATAAGTAACCTACAAATGATCTGAAGTATCCAGGAGGATATGTATAAGTTATATGTGAATTCTACATCATTTTATATAAGGGAACATAGATTTTGATACTGAGGAAAGTCTGTACCACTTACCCTTCACTCAATGGCTTTATGAAGCAGGTTTACCTAACAATCCCCTCTCAAATTAGTTAAGTTTAAGCAGATTTTATCATAGAAAACTTTTCATTCAGATAACCCAAAATCTTCTCTAGTGGTTTCTGTCCATTCCTCCTTTATTGCTGTCCCCATTCTTTATATGAACTTTCTTCCAATTCATTGCACATTTTCTTTAACCAATAGTTATGAAGAGGGAGTAAAATATTCACTGAATTAACCAAACTCTGAAGAAGATCTTTTTATTTCTGTTCAATGGGTTATCTTGGTTTAGGGAAAAAAAGTTTCATGATTAAACTTATAAAGATAGCCTTAGTCTGTTCAGGCTGGTGTAACAAAATACCACAGATTGGGTAAGATATAAATAATCAAAATCCATTACTTACCCTAAATCATGTTTAGATGCAAATAATCAAAATCTATTACTTACCCCAAATCATATTTAGATGTGGGAATACCCAAGATCAAGGGCTGACAGATGCAGGGTCTGCTGAGGACTGTTCTCTGCTTCCAAGGTGGTACCTGACGTGGTAGAGGAGGTAAATTTGTGTTCTCACATGCTGGAGGGCAAAAGGGACCAACCCATTTCCTTGAACCCTCAAAAAGGGCACTGATCCCATCCATGAGTGTAGTGCTGTCCTGGCCTGATTACCTCCTGCTGTGATTTGGATCTGGAATGTTTCCCAAAGGCTCATGTATTGAAGACTTGGTCCCTAATGCAACAATGTTCATGGGTGATGCTTTTGGGAAGCATTGGTGGTGGTGCATTGATCATAAAGACTCTAACACAATCAATGGATTAACCTCTTCATGGAGTTACAGCTTATTGAACTGGGAAGTGGTGGAAACTACAGGAGGTGAGACTAGTTGAAGTGAGTAGGTCCTTGGGGACACGCCATTGGGAACGATATCTTTTCCTCTGTCTTTCTCTCCCTCTCTCTCAGCTTCCTGGTTGTCCTAAGGCAAGCAGCTACCTCCAGCTCATGCTCCGGCTGCCATGAAGCTCTGCCTCCCTGCAAGCCAGAAACAATGGACAGCTGACCATGGACAGAAAGCTCTGAAACTGTGAGGCATAGTAAACCTTTTCTTCTTTGAATTGTTTTTCTCAAGTACTTTGTCACAGTTATAGAAAACCTCCCAAAAGGACCCACCTCTTGATACCATCACCTTCAAGTTTAACTTCCAACATGACTTTTTGGAGGAGCACATGTTTTCAAACCAGAGCAAACACCAGCAATTATCTGGTTTCCCAATGCTCTGACTGTTGTGTTGCTTTTAGAGCAATCAAAGACATTCCATTGCCAGTTTATACCCACACCTTTCTCAGAACTCCAGAATGTCCTTTGTGGTATCTTAAGACTGTCCCAGGCATATAGCTTCTGTGCCCTTGCAAAGAGCCTAGGATTGCCTAGTCCAATGCCCATAATTTCATGGTCTCTTCTGTCCAGTGTACCTGTAATGGACAAAACCCCTTCAATTCCAAGTGAGCTGATAGCAGCACTGCTTTCTCTTTTCTTTGGGGTATGAGTTGATTGTGGTCATAGTCATCCCCTTTTTCCTTCAGGACCACATTCCCATTCTATTTGAAAAAGATTTTTCTGGGTTACTTCCTGCCTTAGAATGTTTGGCATCTTCTCTAACTAGGACCACCCCTTCTGCCCATGCATGTCATCACTGTCGACTAACACACGTCTTGCATGCCCAGCATGCACCTTTTCTTCTTCCAAGGTACCATATATGTCATATAAGGAAGTAAAGTAAGTGATATGGATGCTGATACCCTTCAGATGAGGTGGCACATAGGGAGGAGACAAAGCTTAAATATCTACCTCAGATAGAACTTGACTTTGCTTGTTTGAGACCTTTATTTATTTATTAGTTCCTATATACTTGGCCATGGGTAAGGGAAAAACGAAGGGAAGAGATGGTAGTGAAGAGAATAAAGTGAGTGATTCTTGCAGACTCTCCTCCTCTGGAGCATAGAGGCCCCCACTTGGACCTGAGCTGGGAAGTGACTATGTCTTCATTCACACAAAGGCTTCCCCTGGGCTATTCTCTGCTCTGGCACTTGAATCAGATACAGATAGAGTAAGCTTTTTCTCTTGTTGCCAATGGACATTTAGAAAGTTGGTTAATCTCATCTGCACCATTCCAACCTCACTTTTTATTTTTATTAAAATCACAAACTTAAGTAATGAAAAATAATTATTTTGGAGGGAGTCAGCTCTTTTCACAAGGTCAGTTTGTGCCCATAGCCCCCTGAGAGGAGGACAACCTCAGCTAATGATCACGTTGAATTACAAAAAGAAGGAATGGCATTTAGCTTCATGACAATGGGCAATTTGAGTAATTAAAATTATTTAGAAAAGCATTGATTGGTTTAAATCAAAATATGCCTGAGAGCTTGTTTATATTTTATATATATTCAAATAACATTTTTGTCAGTTAGTCTTCTTTCTCATTTCAAAACACTTGTGAGCCGACTTTTCCATTTATGCTGGAGGATGTTCTATATCCTGGAATAATAACTGAGACTACTCCATAAATACTTTGAATTTATGAGACTAACTAACTACGAAAAGGATAGTAGAATTGTAGGGAAAACTGTTCCTGGCTTTAACTGCGTTATGTTTAGCAGTTTTATTATTGTTAAAATTCTCCAAATTAAAACGCAAAAGCTTAACTTCTTGGCTGGGTTTGCTTGCTTAACCTTAATAAAATATAAGGCTCTGTTTCATTAATCAGAAACACACTAGACACAGTGCATGAATTTTATCTTCCACTTTGTCCTTTGTATTTTAGAATGATAATAATAATAAAAATTTCTTGGGGCTGGCAGGCCAGACAATCCTGCTTCCATTGTTTCTATCAGGTTCCTTTGTAAAATGGATTTCTCAGGCGAAATGCCTTAAGGGACAAAAATTCCTATAATCCTCTTCTCTGGAAATCTTTAAAAATAGAATAAACTTTTATTCGTCTGGGTGTGGTTTAAGTACAGTTTGTCTTTGGCAGAGGGATGGTTTAACTGACCTATTGATGTTGCTTTAAGCTGCACAATCACTTAAATGGGGGAATTTTCCTTTAATCTGTGCCAGATTTAATTTATCACAACAATACATGTTTTTATGGATGTAGTAAAACAAAAATCAGGTGCAATCTTCTTTTCCATGGTAAAGTAATAAAATGGTTTATTCTCAAATTCGAGAAAGTAAAATTAAATCAGGAACAGATATGATGTTTTCCCCTTCCTCAAATTTGTACCACAGATAGTGAAATGTGATGAACAGCATGCAATGTAAAACAGTATCTTTTGAAACAATTGGAGCAAATCAGCAAAGCCGAACCATATGCCTCATCAGGACCACCTTCATGTTCCTCTCTCATGAATCTGAAGCAGAACATCTGGGCAGATGGAGAGCACTAGCCACACTGGGATGCTGATGGGCATGGACAGGATGGGCTGTGGGAAGGGAGGGGGGAGAATGATTGGACAGATATAGTTGCAACTGTGTCAGCATAGGCTGTTACGCATACATCATTCCGTCCTCTTCCCAGATTCGCCCTGGGCGACCATAAGTCCTCTGCTATTCAATCCTCCCTGCTTGGGGTGGTTATATTATGAAAGTTTTCAATTTCCACAGAAATGCCAAAGAAAAGAAAAATGTTATCATATGGATCCTTAAAATGCATGCATGTCCCCACATACCCATGTGCTCATGACAGTGGGCCAGGTTTAAATATTTCAGCTGTAGTCAAATTCACATTTAACAGCTAAACATAACACAGTTAAATCATAGTTATTGAGGCATTTCACAATTCTTTTTATTTTTCAGGAGAGACTCCAGCATTGTTTGTTTTTTTAACAGGTAAGGTTTACTGAAGTATTATTTATCTGAAAATACACCCATTGTCTACATTCGAATCAAATCAATGTTTTTTAGTAAATCTATAGAATTGTGAAGCAATCACTACAATCCAGTTTTAGAATGTTTTCATCTCTCCAACAAGTTCTCTGTGTCCCCAGACCTAGACAAGCAATAACTGCTTCCTAAGCTATAGATTTGTTTTTTTCTAAAAAATTTCATATAAATTAAGTCATGAAAAAGTCATCTTTTCTGAATGTGTCTTTCACTTTGCATGATATTTAGGTTTATTTGTCTTGTAGCATATATCAGTAGTTTGCACATTTTTATTACTGAATAATATTCCCATGTGTGAGTACACTGTGATTTTTAAATGAATTCTCCATTTGACAGACATTTGGCTTGTTTCCAACTTTTGGCATTAGACTATGCTACTATGGAGATTCATGTCCAAGTCTTTAAGTAAACATAGATTCTCATTTCTCTTGGGTAGATAACTAAGTATGGAATTTCTGAGTCATATGCTAACTTTACATTTAACTTTTTTTAAAAAAAGCAGAAATTGTTTCCAAAATGACTATAACATTTTGCATTTCCTTCAGCAATGTGTGAGGGTTCCAACTTCTCCATATTCTTGCCAACACTTATTATTGCCTACATTTTGATTATTGTAACCTAAGAGGGCATGAAGTAGTATTTTTTACTGTGAATTTAGACATTAAATGTCTTTTCACATGCTTGTTGGATATTTGTACAAATTGTTTACTAATTTTAAAGTGGGTTGTTTTTGGTTTTTGTAACTGAATTGTAGAACATCTTGACATATTCTGGATATAAGTCCTTTTTGAGATCCATATCTGAAAATATTTTCAATCAGTCTGATTTGTCTTTTAACTTTAATGGTATCTCTTGAAAAACAAATTTGAAAATTTTGATGAGGTCCAATTTATCCATTTTTCTTTTATACCTCATGACTCCACGTCTCATCTGGCAGTAAACTTCAGTTTCTAAGGACAGGGAAGTAAAATGGTTCCAAATACAATGGTTCCTTGCCATTTTCTTTAGGACCACAAAACTTTAAGGAAATCAAAAACATCACAAACACATTTTCAAAAAACCAATTAGGAACCTCCAATTCTGTCCCTTGCCAATTTATCACAATTTACTTTTAAAGAGTGAAAATCTTGGGTAGTTTAGTTGTTCAAATGGAGCAAATATGAAGCTTGTTCCTGAAAGCAAGACTGAAGGGATACTACTCCTTGCATGACTAAGTCTAGTCACCAGGGTATCTTGATGTTAGTATATGCTAAATCATATATAAATAGTTAAATCATATATAAATAATCAAACCATATGAACTTTTTTTTTCTAAAAAGAAAAAAATATATAAGCTGCTACAAGGTTTGTGGTTAGGGACAAAGCTTTATTTCCAAGTTGATGATAGCCATAATTATTTTTGTCTTTTTCTCAATGAAACGTGGGTTACTCCTTGCCGATATTGCTATTATGAAAACACTTAAAATATTTAGCAAATGGTTGGACTTGAAAGAAGATAGAAAAAAGGAGGTTAAACAGCCTGGAAGTAAAGTTGAAATACTTTGAGAGGTATAGCTTCGGTGAGCTGGTTTATTACACTAGACCAAAATTTATGAGTTGAATATACTCTGAGTCAACCAGGAAAACCTATCAACCTTTACAAATATATTGGAAAAAAATAACTGAGCAAAAAGGTTTTGCAAATGGAATCCATTTTTATGATGAAGTTAATATGAATTTGTTTATTTTAGAATATATAGATAAAAATCTGGACTTAATTGAAAACTATGACAGACTGCTTATTGAAACCAACAGATTAATTCAATTCCATGCATACAGCAGAACAAGTCTCCTTGTTTGTCTCCTGATCCGACAAGTTTGTTCATTGAAATGATTATTTTGTTGCATTATGGTGGGATGGTCGACATGAAATTGGACCCACCAGATTAAAGTTATTCCAAGTCCACATCACTTTACGTGCTGAATGAGAGGCTAGTTTCTTAGTGATGATTGTCATGGCTGCCATTATAGGAAGAAACTTCTGAGACAATGAAAGGTTTTCTTTGCTCAGAGTTAAGCATAGTTGTTACCTTCTAGAATGGTGATTTAAGTGAGTCACCTGCGAGCATCAGGTTTTGTTTAAATTTGTACATGAAGCAAGAAAGATGATGCCTGACAAGGATGAGTTGCTTCGTTAATTAAATTAGCAGCGGAAATTTTACTAGCTTTAATTAGTGTAAAATAAGCCACAGAAATAAAGATAATGATTAAAGCATGCTAATCTGATTAGAATCACAATGTGCATTGTTATCGGCTACTGGATAGTAGAAAATCACCAGACTATGGCTAGAAAGATGCAGAGACCTGTTTCAGAGAAGATGATGGCTGACAAAGGCACACACATCTGGATCTGCTATTAGATCATCAGTTTGGGGAGATTATGCTTGAGAAATACCATTAAAATTATGGATCATTGATGAATAGAGAAGAGCCGTTTTCCAAAGAGGAAGGTGCTAAAAACCATGACTACTCATAATAAAGGGAGCTAAACCCAATTCTATTGCTTTCACAAGTGGAGCAAGATTTTAGCCAGTTGAACAGATAGCCTGCAAAGTAGAAGGATTGTAAAATAACTGCATTTTCCTCCTCCTGACCCACACAATTTAAGCAGTGTCCATTTGAGACATGCAGGCAAAGGATATGCTAATATGTGTTGAAAGAAATCCTATTTTATCAAATTCAAGGCAGAACAATTCACATCCCTAAATTATCACGTAAATCTTCTCCAATGCACGGTTCCTCAGTCTCACTAGAATTACTTTCAGCTTAAGATGTAGATAGATGGAAATAGTCTATTGTTTTTCCATTAGTTCTCCTGCCTTCCCCATTTCCTGGTTTGTAAAATTTTCAATCACCTCAAAGGCTGAATGGTATAACAGGCAATGGGCCTTTTGTAATTTTCTATGTGTGTATACAGAGGCTAATTTATGAGAATTTAGTTGTATTTAGATATCAGAAACCATACTTCCCTATTAAACCAAATCGTAATCAAAGCTTTTAGGAGACACTCAATTATAAATTAAATAAAATTGTTGGAGCCTATACTGACTTAGGCTTCCAACCTTTGGCATTGGCTATTTAAAATTTTTATTCCTTCGGTGTAGACTTATTGTAAAAATGGATTTTCCTTCACTTTTGCAAATGTCGAGACATAAGAAGAAATTCACTTTAAGTGACCAGTATTGTGATGGAAGTTATGGCTGTTTCAAATCAAATCATTAAAAAAAAATAGACATTTTATTGTCGATTTGATGGCGTAGATTTCAGCCACAATTGTGTCAGCCTGCCTATTGAAATGATTTAGTTCAAAATAAAGCATTATTCACTATAGATTTTTCATTAAAAATACTAAGAGAAAAGAGCTTTCTCTTGCGCTTCAAGCTAGAATACAAAAAGATGGAGTCAACAATTGATGAAATACACTTGGATTGAATTTATTCATTCAATCCTTTATGTGTATCTAATTCATTAATTCACAACCTATAATTTATGGCCATCATGAAACATTATGTGAAGTTCAATTTCAGTTAACTGCCATGTATACGGTAACAGAAATATATGTGTGTGTATGTGTGTATTTACTTTTATATTTCATATATGTATTTACACGTATATATATTCACATATATTTCGGGCAATGAATAGTGATTGAGAACATCAGAAGATCATTATTCTGCCTTGTGTGTTTGGTCTCATTTTCAAAGAGTACATATGCTCCAGTGAATAAGTAGGCTAATTGTTTTTCTTAGATTTTTAAGCGACATATTGATAATGTGTGATCAATGCAGAGACTTAAAGAAGCCAACAATAACTTGGTAGAGCACTGCACCTTCCTATAAGCTCACAATCTGTTCTTTCTTCCTCCCTTCCTCCTCTTCTCTCCTCTGTCAAAAGAAGCTGAGTAGGGAGTAAGATGGGCACCTGGAAGTGGGGAGGGCCATGACACAACGCAGGTGCAGTTGCTTGAGCAGGTTGAGATGGCATCTGGGTCGACTGGGTGGGGTGTCATAACCTATTCAGGATGAGTGGGGCTTTTGTGCAGGGAGGGGGTACATGAAATGCTAATGGAGGTTCATAGAGTCGGTGTGGGTGATGAGGTCCTTCTTGAAAGGAGGCAGAAGTTTTGCTGGCCTAGTGACAGGTGTGGATGGATGACTGAGGAGGAGGAGAAAGCCCACCTATGGAGAGGGGATGAGTAGGACCTCCCACCATCCCTGTCTTCCCCATATTTGGACCTCCAGTTGGTACAGAGAGCATGTGTATGATTCAGCAAGAAATACTGAAGCCCAAGAGTCCAGCAGAAGGGTGGTTATGTGAGGGCTACTGGTGATGTGACCCACCATGGATCATGATCGTGAGAACTGGGTGAGAGAGCATCCTTGCAGGACATAGGCAGTGACAGCAGCATGGATACAGGAGCTCAAGTGGTGTGAGGCGGGCATTTGTATGGTGTGGCAGAGCAGCTGGGAGAAAGAAAGCATCCACTCAAAGATGGATGGTGGTGGAAGTTTGCTGGGGAATTGGTACTCCTTGGGGGACAGATTGAGTAAATAAGTACAGTGAAGAAAAAAAGGGATCAGGTTTTTTCACTGTTGTAAATAGGGAAAGGGTGGAAAATGCAATGAACCCTGTGGTGTTAGATTGGAATTGTGGGTATTGCTTTAAACTCAAGGTTTTCAATATGTAGATATAGATAGGGCCATACATATGTAAATAAATATTACTAGGGATGCATGTGTATGTACATTTGTATGTGTGGCATGTACATGCGTACATGTGCCTACATTCACTAGCTCTGCCAATGGAAGGCCTGAGTGCGATGACCCCCTAGCACCACTGAGTCCATCTTGAATCCAGATACTGGTATCTGAAATCCATTTTCCAGCAAAAGAACTAGGAGTCTTAGGAGACATGGCTAATCCAGGGATGGATCAGAGACATAAAATAAACATGAGACATCTCATTATGCTAACAGGAAAGTTCCCAAAGAATGATGAGTACATTTCAAAAGGACATGGAAGTCAGGGAACTAAATTGGGGACAATTTTAGCATCAAGACAAATGACAGCAAACCTCTTCTGTATGGTAGGCTGCCAACTGATTAATGTATAAGGAAGACGAGAGTAATTTGTTAGCCATCATAATAATAACTGAGGTTAGAAATGACAATGGATGCTACGCTAGTGTAGAAAGTTTGATGAGGAATGACATATTATCTTAAAATATCCACCACAGGGACAGAGAGTAAACTTACATTGAAGAAAACTGATGGACACCAACTTAATCAAGTGATCAAGGTAACCACGACCAATGGGACAAGTTGAAATTTTATGATATCTGTCAGGATGAGAATACAGCATCTGCCCAAAGTATATAACCCAAACGTGCTCCTGAGGAGATATCAGACAAAGCCAGAGTGAAGGACATTCTTCTGAGTGACTGGCCTGTCATCTTCAAAAGTGTCCCTGTCAAGAAAGCCAAACAAACTCTAAGGAATGATTGCAGACTGAAACCAAGTAGAATTCTATATTGATGTTTTTGCTAAAATGCATGTTCTTGGCCAACTGGTGAAACTTGAATGCTGTGTGTGGATTAGAGGGTAGGAATATATTAATATCAAGTTCTTCATATTTTGATTATCATAGCTTTGTAGGAAAACATATTAGTTCTAGAAAATACATTATAAAATATTAGGGGGGATAATGGAGCTGCAAGACAGCAGAACAGCAGAACTTTGGAAAGTTTGAAATCATTTCAAAACAGAAAGAAAAATCAACAATCTGAAAAAAGTCTTTTTTTTTTTTTTTTTGGGTAATGCTGGCTAGGCAATGAGCTGGCTATTTGAGAGAAGAAAAACCACTTTATCTCTTTATTTCTTTATTTCTCCATTTCTTCTTCTCTTAAGGAGGTAGTTGGACTAAATTACCTTATATCCCCTTATAAATCTAATGGCATGGGCTTCTCAGATATCAATCAAAACCTTGTACTTAGGGGTTAGGCAAGAATAGGGTAAGTGGTAAAAGCTTTCTGGAAGAGGAAATCTTGTGGTTGCATTTTATGAGAACTGGGACTCCTGCAGTGCCAGGCAGGGGACAAGAGAGTACCAGAAACAAAAATGGTACAACCAAAGAATTGGAGGAAGTTATACAACAGCAGGAGACAAGAGAATTGTTATTTTTCTTTGGGTGGTTTCTGGTTCAGCAAGAGCCCCACCCCCTCCCATTTTCCTTCTTTCTTCTTTCCTTCCCTTGCTCCCCACTTCCCTCCCTTGTGAGTGGTGCTTGCGATCCCGTCTACTAGAAGAGAAACAACTACAGCACAAAGACAAAAAGCTGCTTAAACTTCATTGCACTTCAACAGTTTGGTATTCTGCCTTTGCCACTATGAGGGTGACAATTCAGTTAGCTTCTTGATCAACAGTGTGCTCCTCCCAACACCAACCCATTCCTTCCCCCTTTTGTGATTCTTTTATAGACAGGCGACATGTGCCCTTGTTTTCATTGAAAGCTGTAAATTTTTATCTGTGAAAGGAGGTGCCTTAGTCAAGTGAGCAAGGCTCCAGAGACTTTATCTGCTGATGACTGGGAATAACATGGAATTCATCTCTTTGATTTTTTAAGTCTCAAATCCTGCTTTCCTTTTCCTATCACATGGGAAAGCTACAATTTAACAATTTATGTGTGCAGTGGATGATTTTATAAAGTAAAATTAGGAAATACAATGTGAATTGGGTTCTTCTTAAGGGTATAAATTATCTTTTTAAGCTGGTAACATGATAACGTCTATTTATATAACATTGTTATTCTAACCTCAAGGATGTATATATGCCAGTGAAAATCACTAAGGCATCCTTAAAAAAATTTAAATCTTTTAAAATCTATGTTATTTTCTTTATGGGTAGCTCTGGAAAACACATGCAAAATTATAGTGCTTGGATAAAATTTTTTTTATGAATTTCCAAATACATTTTTTTGTAACGTCCATCCTTGTTCATCATTAAACCTACATAGAAAGGACTGAAGGAGCCATTAAGCAGAGGCTCAAAGGCTCTCTGTTTAAAGTACTCGCTACTGTTCCAACCAATAATGTGTCTATTGTCTTGGAAAATGCTAATTGTTAAATTGATTATGATATTCATGTTCCAACAGTCCAGTTAAACACTGCACAATGTACCACGTGGTGATGGAAAATAGCTTGTTGTTTGATGTGCTGTGATAGCAGATCCACATCTATCTCAATTATGAAAGGTTGTTTCAGTGCCACGGTTATTTTTCTAGATATGAATAGCTCTGACCAGAGAAGGGCAGTGCAAGATTTTATATTATGCTTATTCTTTTCATTACCGAAGTTGTGCAAATTAATAGATGCTGAGCAAGGAAATTAGGATGTTCTGAGATTCTGTGGGTGGCTGAGAAAGCCCGTGGAGTGTATTGAGAGCTTGTCACCAATGGCTTCTTTGGGGTCTCATCTAGCACTCCATGGCTTCTTTGGGGTCTCATCTGAGAAGTAAGGATTTGGACAAAACAAAGAAGTTGCTGGGTTCCAGCTTTGGGGAAGTTGAAATACCCCTATGTCAAATTTTGTGGTTGGGACTTCGGTTAATAACGGGAAAGACTCAGCAATATCCTCCTACTAGTCTTTCATCAAATGGTTACCAAAGCCCTTTGACAGCTTGTGTAATCAGGAGTTGATGATCTAGCCTAATACTGAGAGACAGACTAGTGATAAAATTACTAAAGCAAACCTATCGTAATGCCATAATATAACAAAATGAAATGCTAGATCCTAGAGTTGATGTTGAGTCAGGGAAAATACTGCTATAAAGAATATTGGAAAATTGTACTAGTGTTAAATTTACTGACTGTGATAATTATACTGTGGTTATTTAGGAGATTACTCTTGATCCTAGGAGACATGCAGAGGTTTTGGGGTCGTGATATTTACAACTCATTCTCAAATGGTTAAAAAAAACAGAGAGAGAGAGAGAGAGAGAGAGAGAGAGAGAGAGAGAGAGAGAGAGAGGCAGAACAAGAGTAAGAGAGAAAGAAAAAGCAAATATAACAGAATGTTTACAATTTGTGAAATTAATAAATGGGTATTCCTCTATGATTTTTACAATGTTTTTTAAAGGTTTGAAGCTTTTCAAATTAAAATAGAAAAATAGTTAAGTGGGACAGCAGTGTTTTTGCAGTGCTACAGGGATGTTAGATAATTATGTTTGAGATAATTATAACAGCAAGTCTAGTGAAACAAAGTTTTAAATTATTTAATTTTATAAGTTTGAGGCCCAGAAGAGAAAATGTATTGGTGACAAGAGCCTGAGAATTCTGAAAGGTGGCACTAATCACACAATTCCACAGAACAAGGTAAGAGGTAATTTAGACCAGAACCAGTTTATTAACCTCTCTCAACCCCCAGGAGAGAAGCAGGATTATTTTGAGGCACAGTGTGGTTATATAACTCACCTTGGGTCACACAGCAAGTAGCTGAGTCAAAAGGTCAAAAATCACACTTTTGCCATTCAGTCTCTGCTTAAGTGCTCTTGTACTTCCTCCAATAATCTTGTATTGAATTGAGTTTAGATGTTTCATTTAAGACTTATTTTTTCATCTATTTTTTTCGAATTTTATTTAAAGCATCCAAAAGAATTCAATTATGGTTAGATGATTACTAGTGAAATAGCCAAATTGAAACTGCTGATCTGATTACTTCTGTAGCCCTAATTATTATGATTTTTTCTTCATCATGATCATAAATGACTACAAATGCTTTGTCATTGATTTTTTAAGATCTACTCTGCCACAACTTGAATTGTTCAAAATAGGATAAAAGAGGATACATTTTAATGTATATCAAATATATGCATATATTTTGAAACAAAAGCTATTCAATCCATGGTTAGGAGAACTGAGATTAAAAAACTAAAAGGGTGGTATTGAACAAATCTTCTCCAAGTCTTCATCCAAACTGTTCACAATGTCACCAGAATGATACCAGATCCCCTTAAGGTACAGTAAGACTGCTTATTTTAACTTTAGGAGAGTATATGTATTTGAGAAGATAGTCAAATGTAAAATCATGGACATTTTCTCTTAAGGTTCATGAGAAAGACAAGGGGCAGCCACTTAGAAGAAGATCTATTTGGTAGAAAATTGCAAACACTAAAGTGCCTTTAGAAAAATTTTCCTTAAGATTATTAGAAGAAGAAAAGATGACGGATGAGGAGAGAGGTGAGACTTTAAACTGAAAGTAGTGGTAATCTTCTGCCTTCTGCAATTTGGGGTAAAGCAGTCTTGCATTTTATTCCGCTGATGTTTGTTTCTTTTCACTGTGAAGATTCAACCTTCAAAGCAGAACCTGACAGGTTGTGCTCTGTTAATCTAGCCTTCTGGGAAACTGTCTTCAGTTGAATAATAGCAACGAATCTCTGAGCTCATGCCTGCTCTCTGTGCTCATTCATCTCAACCAAGCGGCAGCAGAGATCTTAAATGAGCCATACAGAAGAGCATTTCACAAATAACTTAAACTTGGAGTGGTTTTGAATAATGTTGCCTTTAGTTTTTATTTTTGGGTTTTATTATGTCCATCATGAAGGTTAATGGAAAGTATTTTGAGAGGAGGAATTAAAATGTGAAAAATTTCCAGAATCTAAATTATTTAAATGGTAATCCAAAGACCTTCTTCTAGAAGTATTATTGTTTTATTTGTGCCAGATAAGAGGAATAATTGTGCATCACCCCAATCAAAAATATTGAGCATATTAGTGTATTGAGAAGTCAGGCAGTTAACTATTTATATTTAATATGTTGCTTTGGATATTCTCCTGTGATAAATATAGGGTATGACACATGAATTAACTTTTGGTTATATAGAATCTATCATTTTTATGTAATGATACTTTATTTTCTAATTTTTTTTTTTTTTTTTTTTTTTTTTTTTTTTTTTTTTTTTTGCATGGAAGTATTGTGTCTCCTTAGTTGTGGGACATGCTAGGAATGGCATAGACAAATCCAGGTGTTGAGGTTCACCTTGGAAGGACTGGCTCCCTGTGGGGAAAGGTGGTGTTTTATAGAGCAGTGTCCAGGGAGCAATGGTAACCCTGGGGACAGTAATATGTGATGCTCGCTCTCATGATTAAAAATGAGATATTTTTCACATATACAAATGATGCTACTGAAATTATGGGAAGAAGTGCCCTTTGAGCATTCATAGAGCAGATTTGTTCTGTCATTCATGTCTGCTCAACTCGTCTTATGGATGCTGCCTGTACTTGCAGTTAGTGGTGAATTTTGCCATTAGGAGATAGCAGGTTTCTTTCCACTTTCCCACTTGCGATAATTCGCAATTCAGTGTAACCAAGGACATATATTTTCTTTTGAATTTCATTTTTTTTCTTGTGTATGGGTTTTGTAAGCCGGAGGTTTACTCTGTTGAATAGGACATGAAGTCACTAGACAGGGGTAAAGATGCAGTTGGTAGATGGTATCATTTTAATTTTGGGGAAATAAAGGAAGTTCTGTCTTTAAGGATCCGGCATGCAGTTTGGGGATGGAAAGCTGGTAAATTTGTAATGGCTCCAACCACCACCCAAATAGGCCAAATTTTAGGGCAGGGCTCCAGCCTCTTTGGCAGGATAGTAGGTTATCTCAGGAATAAAAGAAAAAAGCCAGTTCTTGGGATGAAGAGCAAGCAGTGTGGGAAGGTTTTATTGTAAGCCTAAGTGGATGCTGGATTGTAAATATCGGATTTGGGCATGAAGAATAAATCTTATTCTCCTCTGCGGGTAGTCCTTGGGGTTCATTTTCATCTAGGATTAATTCATGTATTCCGTTAGACTAAATTTTCAGATAATCTTTGGGACTGGACCGAGCATCAAGAGGTAGGACCTGAGGGTTGATAGACTACTATTTCTATGCCAGCTTCCAGATCTTAGTACTGCACTGGTATAGTGTACATGCTCAGAGTAGGTATTGATTTGACAGTTGTGATGCATCCAATATGAACCTGTAAGTATACCTGAGTTAATAGTGCAAATTGACGTCCAGAATGCCCATCTTGGCTGTTAAGTATGGCTTTAGGAGGTATTTAGACTAAAGACCTCATTTCTTCTCCTACTTTTGAAAGTGGTCTTTAAAAATATTTCCTTTTAGTACTCCATTAACTATACTGAAATGGTAACATTCACCTTCTTTAAAACCGAAGTAAACCCTACTCATTGCTTTACACCAGTCCTTTGGCTAGCAAGAATGCAACAGTGGTAAGGTTCACCACATTGAAAAATTTACCTCACAGAGCCTGTATTCCTAATGGGTTCAGAGTCAAGACACTGCTTTCTCTCATGATTAAAAATGAGATATTTTTCATATATACAAATGATGCTATTGAAACTATGGGAAGAAGTGCCCTTTGAGCATTCCTAGAGCAGGTTTGTTCTGTCATTCAATCTGCTCAACTCATCTTATGGATGCTGCCTGTACTTTCAGTTAGTGAATTTTGCCATTAGATAGCAAGTTTCTTTTGACTTACCCACTTGCAGCAATTCACAATTCAGTGTAACCAAGCACATATATTTTCTTTTGAATTTCGTTTTTTTCTTGTGTATGGGCTTTGAGAGCTGGAGTTGTCTTTATAAAATTTTTATTTTCAGAAAATTTCCTAGTAATTACTAAGTGCAACCACCCTCCATACCCATGACCTACATGAAAACCAAGACTCAGAGATCTGAAATCATATTTCCTGAGGTCAGTTGCTATTGCATGAATCCTAAAATCCTATTTTTCAAACTATATCTATTTTTTTATAAAACATCTATGTTTTATATACCTACTACTGACTTGTAAAGTACTGAAAAAGTGCTTGTTTGACTTATTTTTAACCTCTGTCTCTAACCATTCAATTTGTTTGATGGCCACTTTATGCTTTTTTTCTTTTTTACTTTTTTTAGTTATAGATGAACACAATACCTTTATTTTGTTAATTTATTTATATGTGGTGCTGAGGATTGAATCCAGTGCCTCACACATGCTAGGCAAGTGTACTACCACTGAGCTATAACCCCAGCCCTGCTTTTCCTCTTTATGCCAATTTTTTTTTTTTTTTTTTTTTTTGCCAATTAAACCCGCTGTCAATTACATAACAGTGATAAAGATATCTGAGTACTGTCAAGAAGGTAAGTTTTTATGAAATTGAATACTCAACTGACAAATTTAAAAAATGTTAGCCAAATTTCCAGATGTTTCCTAAATCTGCACATCTGTAGCATTCTGTGGAGAAATTCTCAGGTAAGTGTCTAAAAGGTTTACCCATCGTCTGAAGGCAGCTTCCAATGAGAAGCTTCCTAAAGCCTTTCCTGTGTTATTTTATATAAAAAATCAAAAGACTAATGATGCTGTCCAGAAATACTGATTTAATTGTTTTTATTAAATTAAATTTATTAAAATGGATCTTTCTTACTGTCTCGTCTCTTACAGTGCAATCACATTTACATTTGTATGAGCATGGTATTCTCAATGGTGTCTTCAGATTTACATCATTGATTACTTAACACAACCATTAAGTCCATTATTAATTTAGCAGCTATTTGTGTAAGATGTTAATTGTAGTATCCAGCAAATAGAAGATGAATAATTACTAAACATTATCCATGAATATGTACCTAGGGCCACAAAGTTATAAATTTATATTATCTCTGCTTATCCATCATTTTCCTTTGTAGATACATATTATATTGACATACTCAAAGACCTGAAAACTCAGATTAACTTTATTTAAAATAATATTTTGTAGGGCATCACAGCCAGAAATTGGCTCTGTGTAGGCATCTCTCTGAGATAAATGTTAAAATTGTCACAATTGTCATTTGAGGTGAGTTCAAGTTTATTGCTTTAAAAATGCCTAAAGGAATTTCTTGCCTTAAGGTTTTGTAAGTTATTCTTATAAGAAAAGTTAGTTGAAAATAATTGAATTTACACTATGCATCCTGAAAATTATTTAACTTAATAAATAGTTAAGTCATTGATATGAAATTCATTAGTTTTAAAATGTTATAAATATGATTACTTCAACTATATATATATACATAGACATTTGTTTACATATACATACTCCTGTTCATGTATTCGATACATATTTATTGAGCATCTACTTGATGCCAGGCACGTTGTTAGTACAGGAAATACAATAAAATCAAAATAAGCATGATGCCTGCCCTTATAGATCCTGTTTAGCATGAGGATCACTGTTGATTCCTGCTCCTGCACCCCTGGCAGGCATCACTAATCAACAAAGACATTCTCAGAGCTTGGATCTCCTTAACTTTGACCTCTTTATCAGCTATAGTGAACGAATCAAAGCTGGCATGGGAATTAAAAGCAATTTGCCATCCTTGGTGTATTTCA
Source organism: Tamias sibiricus (assembly GCA_025594165.1). Taxonomy (NCBI): domain Eukaryota; kingdom Metazoa; phylum Chordata; class Mammalia; order Rodentia; family Sciuridae; genus Tamias; species Tamias sibiricus. The sequence continues at coordinate 48,456,358 of CM046661.1, forward strand.
ATGTGTACATAACATGCTATTAAATTGGGTATTTCAACCAAGATACCCTGGTACAGTTGATAACAAGAATCAAAGTAAATTTTAACACAGACTTCTAAATTAAGTCAACTTTGAACTTTTTATTTGAGAATGGGTTGTGTGATTTTTTTTTTTTTTTGCCTCTTTCCAAAGGCCCTGTATCAAGATGAAAAAAATAAAAATAAAAAAAGTGGAGCAAGATTGGCAAAGTGTTTTGGGAGAACAATTTCTTTGTAGAGTTGGCATTAAGAACCAGACTCTCTTCAAGGATTTATCCTCCCTCCACCCAAGGCTATTGAGGGGTGCTTTCATGGAAGACTTGGCAAGTTTGTAATTAAAGGACCACAGGGTACTGGTGCCACAATCATACTTGAGAACACTGAAGTGGCTTGTGTACAAGATAACTGTGTATCTGGGGGAAAAATGTATTGTTACCATGTAAGTTAATGGGGGTGTGAATACTGTAACCAGAGATAATTGTCTATTTTCCAATGAATCTTTCTAGGAGGTTTCCTTTCCAGCTGAGGGGACCCTAGTGAAAGCAAGCTGAAAGGAACACCATGATAGAAACTGAGTTGAGATTGGAAGTTACAGAGTCCAGAAGAACCAGGGGGCAGGTGTTAGAATTGATGAGACCCCAGGGCAAGAAACTTCAAAGACGTTGCAAAAGCATCTGCACCAGGAAGTCAGCTTTCAAACACCTGCAAGGTCTAAGAAGCACAGCATCTGCTTATAACAACAGTGGTCATGTGAGAAGTACAAATATTCTTGTCACTTTGATGCCAACCTTTTCCAACCTCCAGCTGGTGGATGCAGAAAGGAAATATTTCCTCCCATTGCAGTCTACAGACTTCAGCTGAGGGGAGGAACTCAGACTCAAATTTCAATCAAGTTAAGCATCAAAATATTATCTGAAAGAGGACATTTTATGCTACTTGAGATCATATTTGTTACTGGAAGAATGACAAGGCCTTTTTGCTCTCTGAAAGTGACTCCAAAAGTTGTAAAAATTGCATTGTCACTCAAAAGCGGGGGATGGACCATAAGTATCAATGGACCAAAAGTGGGACTTTGGGAAACAGAAATACAGCAGTTCATCTTATGATAGCATGTATTTATTGGACACCAATATGTGCCAGTGTCATTCCAAGTACTGGATATATGCGGATGGGAGAAAAGGATTTTAAGCAACCGCTGATTCATCAAGGGGCATAGTTAAGGACTGTATGTTCAGTGTCCTAGAGATGATGTGAATATGGGAGGATAGATAATAGATAGGAAGTGAACTGTGCTTTCTGTTCATTTTGTGTAATTTCTCCAAAGGTTTGGTGAAATCTTAAGCTTGTTAACTAGGAGGAATTGTGATTCTGGTCCTCTTTGTTGACTTGAACATATGAGTTTGTCTTCTTATCTGTGTCCTATACCAGTTAATATTTAAGTTGCTAGAGTGGTGTATCATGGGTGCTAAGTTACTTATAGAACCTTTATTTCCTGTATGAAAAGTTCAGTGTTTAAGTACTGATTCTCTTCTACTATGTATATAGCTTAAAGTATAGTTTTCCTAATTTACATTTGAATTGTTTTTTTTTTTGCAATTTGATGAGTTTTGCTTAAAATTGTTATATAAAATGAGCTATTAAAAATAAAATGAAGGACTATTACATAAAAGAGTCATTTTCCTTTTCTTTCATATTCAAGATCATTGAGAAGAAATCTGGACTCTGACAACAATTGTCTTGTGGGTTGTCCAGCAGGGATGAATGAGCAAGACTTGTATTATATACAGCATTGTAAGACTCTGGGTAGGTGATTTATTTGGCCACCTCCCCTAATACACTCAAACACAGCCTGCCTTGTAGGTCCTCTTAGTCAAAATGGAAAAAAAAAAATCACTTTGACTTAAAAAGAAAAATTTTCATGTTGAATGCTCTATTGCTACATAGAAGTTCTTAACTGTGTAGCTGTCTTGTCTGAAAATTTTACCATTTACTTTTATAATCTTCATTTGTATGTGGTAGAACAGATTCCAAACTAATGGAATTCAAATTTTAGAACTGAGTTATTTTGATCATTTAAGTAAGAGAAAAATGAAGGTATCTTTTATTGAAACATTAAGATAATGGTTAATTGGAATTTTAAATAATACATTTTCAAAACAAAATTTTAAATTCTGTTAGATTTTTACTTATTAAAAACAATCATGCCTTTTTCCTTTTTTTCTTTTTTTAGGGGGTACTGAGAATTGAACTCAGGGTCACTCAACCGCTGAGCCACATCTCCAGCCCTATTTTGTATTTTATTTGGAGTCACAGTCTCACTGAGTTGCTTAGCGCCTTACCTTTGCTGAGGCTGTCTTTTAACTCACGATCCTCCTGCCTCAGCCTTCAGAGCTGCTGGGATTACAGGCCATGTGCCACTGTGCCTGGCAGATCACGCCCTTTTTCTACTCATAACATTACAACTGTTGCTCAGTTTCAATCCGTGAGCTTGAAGTATTATATTGGTGTTTTCTAAACTGTCACTTCAAATGTATTTTAAGTTTAGAGCGTATGTACCAAAGAAGAGTCCTTCAATTGTTAGTGTAGTTCAGCCATTATTAAAAGCCAATTTGGCTGAACAGGATTTATTATATTTAAGACTGCTTCTTCTTAGAATATTGATATATAACCTCTAATCATCAGTTTCAGTCAGTCCAACCAAAATATTATTGCTTTTCCCCTTATGAGCCAGTCACAGTACTAGTTTCTGTGTCAGCTCAAACGTAGTACTGCCTCTCAAGAGGGAAGAGACTTGTAAACTTACAATTTACACTTTTATAATGCATAGTATGTCAATTTGTAATTTCAGGGTGATATGTAAGAACTGTGATTTATGCAGAGCATTACCTATCCCTTTCTAGTTTCTCATCTGCCAAATTTCTACCAGGAACAGTGTAGCACTCTGACACGAGACAAGAAGTTATGAGGCAAGTTTATGCATACAAATAATAGCAGGGTACCAGAAGGATTGTACGTGCTGAGGTTGTATGTGTGAATAGGGAAGTATACATGTTAATCCTCAAGAATTATGTGTTAATGAGCAACATATATTAAAACACTGATTAAAATTATCTGATTAATCCAACCATAAATGCTCAAGAGGCATTAAATTGAATTTTCAAAGAATTATTATCTACTTGAATCTTTTTAATTTCTCAAACACTTGTAATATATTATTTACCATTTGTTAGTATTTTTAAATCATAAGAGTAATATTATTTGCACATTAAAAATGTGTGTATATAGCTAGAACTAAATGAATACATAATAAATCTTTTTATCCAACAATCTGTCCTACCTTCCTGACCTTACTTTGTAGTTTAGTGGTTATGCAAAAATAAATCTCAAGAGACACTGTCGTAGTACAGGGCCTGACTTCAAGTATTTATTCATACAATATTCCCTTTGCTACTCACCTGCAGCTAGAATTCTGAGATTCATGTACATCAAAAACATATTTCAGGAGAAGGGAGAGTATATCAGCCTGCTCAGATAGAAGATACTCACATAGTGGAGGAAACCTACACTCAAAGCTAAAACATTCAGTAAAAGTAAACACCTATTTGTTATAAGGCCAGAAGATTTAAGACCAAAAAATATCCCCAAGAACTTGGCTTCATCTAAATATCCACATTTTATAAGAGATGATAACCATGTTGTCAGTTTAATGAGTAAAAAAAAAAAAAAAAAAAAAAAAAAAAAAAAAAAAATTAAAGAGACTTTTGGGTTGAATGGGACCATAGCAATTGAAACTAATGTCACCCACAGACTTTAAAAGGCTGAGATGGTTTTCTAACCACAGAGTCTAAGTAAGATGGAAGTTTGCAGCTTGGGTGAGCATTTCAACTTAAATGAGATGTGGCCCCTCTGCTACATGTTGTCTATCTTTGTTTCTCTCACCTTCTGCTTTCCATCCTTTCCCCCCCTGCCCTCAAAATTAGATAGAATCAGGGAATCTGAAAGAGAATTGTGCTTGTAGATTGTGGAGGGGACACTGACAGAGAAGGAGGTATGAGAATAGGACCCAAACATAAACTAGTAAGGAGGAATGACACTATCATTATCATTCAGAACGGTTCTTGAGTTCTATTTGTTTTTTAAGAGCTTTGTGGAAATTTTTCTATCTGACTATAATTTGGTCTTCTGAATGGAATGCTTAAGGAAAAATTTTTGAGGAATGGCTTATGTGCAGGATTTTTGATTTTTAATTTTTATTTTTTAGCTTTCGTACTTGTGCAGAGATTTCTGGTTCACATTATCTGTGGATCTCTGTCACTGTCACTCTCCCAGTGGCAGAGGAAAATATGATGCCACTTTTGTCCTGACCTTCCTGCATCCTTATGAGGCATTTCCTAATACAGCTCATTAATCTAAAGCTGGATACACATTAGTTTACTGAGTGGCTTCTAAAAGTTTTTAGACAAACTCTGTCATATCAGTCCAATACTTCCTCTCCTCATCTGACTCTCAAATATCTTCTTGTAGTCTCTTGTTAACAATTCATTATTCTGTGCAATATTTAGGCAAAGGGCTAAGTGATGGGAAGGTGAAATTGACTGTAGAGATAAACCATAACTGTAGGTCTTAGCATATTGGGGAGCTGGGTGTTCCAGGCAAATTCTACAGGTTGAATTCTGTTAGATGCAATCAAATATCTTACAAATAATAGCCCATCTCTCAAAATATACCAGCTTTTCATAGAAAAGAGGCTGATTTTTGTGAAGATGCAGTTGTCTAATTTCAGGACAATTGAACCAAGAATCTGTTATGTATACGCACAAATAATCTCATCTGAACAATGTTCTTAGTGAGATTTTTTGGCAAGTATATTTTGGAGTATGTAAATATTATGAGGTTTTTTTTTTTTTTTTTTTTTTTTTTTTTTTTTTTAAGAGAGAAAACATTCATTTTCCATGCCTACTTAGATAACTCTTTAATAAAATCACCTTTTAGTTCTTCTGAATGTCAAATACGTTAGATAAAATCTAAATTATTTTGTAGCCTGTCTTTAAAACGTTACTGATCAGTTCAGAAGCGGTAATGTTGCCACGTTTGTTACTCTTGTGATGCAAATGCTGCAGCTTCCATGAATTGGCATCGATGGTTATCATAGTATTAACACTGCCCTCCATCTCTGGTTAGTTTACATGCTTAATTATTTCTTTCATTGTCTTCCAGGCTTTCTCTTACTTTTAAGTTACATGACTTTTGATAGAGAATCTAATACTCCCATCTTTATAGAAGTTCCTTCTCAGAAGCAATGTATTAGCTCAAGGTTGAAGCCAAGACAAGGAAAAGAGGTGCTGGAGGTGGAGGTTGAAAGCTGACTGGGATGTTAGGCCGTGACTCTTGAAGTATGTTTCTGTAGCTCACTGTGTGGCTTATGGGAATGTGCTCCATCTTTCCTTGCTTCATTTCACTTGTCAGTTAAAAAGGGCATAATATTTTTATCCCTGGCGTCTTATAAGTCATTTATTTTTCGATTTCCACATAATGAACCCTGCTCATGTTGAAGTAAGTCTGCATTATTAACAAATGATACCTTCACGATGAAAAACTCCCTTGCTATGCAGAGAGCCCAAGGGACAGCTCCACCTCTCATCATGTAACTTCACATCCTTCTGAATGGATGAGCCTGCTCTGTTGCCTAAAGGTCAGCGTGCAATGGATTTGCTGACTCAGACTGAATTGATAATGTCTGAGAGTTTCAACCTACCTATTTAAAGCACCTGCTCTTTAGTTTCCAGTAGAAATAAAACCTGGGAAATTTTAGGGAGAACAAAATGTAATTTTTGCTGAGAACTGAACGTTTTATCGATAATGCATATATTTTAGGACATCTTTATTCAATAAGTCTTATCAAAGAAGCAAGAGTTCAGATGTTACTCACCTGTCTCGCCAATGTTCTTATAGCCAAGTCAAGAGACCACCCTTTCTTAATATATAGAAAGTGGGAATATGTAAGAACTCCTGATTAATTATTAGATTTGTAATTTTTAAAAATATCTGGCTGTTTTCTTTCTCTTGTTTTCCACGTAGGGTTTCCAATCTAAGAGACTGGGCAACACTAAAATATAAAGATGTTAAAGATAAATCAGTCAATCCCAATTATCACTCATAGATTAGAACATTTTTAGGAGGTAAATACATTTTTGGTCCTTATTTTTTATGAAGACTAAAACTAGACTTGGGAACTATTTTATTTACAGTTGTAAATTTTCTTCATATTCTTACTAGCCTACTTTCTTTTTTGGGGGTGTTGGGTACTGGGGATTGAACTTAGGGGCACTCAACCACTGAGCCACATCCCCAGTCCTATTTTGTATTTTATTTAGAGATAGGGTCTCACTGAGTTACTTAGCATCTCATCATTGCCAAGGCTGGCTTTGAACTTGTGATCCTCCTGCCTCAGCCTGAAGAGCCACAGCACTTGGCTTAGACTACTTTCTTTATGAGTATACCATGGCTCCTGCTTAGTTCTATGACTTAAAATTTACTACTACCTATATAAAGCCAAGCACTGAACTAAATATTTCACAAGGATTATCATATGGAATATGCTCAATAACCCTTAGAGGTGGTCACTATTTATTTTCATTTTATAGGTGAGAATTAGTAGGTAAAAAAATTCCAAGGTTCCATCACAAGTAATTGGTAACACTGGGTGGGTTTGATTACTTTCAAGACTGTGTTCTCCATTACTTTGCAACCCTATCTGCTAAGTAACAGGATGCAGTATTTGCTAAATACCTTTCATATGCATATAGGAAGATTTAGGATTAAAATATTTCCATAAATTAATTTTTTTTATATAATAAAAATTACCAATGTATTCTGTAAAATTTACTGCTTAGGACATTCTATTATTAATTATCAATCATGGCTACCCCAATATTGGTTAAGTATTCTTTTGTATGCAAGTTTATTTTTATGGTTTTTCTTTGAATAAATTTCTATTTTCATTTAAATAGTCCATGTGGATAGTAAGAACTTCAATAAGAAAAACTAAATTAGGTATAATAGGAAATATCTACCATCTCAGTTCCACCTTTCCCCATTATCTGTTTTCTTCTGAATAAAAAACATTCAGTTCCTTAGTTCATTCTATTGATTGATTCACTAGATAATGTGCTTTATTATTCTATTGATTTTTAAAAATTGCTGACATTTTAATTCTTTTATAAGGTATATGGCATGAATATAATTATTTCATCAATTTGTTGAAGTCAGCAAAATTTAATGTTATTGAACTAAAGAATGTCCTATTTGACACATATTTTGTATTTTCAATTGTATTTATTAATGTATATTAATTGTACAAATTGATGGGTTTCATTGTGACATTTCCACACACTGCATTTTTTTTTTTTTTTTTTTTGGTACCAGGGATTGAACTCAGCGGCACTAGACCACTGGGCCACATCCCCAGCCCTTTTTTGTATTTTATTAGAGACTGGGTCTCACTGAGTTGCTAAGTGCCTCGCCATTGCTGAGGCTGGCTTTGAACTCGCAATCCTCCTGCCTCAGCCTCCCAAAGTGCTGGGATTACAGGCGTGCGCCACCGCGCCTGGCTACACTGCATATTTTATGCTTTGATCATGTCCACCCTCCCTTCTACCCTCTGTTCCTCTCCCCTTTCTCTCCACTCCCCCTGGGCCCCTTCCCTTTCTCTAATAGTCCCTCTTCTACTTTCAGGTCATTGTTTTTCTCTTTAGTTTCCATGAATGAGAGAAAACATGCAATACTTGTCTTTCTGTGTCTGGTTTATAACATGATGCCCTCCAGTTCCACCCATTTTCCTGCAAATTGCATGATTTCATTCTTTATGGGTAAGTAGTACTCTATTGTATATATAGACTATATTTCTTACATTTTTAATACATGCTTTGCTTCTACATTTTCTGTTTTTGGAATGCCTTTTTAAGATTAAGTCTCTGATTTCCTTGAACATTTTTCCTTCAATATTTTTCTTATTCTGTATTTTATTACATTCTTGTAACTATCCTTTTCTTTATCTTTCAAGCTTTTTTACTTATTAATGTTTATGTAACAATTTAGAAATAATATTCCTTGATCTCCAATTATGCCTGTTTAAAAACATCTGTTTTCATAATTTGATGGAAAGGTTATCTCCTCTACTGTCTCTGATTGATTGCACAGTTTATTCCTTCTCTGTGTATGCACATTTATCTCTATGTATTTGTTTTGTTTTGTTTTATATCTCTCCTTTACATTCCACATTTTCTTTCAGTATCTCATGATTGTGACTTTAAACTTATTGTCTAGGATCAAGGCATGAAAAAGGTGGTGAAAATTTTGCTTATGAGTATTTGGGATTTCTGTAGCCCTGTTGGGTTCATTTAGCTTTTGCACCTTCAGGCACTGGAATCTAAAATGTCCATCTTTCCAGTACCTCTCAATCTGAGAAAAGTATAAGTTTGGCTACTAGTATTCTGAAGTAGGAAAAGAAAAAAAGAAGTTAAGAATCTCACAGTTTTCTTTTTGGATTTCACTTAATCCCCTGTTTTATAACCATTACTCTGCCCAGTTCTCTACCATGCTTTGTGTCTCTTAAACCTAGAGCATCCCCCAAATTGTCTCCAGGCTCTTGAGAGGCAGGGGTGGTATGGTGAGGAGAAAGTCATTGGTTTGCTGGTGTGGGGCCTACTCTGAACACAGATCTAGCAGCAGATCTTGCAGATGAAGTTTTGCATCTCAGCCCTACTTCTGGCTGTTTCCAGGACCATGGTCCCTTACTATCTCAGGGGCTCCATGGAGCACCATGACCCACCCATATTACATTGGCTGAGCCACTCCAGGTAATTGGGTTGTAACCAAATCTGCTCCACTTAGTCATTTCTCAATTCTTCCTCTGTTCTCTGTCTTCCAGTTTGAACTTCCCATTTGCTATCATGTCTTTCTCATTGTCTTTATTTGGGGTGGTACTAACTTTTTTATTCCATTATTTTCATTTAAAGGAGCTTGAAGTTAGAGAAAAGAGAATCTATGAAAGAGCAAACCTTTTTCTTTAACAAGAAGCATACTTTATTTGTTTGCTTATTTTATTATTTATTTCTTTGGTTAGAAGCCTTTTAAAAAACTCTCAAATTATTATAGGTTGTCAGTTTAGATTATACAAAATTTGCAAAAGCATAATTTTAATGACATAATTAACGTGATTTTAATGGGATCTTGAATGACATGATTAATGTGATAATTCTAATATGTGTATATATATATACATATATATACATATATATATATATATAAACTTTACAAATTACGTGGCCTTCCAATAGCCATGAAATATTTATAAAATTTTGCCATACAGTCAAGCACAAAGAAAACTTAAATAATTTATTTCAAAATAATGGTGTAAACCTTTTTTCTGATAATAAAGAAAACAAAATCTATAACCAAAATAGAAAGAAATGAAAACTTTATCATGTATATCAGTAATAGCAGAAATAATAAGAGGTGTAGAGAAAATAAAACAATTATTGGAATATTCTCTTTATTTATTTATTTATTTTTTTTGGTACCAGGGATTGAACTCAGGGGTACACGATCACTGAGCCACATCCCCAGCCCCTTTTTTGTATTTTATTAGAGACAGGGTCTTACTGAGTTGCTAAGTGCCTTGCCATTGCTGAGGCTAGCTTTGAACTTGTGATCCTCCTGCCTCAGCCTCCCAAGTGCTGGGATTACAGGCGTGCGCCAATGCGCCTTCCAGAACATATGATTCAACTTTTTTGCAGAAAAATGGGTGACATAGATGATTTTCTAGAAAAACATAAATTAGAATATTGATTTTGCCAAACCAAGAAAATTTGATAGCACATTTATTATAAACTAAACATACTTTGATTTTGATTTCTCACATATTATATAATCTATTCTCTTTGGAAGAAGTTATGTATATTACAGGAAAGGAAACTAGAAGTCATTGAACCAAATATATAGCATAATAAATATCAGTAATTTATTTAGGTGCTAGTAAATTACCTAATAGTAGTTCCTGGAATCATTATTTGTTTTCAAAATGGCTAAGGCAAACTAATTCTTGACTTTAATTCTAAAAGATCAGAGGGTTGTGCAATGTTCAGGGATGACAGAAGATGACATTAGTTAAACTTCTCATTTGGAGGAGTGGCAGGATCTTCGGAATGTCTCTGGTGAAATTCCTGAGTAGTGAGGTGTGAGGTAGCTGTAAGCATTGACCTGGCCAAAACAGTGCTCTATAACTTCTAGCAAATTCTCAGTGCTTTCCACAGGGCAAACTTTTAAACCAGTTATGGCCATGTTGATAAAAAGTTCAAGAGCAAGCATGCCCTCAAGGACACCCACATGACTCTTAATTTGCAAATCCCAGGGTTGTAGAAGGGAAATGCTATGGTATTTTTCTTTGGGTGACTTGCAGCTTAACACCACAATTTTATTGAGAAAAATGGGCCTATTTTATATTCCAACAGGCTCCAAATTGTTATTCTGTTGAGATCTTTATTACTTGGTACATCTTAATTTAGTAAGTGATCTGTGTCCCTAGTATAGAGACAAATAGATTTTACAAGAGAAAATATAAAATGTGAAATTCTAATAACACAACCAAAATACAGTTTTATTTATATTTCTCCATCACAGATGATATTTTCTATAATTTTAAGATGATTTTTTTCTGTGCAAAAAAAACCAATATGATCTTCTGAAGAACATGATTGAAATAACAAAATCATGGAGTCCATTGACTGCACAACTAGTAACAGATTGGGGGCCACAATAATCCAATTTTACCAACAGTTACTATTGGAACAGGCAAACACATACTTGAGGAAAACCCTGTAACACATCCCTCACATGATTTGCTTTGGAAAAATCACTTTCTAAAATAACATAATTAAATTGCTTCTCTAAAATAACATTTAATTAAAAACTCTGTCTTGGTACACATTGAACAATATCTGCATTCATAAGATTTAGGTTCTGCAAAACAACTCTTTGGCATCATCATTATTATTGTTGTTGTTGTTGTCTATAGGAGCTATATCAGGAAAATATCATAAAATTTACTAGCCTAAAAGTTGTATACTTCCTGTCCCTCTCTGTATATCCATCATTTATGCCTTTCTTCTTCTTCATCTTCATTTTCTTATTAGAAATTTTAGAGCCTAGCTTTAGTTTATTTGAAAATGGTCTTCTGTTTTTAGTGTTCTAGTTCTTTTTCAATGATATGGTATCATAATGTCTTTGTGAAATCATCATCTTTCTTTGAGGTCGATGCCACACATTTTCCATGATCTATATTTCCCAGGTCCCGATGCAAGCCCTTCATCAATCCACTTCACCGCCTTTTCTCCATGTTCCACTTTACTTGGTCTCTTCCTCTCTCTGAATCATAAGTTATGAGGAGGCAGGGCCATTTCCAAAATCAATTCCTGGCAGAAGAGAAAGGGCCTCCATGCATCAGGAAACCATTTCAAAGGTTAACAGTTTATCCAAGGGCATTAATTAAACGTCTTTCATAAATAAGGGCTCAGTGCTGTCAAAAGGTGGAGTGCATGAAGAGACAATTCCAAGGCTGTAGCTTCCTTAAAGAAATGAAGCTCTTCACAGACAAAGCCTATTAAGCACTTTCACGTTCAGATTGTTAGATGTAAAAAATGAGAGGGAGACACACAGGCAATGAGAGCCCTTAATTTCAGGCACAAAGGATGCCTTTTGTATTCTTAGGCACTGTGGTCTTGTCTCAGAAAAACTCAAACAGCACTGAAGATGGGGCTAATTAAGCAAATGATTGATACCAAACTAAAGATGATTTTTTAGGTTCATTTGATACCAATTTCCTTTGGGGAGAATGTCTGTTTATTCCTTCTAGCATTGATCCCCCTGTATGAGGTAAAAACTGACACAGCCTTTGTTAACCAGCTTTAAAAAATTAGAAAATTTTCTAAGTCTAAGAAGACTTTAACAGACGAGATTCTTTGCCATTAAATGAAAGGGAAATATGGAAAAATCATAGAATAAATTATCATTGTCACTTTAGTTGTAGGATTTTCCCATGTTAGCTCTGCTACTAACATTTGACAAAATAACATCAAGGGCAAGGAAATAAACAGCCTGACTTTTGTTGTCACATGGGTACTAAGCTGCATCAAGATGATATATATACATACACACGTATGTATGTATATCTATCTCAAATTACTCAGCCTACATTTAGATGCAGACATGATAGCTGCTAAATTTGCCAAATAACAATTGACAGTAGGGATGTAGTTCATCCCCAAGCCTCAGAGCTGCAGACATTGGTTTTCAGTCAGAACTCTTTCCTTTGCATCTAGATCCAGTGACTATCCATTTCCCCTTGGGTGTGTCTTTTTTCTCAGTGGCTCACAATCCCTGAAAACACAAATAGCTGGAGCAGCAAAATGAAAGAAACAAATGGAGTAGATTATATTCTAGGTGGACAGTGATGGCCAGGACTAAACATAACTCAGTGGATAAAAGCCAGGGAGGAAGTCAGAAGGCTTTGACTATTGGCTAATGTATTAATCAACTTTGTTACAACAACAAAATATCTGAGGTAACAAAAAAAGACAATTCTGATCAAGAAAAAGATGACTCAAACATAAAATATTCTGAATGAAAAATGAACCATACTACACATGGAGATTAAGAAGATAATAAAAATCACTATTAGCAACCATATTGTTGAAATAGACAAATTCCTGGGAAAATGTAATGTGTAGAAATGATTTAAAGAGAAATAAAAAGTTCAAACTGTAGTATAACCATGAAATAAATTGATGACTCAAATCTTTAAGTGAATCATCAGGATCAGATTGTTTTATAGGGAGTTCTAGGAAATGTTTAAAATGTGGGGTATTGATTTTTACTTTTTAAAAAATATTTATTTATTTGCTTTAGTTGTACACAATGCATTTATTTTTATGTGGTGCTTGAGGATCGAACCCGGGCCACGCACGTGCTAGGCGAGCTCTCCACCGCTGAGCCACAACCTCAGCCCTGATTTTTGCTTTTTTACAAATATTTTTTAAAAATAGAAAAGAGGAAGTATATAGCTCATTCTACAAGGGAAGCATAACTCTAATACAAAAAGCACACTGACATGTAAAAGAAGAAATTACTGGTCAATTTTTCTCATGCAAAATTCTGAGCAAACCCCAAGTCCAAACTAGAAAAATCAAATCAAATGTGTATTTAAAAATTCACCAAGACAAAACTGAGTCTTAGATATCCAAGATGACTTAATATTAAGAATAAATTTAATTCATATTAATAATATTTAGACAGTGAATAAAATCAATATCTAGCACTAGCTTGTTAAAAACTCAGAGAAATCTGGCTATAAAAATATTCAAACTTGTTCAAATTAAATTTTTCCAAGATATTCTAGAATCCTGCAGCTATTATTAGTCTGATCTATAAGAATTACTTAAATAACTACTTGTTATTAAACATTTAAAAATAAAGGCAACAAACAGAATTTTTGAATCTCTAAGACAGATTCAATATTTTAAATTTCTCTTTTAGAATAATGTGGTATGGTGCATTGGGAGTGACCTTAGGATAGGTGCCCTGAAGTATGGATTTTGCCCTTGTATTGCTTCTAACAAGCTAAGTGACCTTTAGACTTATTTGCATCATTGCTTTTTAATAGAATGAAAAAGTTGGATCATATAATTTTTATGATTCATTTTGCCTTTGTAGACTTTTGAGGTTCTTTGGGTTAGAGAAATATTATATATATATGTATATATATATATATATATATATACATTTACTATATATATATTTATATATATTTACAATTGTGATTTGTGTATGATTTCTCTGTGTTGTATTTTAATTAATTTATCAAATAAAAGATTTTTGACCATATTGGTAAATTGTTTGTTATCCATTGTGTAACACAAAATGATCTTAACAATTTAAACATCTAACAACCATGATCCAAAATTCAAAAGATACTGAAAAGCATCTTAATCTGAACATGTGACACTTTGAAACATGTGCATACCTTGAAATATGTGTTTTGACATGAGGGTGTTGGAACACTGCTTTTCTGATGAAGTACATATTTTGAAATTCACATCAATTCCACAATTAAAAATAAATAACACACCATTAAACTTTTTAAGAATATCACCAATTTCTGTGTGCAAAATAAGCCCCCTAGGACCTCTGATTTTTACCTGCAACTTGATCTCATTTCTCCCAGAAGCATACACTATCTCCCAGGATCAAAATTAGAAAAGCTCCTGACAAATTGTGAGCTCTGAATTACTAGTTTTTGAAAGATTATGAGTGATCATCAGAATCTTATAGTCTATTCTAATTTCTTGTACTCATTCTTGAGGGCAGGACTTTCTTTTTTATGCAACATTTTATCATTTTAAAAAAATTTTGTTAATTATTTTTTTGCAGTGATGGGAATCAAACCAAGGGATAGGCAAGCACTCTATCACTGAACTACATTCTCAACCTTCTCTTCCCTTTTTCAAATTGTGGAGTCTCTATTAATAGGCTCAAAACTGCTCTGTACCCACAGTGGTTAAATTAATAAAATAATTATTGCATTTAACACTATAGTTGTTAAAATGAATAACAAAAATTGTTCAATCTAACAAAAAGGACACTTAGTAAATATAACTAAATGCTATTATATAATTTATGTATGCATTTTAAGTTAAGAACATATGTAAAATATAAAGGATAAAACTAATTGAACCCTCTGCAAAGAGGAAGTATGTATAAGTAAAAAAGAGGCTCCAGTGACCCTACCTCTTGTTATTCATGCCAGTGTGCAAATCTCTCCCTTTGCATGTTAGCTGAATCTGGTAACTTTCTCCTAATGAATAGAATGCATTAAAAAAAAAATGTTGATGGCATGTCACTTAGAATTAGGTTACAAAAAGGGAGTGATTTGCATTCTCATCTCCCTTGCTTTTTATTTTTTGCTTCAATCTGCTATGGTGTGAGCTTCCCAAGAGAAAGGCCCCTTTGGCAAGGAACTAGGGGAGGCCTCTAACCAATAATTAGAAAATGAAGTCATCAACTCAGCATCATGCAAGATATTGAATCTACACATCCATCACAAGGGTGGGCTAGAAAGTAGATCCTCCCTTTGTCAAGCCTTCAGATGAGAACACAGACATGACCAAGATCTGATTGCAATCTTGTAAGAGCTTGTCTCAGGGACACCGAGCTAAGCTGCACTCATAATTATGAGGTAATGAATGTTTCTTACTTTTGAGCCTTAATGTTTGAGCATTTGCTATGCAGCAAAAGATAACTAATAGAGTAAGGAATGAAATTACCACATCAAATACATGTTGGTATTGGGTGGTTGGTAACACAGTTGCTAGAAGCAAGCCAAACTCCTCTCTAAGTTAATGGAGAAACAAAGCAAAGAGAGACACATGACTAATTGCAAGAAACACAGGGTCAGTAAAATAGATACAATGAATTGCAGAGGAGAATGATAGCTTTTCTTCATTTTAGAGCTGGAAGAAATGTTTCCCATTAGTCCTCTTGATGTGATAGACTGGGGGTTGAGTTTAATACCACTGTAACAATGAATAAGAAGTAATGCATGGGCTTACTCTTAATATGCGTCTCTTCAGAAAGGACAACTGCAGAGTGCTAGAGCTTCATTTGTTTCTTTTAACAGGCTACAAAAACAGTGTCAACACCCATTATTCTGAGGATCATAGTTAACCATAGGGTAAAATGTAGAATATTAGATCTGTGGATGAAAGGATACATTCTAGCCCAATTTTTCATAAGAACGAACTTCAAGCTTGTAATCAAAGACAAGAAATAAAAGTAAAGATATTTTAGTTGCAATTTGAAAAGGGATGTGTGAATTAAAAAAAAAAAAACAACAACAACAACAAAAAAAAAAAAACAGGGAAAGAAGTTGAATCAAGGCCTACTTATTAAAGTGAAGCACAGCATTTTGTGCTTGTCTTGCCCCACTGGTTTAGACCAGGTACCTCATTAGGAAGTAGTTTTAGAAAGTAGGGAAAAGGTGAGCAGTTCTCATCCTTCAGCAACTGCTCCAGCCAATGTCAACAACCTGTGAGGACTGCTAATCTTGTCTGTGAAATACAATAGGCCCACAGTTGCCTGCCAAAACTGTATAGTTTCAGTTGTGTGAGCTCCTCTCCTTGCAGCTGCTCATTTTACCCTGCACTGGGAAATAACCATATGAGGCGTTCAGAAATGAATAGTATCAGTTTTCCTTTACCCACCGTAAGTGTATGTAATCAGCTCCCCATCTTTGAATTCAACTAGCCGTGGATCAAAAACGTTGGGGAAAAAAACAAAAATGAAAACAGAAACAAAAAAACTGTTGCATCTATAGTGAACTTGTACAGACATTTTTTCTTGTTATTCCTTAAATAATATAGAATAACCACCATTTATAAGGCACTTAAATTGCATTTGGTTTTACAAGTAATCCAAAGATGATTAAAAGTGTACAGGAGGATGTGAGTAGGATATATACAAATATTGTGCCATTCTGTACAAGAGATTTGAGCATTTATAGATTTTAGTATCCAAGAGGGTTCTTAGAACTAATCCCCCATAGATGCTAAGGAATGACTGTATACTCTCAGAAGGAGAGTTCTTACTTTCTGCAAACCCAAATAATCTTATTCCATGTATTACTAAAGTCTAGGAAACAATTTTTCATTTAAAAATAGTTTATAAAGTCTACTCTCTTTTCCATGTAACCAAAGGGAACATGAAATCATGAGGATTTATGGAGGGACATTTGTCAGTTTTGATTATTTACTTGTACTGTGAAATATAAATTGAATTTGAGGTTCTTTCTGCAGGAATCAGTTATTTTGTTATCAGATAAGTTCATGTTAGTGGATCAGACATGAATAAGGTGTTTCTATTAGAGCCTTGTTAGGTGTAGGAGATTGCTCTGAGTTCTAGGATAACAGTTTGCTTTTTTTGTGTAAACTTGGCTTCTATTTCTGACTACCTTATTTGAACATCCATGATCTACTGGATAGTGAAAGTCATTTCACATAAAACCAAATGACCTGAGGACCACGGAACTACCTATTGCAGCCACTTTTAACAACCAGCAGATTATCACGTGATTGCCTCAGCTTTTGTGATCATTAGTAACTGAAACTACAGGCTAGAAGAAAAGCTGAAATGTCACGGCCACTTCATTGTTTGATGAACTCCATGTGACCTTACTCATTGGTGACTGTGGAATTTTGATGTTTGAGAACTCACCAAAACTTCAAGGAAAAACACAAAATGGTAGTTAAGTTATAAATCTGGCATTTGTTAATAGAAATCAGTCATCTTAATTCCTTAGTTGATTTCTTCAGTAATTAGGTAAGGATGCCTGTCAGATATGGAATGCTGACTGTTCTGACACCTGAAATGTGTTGACAAAATTCAAGCATGTGGAATAAAGGATTATCCAAACTGACTAAAATTTAGCTGCACTTGGAGAATGAATGCTCTGCCTCCTATATCTTATCACTGTTATGTTTCTTTTCTTTTTTTGCTTTTCTTAAATGATCCTATTTATTTTGTTACTAATCTGGGATATTCAGTAATTGCAGTGGGTCTCTTTATCATTAGTGTGAATTAACAAAATACTTCTGCTGTCCTTAGTAATTAGTGTAAGAAGAAAATAAGGAAAAGACAACTCTTTTTGAAGGCTGTTCAATACTATCTTTATTTTCATTTAGTGTCTATTAGCTAAATATGGAATTTTAATTTCCTCCCTAATTATTGAGAAGTCTTTCACTAAATAGACCTATCCCCCAGGCATAATTGCTTATCTTTACTGTGTTTTTCCACCTCACTTTTTTTTGAAATGTGTTATTTATACACTTGCAGTGTAGTTCACACACATTTCTATGGGAAAAAGGTAAAAAAAAAAAAAAAAATCATAAATAACTTGAGCCTTCTTCTCTCATCTCATTTGGTGCTTCTAATACACCTTTCAAAACAGATATAAGGGAATGCATTTTGCAAGAAGAAATTATGCTTAACTGAAGTACTTCTTCAGCCTTCCATGTCTAGGTGGGTAAATGGAGATTCAGACTTAGGTCTGATTCTAGAACCCACAGTCACTATGAAAAGGAACATTTTGTTTTATTTAGCCTGAAGTGGCTTAGCTTTGGCCACCTCATCAAAGTTTCCTATCAGTATTGCTTGTCTCATAATGGCTAATGGTTTTCCTGTCTTAATCTTGGCATGGAAGATCAGAGCTACTCCAGCTTGCACGCCTTTTACTCTGGAAGACTTTGAAGATTCAATGGGAACTGAAACTCTTTCTTAACATGGGTACAAATGAACATTTTCAGGATAAGTAGAACACCTGAAATTTAAGTTAAAATTATCCCTACAGTGTGCCTGCACCTATATCCTTCTAATAATTGAGGTAATGTTTTCAGTTAAATAAACGTATTGCCAACAAAATGATAATGATAACAATAATAGTGAAAGTGATGTTTTACTCATTTTGAAATATGCTCTAGGCTTTCATCTGCACTGAAATGTGTTCTAGGTAGATTATGATTATTTTCAAATGAGAAAAATATGGTATGACCTGGCTAAGGAATTTACCCAAGGGCTGATAGCTAGTAAGTAAGGAGTAGGTTAAATTAATATTTTAAAACTTGCCCATTATTGTTTACCATTTTTTGGGGGGATATTAGTTATGTAAAATATTTAAACTCATATTGACCTCAGATGTTGCAATGGTTGCCTTAAGTTTTCTGTTTGGTTTATCAGGAGTCATGATGGTGACTGCTGAAAGGGTTTTACAATCAGGAGTTATGCTTTGTACAAAGAGGATTTTGAATATCTCCAAATTTTAATTAAACATCTACTTATCCAAGAAAAGTTAAAGTGGGCTGGGATTGTGGCTCAGTGGTACAGGCACGTGTGAGGCACTGGGTTCAAACCTCAGTACCACATAAAAATAAATAAAAAAAAGGTATTGTGTTCATTTACAACTTAATTTTTTTTTTAAAAGAAGTAAGGAAGATCTTAGTCTTGTTATTCACAAAAAGGGAAAACAGATCTTTATGTTTTGTAATCTGTCCTTCCTCATGAGGATCTCACTGAAAACCCTGAGGGAGTCTTCCTTGGGTTCTCACACAAGTATTGTTCAGGAAGAACTTTTTGAGTAGCACTGTGTCATCCATTGATCCCAGGGTCTAGAAGGTTGTAGGTGCCATTCAACCAGTTCTGAGGAAAACGAGTGAAAAAAATACCATTTCTTTTGTGTTTAGACTATTAAACTCACTATTATCAACCACACATATAGTGATCTATCTACAGTTTAAAAAGGATGACACTACTCAAACTCAAGTAACAATGGCAAGACTCTGAACAGTCAAAGCTTACCTCAAATTGCCAATTACCATTCAAAATGTTGAAAAGATAGTGTTGTAGAAGGACTTATTTAACGGTTAAAAATGAAGGTACAGAAGACATTCTTATTTAATCATCTTTAAAAACTTCAATTGCATTAGTCCCATGTATACATATATTTATGCATTTTATTCATTTTATCGAGCATATACAAAAATGAAAGTAGTACTTACAAATTAAAATATATTCTTGCATTCCTATTGGACTCTTTTGTGACTCCTTCCTCTTTTGGGGATTTTAAATTTCAACATGGAGACCATTGCTTAATCCAAAATTTGTCTTTACAAATAGCTGATATAATTTATATGCAGAGCTTAAATACAAAAGATATAATTTGGTCATTTTAGTCTTAGTTATACCATGTTAGATAAGCTGTGGGTTTTCTCTAGAAAAGTTACCAACAGGATATAAACTTCCTATTTTTAAAATCTCCAAACAGTAATATAAACTAGATTAAAATGAAAACTTTCTTCTTTTGTTTGGTGGTGGTGAGAGGTAGTAGGGGTTAAATCCAGGGGCACTTGACTACTGAGCCACATCCCCACCCCATGTTGTATTTTATTTAGAGACAGGGTCTCACTGAATTGCTTAGGGCCTCACTCTTGCTGAGACTGGCTTTGAACTCGAGGTCCTCCTGTCTCAGCCTCCCATGCCATTGGGATTACAGGCATGCACCACTGCGCTCGGAAAAACTTTCTTAGCAGTAGCAGTCGGTGTGTCTGCCATACAACTTCTGTTGAACATTAGGCCTTTCTCAGTTCCAAGTATAAACTGGAAAAATGAAAGACATTTGAATAGCATTTTCTCGGCAATTTGTATTCACCTTCTCTAAATAATATTCTCTGCTACAAGATGAAATTAAATGCAGAAAGAAACTGCAAAGTTGAGTAGGAAAAGAACAGAGAAAAAGGAGAGAAGAATGGCACAGCAACAGAAAGAGGATGTATCTGTAAGGTGTTATCCACTCCTGGGAAATGTGGAAGCTTAGCCTGAGGCTAGAGAAAGACCCAGGAAGCCCCTTTCCTTCGGTCACCCCCGGGGAGATAATGGCTCTCCCCTGGCTAGATGGGTTGGTGAATTGCCCAAAGTGCAGCTAAAATATATCTTCTAGAGGATCCTGGAACATGCCTTGCATCTGTGACAGTGACAAATAATCCTTGCAGAACACTGAGTGATGGTGGAAAACTGTGGAAATTCAATGCTTTGTGGTTCGCACACTGCAGAATATATGTCTATCGATCTTTTCTTCTTCTAAGAAAATGTCCCTTTGATACATTCTGACTGCACACTTTAAAAGGGTGGCTTTTATTTTTATTTGACTTAGTTTTCAAAAAAGAAATAATCTATGGATTCCCCTGGGGATTAGTGGTTGTCACACCAAGTGTGATGTTCCATATACTATCTGGACCCTAAGACTATTGGCATCCCTGACACAAGAGTGACACACACATTCCAAGGAAGATTTATTCTTTTTTTTTCCTCCTCACTTCAGGGACAAAATCACCAAACCAAGAAAATGGTAATAATAAATTCCACTATAACCTGTATTCTCATTCTCAATAAAGAGAGAAAAGTTCGTGAATGTAATCCACTATTGATGCAGTTCATCATCAACCTCATCACAAAAATGATGCCAAATAAAAAGATACTCACATATATGCATAACTGTTAGTTGAGCCCTTTTCATAGAATTCATATTAGATCTTTTAGCTTTATTGAGGCATGATTGGCAAACTAAAAGTGGATGTATTTCAGGTGAATAATGTGACATTTTGATATATATTGTGAAATGATAACCACATTCATCCTAATTAACATAGCCATCATTTCACACAGTTACCTTTTTATTTTTATTTTTATTTTTTTAAATATTTTTATTTATTTCCTTTTAGTTGTATACAATGCGTTTTATTCAATGTGTTTTATTTGTACGTGGTGCTGAGGATTGAACCCGGGTCGCCCACGTGCTAGGCAAGCACTCTACCGCTGAGCCACAATCCCAGCCCACCTTTTTATTTTATTTTATTTTATTGTGGTGAGAACACATAGATTCTATTCTTTTAGCAGATTTCAAGTCTTTTATGTATTATTAACTATAGTGACCACGCTGTGCAGTAGGTCTCCAGAATGTATTTATCTTGTAAGTGAAAAGTTTGTTCCCTTCAACTAAGTGCTTCTCTTTTTAATGGTTGAAAACAAATCAACAAAAATTAGAATTTTTTTTCTGCTTTTTATGTAGTTTTAAAAATGCAGCATAAATATATTTGATAAATACTGCTTTTATACATGTGATTTCTGGCACATGAAAATAATCTTTCACTAGCTATTTTTAAACCTTTGTTTTCTTGATGCTGATTGAGTTCTAAGGGAGAAAATAAACAAAATAATATTTAGGACTATTATCTCAAGACAAATGTTTGCAGTCTTTTCAGTGATTATGTACATGATGAATTGCATGACAGGCAACAGTTACCCAAAGCAAAGGAAGAGTTTCCTGCAGTTATTCATGTTTTATAATTCCCCTTTGACACCTTCCTGATTCCTAGTGTGAAATTAATTTTTGGCTCATTATTAGTTAATTTGAATCTATTTTGTGGTTTATATGAAATAAATTCTACTAGGGATTTATCATCCAGAGAGTGTTCTTGGTACTTTGACATCTTTCAGGTGATACATGATTTTTTCACTCAGGGTTGCATTTCTTAAAAAGAGAATGCTACCAAATTACCTGTGTTCTGTGTGCTAAGGAAAGAAGGAAAGCTTACTCAGTGAAATGAGGAACAATTTAGAATACCTGATATAAAAGCTAGCTCATGTCTTATCCCTTTAAAAGTTAGAATTTCTTAAAAATTGAGTAGGAATGAATATTTTATGTTTTTCTTTGCTTTGTTTGCATTTGATGAAGATTTGTGGTTACAAAAGAATCAAACTTTACAATTGAAAAGACCTTAGAAATAATCAATTTCCAAATCCACCAAGGTAGTTGAAAGGTACTATATGGAAAGTTTTCCTGCTGATTTATGCTTTTTTAGCTTTCAAATATGATTGGAAATCACAGTCATACATCTTCTCTTCTCTGAATAAATCCTAGTGCGACCTTAGGATTTGGGGTATATCGTAGTAGAAGCTTTCATGTTCTTGCAAGACCCTGCCTCTCTGGCAGAAGCTAATTGTTCTAAGGACATTGATGAGGATGATGATGATGATCATGATTAAGACAGCCAATACTTGTTGAGTGCTTATAATAAGGCATGCATTCTTTGAAGACCTGAGTGTGTATGAGTTCATACACAACAATGCTTCAGGATACTACCGACATTTATCTCCATTTTCTGATAAAGAGATGGAACTAGAGAGATTAGCACTTTATCAAAGATCACACATCTTCTAAGGGACAGGGCAGTGTGGCTCCAGGGTCTTATCTGTCCAGAGCAGTATCTAGTAAGCATTAAATTTATGCAATCGCAGTATACTTGTTGGCCCATATTTGGGTACATGAAACGATCCAAACCCACAGAAGCTGTGTCTTGGAATTTTTCAAATAGGGTCTGGAAAAAAACAACAAAAACTTTTTCTGGTGGACAAAGTGAGAGATGTTGGCCCCAGCTGCAATAGGCCATATTTCCTGCTGGGTTGAGAAAGTTTGTCTGAGAGAGTGAAGGTAACATGAGAGAAATAGAGATCAGAGATGGAGAGAATATCATGGTGTGAAGACCTGACTCTGAATTTGTATACCTGCTATCCTCTGCAAAGGTTTTAGGCAATTCAATTGTCATCCTTTTTCTTTTTGTGTGCAAATCAAAGGGAATTGCTTAATTTAAGAAAAAAAAATTACAATGAATAGCTAGTTCCTGCTGAGCTCTCATGATGAGATAGGCATGGGGAAAATGTTTTTCATTTTATTTCTAATCCTAATGATAATCAGATGCAGTAGGTGCTAGATTGAGTTCTCGTTTTACAAAGGAGAAAACTAAAGCATAGAAAAGTAAAGTAACTTGCCCACAGATATAGGGTTAATATCTTCTGTAATTGTCAAAAGTATAACTTGGTTCTGTTTGACTTTAAAATTCAGCATGTAGCTCCATGTCATATTATCTCCACATAACCTAAGAATGACTGCACAGAAATCTTTAATTGATAGTTAAACAAAATCACTCCTGAGTGATTCAAAATAGTATAAGAGATAGATGTTTTTAAAAAAATCTCCTCTGCGAGTTGACAAGACGTAGGAGAGAGAGAATTGACACTAGCAAACATTCATAATAACAATAGTGATCAAATATATATTTAAACATTAATCATTCACTAATAATAATGATTAATATCTTCCTGAAGTTCAATGCACTTTACATTTGTGTGTGTGTGTGTGTGTATGTCAATAATCCTGATTTATCCTCTCCCAAATCACATTAAAGGATATTTTTATGTGTGAGAAAATGCTAATTTAGAAAAAAATTTAAATTGAAATAATCATTAAATAAATTGCATGAGTGTTCCATTGAAACAAGAGTTTTGGAAATTAATCCCAGTCTTTTGATTCTGAGTCCCATGTTGTTTTCTTATAAGCCACTGGTAAGAGTGTTATGCAAATACAAATTAGCTCTCATTCTCAAAGGTGAAGCAGACTTGAAAATATGTACACAGTGACGATGAGAGGTCAAAATTAAGTTTGAATTGAAGTTATATGAAAACTCTTACTACTCTTTTAAAACAAATCTTATTTTCAATTGAAGTATAGGGTTTGGATAATTATGGAATTCTCTTCATATGTGCATTTATTATTAGTATTCTATATGGTCCCACCAAACCCTTGTGATTCATGAAGAGCAAGGGCAACCACAGAAGTTTGGTCTCCACTACATGCTTCCTTCTGAAGTGCATGTCAAACAATTGCATAAATTGCAGCATGCTGTGCCATTAATCCTCTGTGCTGCTTTTTAAGTGTGATCCATTGCATTTTTTTTTAAGTCCATTTCTCTGTGGCTTCAACCAGAGAGCAAATTCCTTAAAGGTCGACTGCAACATGAGACCTTGAGGATATCATAAAGAAAAATATGTAATATCCTGAAGTGGTTAGTGCTTTTATAATGCCTCCTCTTGCGTTCATCCATCTGGCAAGTTTATGCTGACTTTCTCTGTGTCAGGGTCTAGGTTCTGGTGCTATAAGCAGTGAATGAAAAATATTCATGGACCCCCATTTCAACAGAGTGCACATTCTCGTGGAGAGAAGCAGACCATAAGCACACAAACATTCTGGTGCTCTGAGAGGAAGTATTTGTTGTTGCTGCTGTGGTAATAGTGCTAGAGAACTGTTCTTTGGGAGGAGATGTGAAGGCTTAAGCTTGTATGGTGAGACAAACTGGCCTCATGAAGTTCTAGGGCCAAAGTGTTCTTGGCACAAGGAATAGCTCAGGCAAAGGCACTGTGGCAGAAAAGCACACATTGCATTTAAGGAGCCAAGAGAAAGCCTCTGGCTATGGAACTATGAGTCAGCTCAAAGAAGAGTAGAAAAGATGCATAGAGAGAGATGGGCTTTTATTGGGATCAGAAGCCCCTGGAGATTTTTAAAGAGTGGGTAACATACTGATATATGTCCTAGATTAGAGGTAGGAAAACTTTGTTGGTGATGGGCCAGATAGTATATACTTTTGGCCTGTGGATCATGTGGTCTCTTCTGTGATTACTTAGTTCAGCAACAATTGTGTGAACAAAATCACAGGCAATATGTAAATGAATGAGCCTCAAAGTGTTTCAACACAATTCTATTTATTGGAATAATAAACTAGAAATTTTATTATTAAACTTCTTCTAAGAGATTATGGTGATGGGATATACATGAAACAGTGACACAATGATCATCAAATATCAGAATCTCCCGTGCAGTTTGGGCAGGCGTACTCTCAGTGTGGGGCCATGTTCAAAGGAACACCGATCCTACGCTGAAACACACTGGTAAAGCAGTTGTAAATCTTTGCAGAGGTGCAAAAATGCCATGAACAATTTCCCTTCCTGATAAATAAGACCTCCTCCAAATACTTGTTAATTATTATTAGATACTCTCAAGTAAGAGTATCTCATATGCAGAGCTGTTTTGTAAATCCTGTTTCCCCTCTCCAAACTTCTCCAAATGCACCAAATCAAGCCCACACTGACTCTAATCTCTTTCTTACCCCCACTAAATCTCAGCATCTGTTGTTTCCTTTGTGCCAAGACTTTTCAGCATTCGTTGACCTCACTGCTTTCTTAATTATCTGTAATCATCAACCTGTCTACTTTTCCTCCTTCCCTATTTCTGATTACGTGTACCTTTAACTCCCTTGCCACTGTGACTCAGTTTTTTGGTTTTTGTTTTTACTAACCAGCAAAATCTCCAACTTGGTTAAATCTTATTATCTATCTACTAACCATGGCTGAAGAACAATACATACTGGTTGCCTGAGCTCTAAA
The DNA here is from genome assembly GCA_025594165.1 of Tamias sibiricus. Lineage (NCBI taxonomy): Eukaryota > Metazoa > Chordata > Mammalia > Rodentia > Sciuridae > Tamias > Tamias sibiricus. The sequence goes on from CM046661.1 coordinate 48,482,307, forward strand.
ACTGTGCCCACAAATTTCAATTCTAGCACTTGACATTTTAGCACCTTTGCCTAAACAGTTTGCTTGAGCACTTTTTTTTTGGCAGGGGGGTTACTGGGGATTGAACACAAGGGCACTCAACCATTGAGCCACATCTCCAGCCCTATTTTGTATTTTATTTAGAGACAGGGTCTCATTGAGTTGCTTGGTGCCTCACTTTTGCTGAGACTGGCTTTGAACTCGAGATCTCCTGCCTCAGCTGGCCGAGTCGCTGGGATTACAGGCGTGTGCCATTGTTCCCGGCTGCTTGTGCACTTTTTGAAACAATTTTATCCCTTTTCCTCTCTTGAATGTCTCTGACAGTTTTAGCACATAATTTACAAATTCAGCTAATGATGTGGCCACACATTTAACCAAGAGCATCAAAATCTGTCTAGATGCCTCTATCCCTATCCACACCTGTTGTCTTCCCTTTGCATAGTGGGTGAAGGTTTCTGGCTTCCATCAAAGACAATTCTTCTCAGCACTCTAGATTTCACCATTCTCCACATTTTAAGACCTTTACCCAATAAGTAATGCTCCTTTTCCTGCATCTCACTTTCCCATTCTCTTCTTAATTATTATCACCAGTTTATTTTAATAACTCAAGGCTTACAAAAGCCCTCCCTTGAGTATACTGACCCACAATGTCTAGTAACTATTACCCCATTTCTCCAATCCTTTAATCCACAATTGGTGCAAGTTTAATATGTTCTTTATAATGTGTTCAATTCAGGCTTCCATTAGCACTACATCCCTGAAGCTGTTCTTGTCCAGGTCGCCAAACATATCAAAGGTGTCAAAGGTGGGTTTCATGTTGGCCATTTCAGTGATGGCTTTTCTGTCCTGGACATACTTTATCTCTCAGACATGATTGACATCAGTGACAACTCCTTTCTTTTTGTAAGGTCTTGTCTCCATTGCACTACAATTTCATGCCTTTCTTTTCCTTATTTTATTGATCACTGCATCCTTCTAAGCCTGAACTGTCTCCTCTATTTGTGCTGAGTTCCTTAATACTGGGGTCTCAGAATTTAGTTCTACATCCTGTAGTCCTCAGTACTCAAATGCTTTCTGTAGGCTATCACATCCAATATTGATATTTTAATATGATCCATATGTTAATAAATCAAGTATTTATATCTTCATCTTAACCTTTTCAGACTCATGTGGCCACCTGCTTACTTGACATTGTCATTTAGATGTCCAATAGCTCAACATTCATTTGGCCACAAGGAAACTTTTTGATTCTTTTATCCCCCAATTTATTTTTTCTCCCATATTTCTATCCATCCAGTTGCTTAAAACTAAAATCTAGGAACGACCTTGTCTTCTTTTTACTCTCATTATCCACATCCAATCCAATACTATGTTTTGTTAATTCTGTTACCAAGATGCCTCTGGTATTTTTTCACTTCTCTTTTCATCTCTTGCAATCTTAATATTCCACGTCGCTATCATCATCACACAGAACCACAAAAGCAGCTTCCTAACAAGTGCCTTGTTTTCATTCTTGCACCAATTAATATGTTGAATTTTTATTTTTTTTGAAAGCTAACATAATTCTTTTAATAGCCAAAAGCATATCACATTACATCATGTCCCTGCTCAAAATTTTTCAATGGCTTCTACTACTACTAGATTTTAATGAATTAAATTGAAATCCTTCAGCATGACCTACAAGATTGCTCTTTTTTCCCAGTCTTTATCTCTACTGTTCTTCCTCAGTCACTACTTTCTAGCTAATAGGTACTAGCTGTCTTGTATCATGACCTTGTCACCTTACAAAGGCCTCTACAGACCTCTCAATTTAAAGTAATTCATTTTTAGTTAAGTTTTAATATTATTATTCTGTAGTACTATTCCAGAAGCCATTAATCACATCTGAAATGACTTTTTTTTTTTTTTACATACGAGTGGAGACTGCTTCTGTTTAGCTTCACCACTGTATTCTACACCTAAACTATGTCTAGAACAACATAAGGACTCAAAAATATTTACTCAACATATATGATCAGTATTGCTTTTCTAGATTTCCAACATTTCTTATCTTTATCTTTAACCTGTACAACAAAGGCCTCAGAGCTGGTCAGGCAGAGAGAGAATTCTCTTTAGACAAAAGATAAGAAAATCTTATGATTATATTAATATTTAATTTCAATAATTGCTGATAAACCACAATTTATTGTTTTATGATGTGATTTTGTACCTTCTCTATTTTACCCAAACACCTTGAAATGTGTGTCATTATAACAGAATATTTCTTTTGCCTATATGTTATTGGCAAAACATACAGGAGCCATCCTTTTCTGATTCTTCAGTAATTCTCTGGAAGCTTATGGTCTGGTGGAATTGATCTGTTTCTCTGAACCAAATTCTGGACCCAGGACCTGAATGATCAGAGTTCTTCTCCCTGGAAACTCCTATTGAACCAGGGATGTTCGCATGATACAAGATTGGCAGATTCCTCTTTGAGAATTTTGTTGGGAAGAGTGGGAAGTTGCAATTTTTTAATCTGACCAGAATTACACAAAACCTCAGATCTTATGAGAGAGAGAGAGAGAGAGAGAGAGAGAGAGAGAGAGAGAGAGAGAGAGGGAAAGCTTCTTTCCCATTGTGTATGTAGCCCCTGTGTGGAACTGAAATCAAATGGGGACATTTACATGAGTGATAGAGAGAAGAAGCCAGACTGAACACCTGGTACTGCTTGAGTAAAATTAGCACTTACTGTCCACGACATTTCACTAAGCTGTGGTAACAAGTTCTTTTTTATACCTAAGCTAATTTGAATTAGGTTTATGAAGCTTGCATTCCATAAAGTCTTGACTAATTCAATTATTCTCATTTTACAATTGGGAAAAATGAAGTTCAGTGAATTTAGAAGCTTTTCCAGAAAGGCAATGTTGGAGCAAGCCCCTCTGACTTCTGATCTTATTATACTCTTTTTTATATATCAATACACTCAGGAAATCTTTCAGGATTATACCCTGAAATTTCATCTTTACAAAATACTTTTTTCAAAATTGGATAATTGGTAAATAGACTAGGTCTAATAAGATAAGTATTTCAATTGTTTTGATGATTTAAAAAAAATTTTTCCCCAACTTGAAATAAAATGTTTTATTGGATTTTTTCCTTCAGTGTTTATAGAATATTCCACACAGGAAAACATATTACATTAGCATAATGCTTTGGATTTTATATTTACTCTTTATTCTAATTTTCTCAAAACCCATTATTTAGCTACTGGAATGAAGTTCATCTGAAAGACAGAATTGCAAGTAATTTAAAATACTGAAAAATTATATAGAAGTCAAGATTAGAGTTAATGAAATTTGAGAGTTGATATTCACAATTGAAGTATACATGCAAAATTTGTTGCTTTACCAAGAGGGTGTATTATCTTCTAGGAAAGTAAAACATAAAAATTATTTTCCCCTATATTGGTTGCATTCCAAATTACATAGGATGACATGAAAGACTAATGGATTTCAAATCTGAAAGGTACTTACATTTCCATTTTACAATGTTATAAGTATTCTGGAATGTACAAATAAGCAAAATGAAAATTAGCTAATACAGGAATGAGGACAAACACACTAAAATATTTGTTGTTAGGAGAGGTTAATAGAATTCAAAGATTATGGACAATACTGCATATTGTTTTGCTTTTTATAGACGGTTATGCTCTCCCCTCAGTTAATTGAATCAGAAAACATGGTCAATGTGGATCCTCTCCCTTTTGATTCATATTTTCTGCCCTCACCATTTTGAATCGTGTCTATTGCCTTATCGACTCTATTGCCTTAAGTGACCTCTATGGACACTGGCCTAGTTCAACATGACGTGGTGCTCAGTTGCAATGTCTCATCTTCTTGCATTAGGCTTTGCCTGTTTTAATCCAGCCTCCATAGAATGTCTAAGTAATTATTTAAAAATAGATCTAGGTTGGGAGTGTATTTCAGTGGTAAAGCACCTGCCCTGTATGCATGAAGATCCCGGGTTCTATTGCTAGCACCACAAAACAACAATAAAAACTTCAAATTTGAGCATGCCACTTTAAATGCTTAATATTCTTGAACTCTCCTTTTTACCTGAATGATGAAGTTCAAAAGCAGAGCCATTCAAGAAATATTTACCTGTTAGGCTATATACTTGGAGATGGGAATATAAAGAGAAATGAGAAATAGGCCTTCTCCTTAAGGAAGTTGAATATAGACTGGTTCTGAAGGTGAGGAGGCAGCCCAAAGAAGATCATTTTAATATAACATGGAAAGTCTTATTATAGAAGGGCACCCAGAACATAATAAAACTAAAAGTGTTGGCAGAGTCTACGTTGTCAGGTGGGATTTCTTGAGAGATGATGCCCGAGGTGAGGCTTAAATAAAAGTCATCCTGGCTCAGAAAGAAGAAAAATTAGATAATTTTCCAGGCAGATATAGGAGCAAGAGCAAGGATATCAAAGGGTGAAGCATAGTATTTCTCAGTAACTGCAAGCAATTCAATAGTAGGAGGGGAGCATACATTATATTGTAGGCAGTGGAGGCTCAGAAGGATGGAGCAGGAGGAAGGTGTGAAGGATCATGGGGATGGTGTATGCCACACAGCCATTCAACACCTTCTGATTGAGACCTAACTGTATGCCTGGCACTCTGCTGAGGACACAGAGCAGCCCAGAATGAAAGATCTCCCAGGGGGTAAACAATCTATAAGAGTCAAATAGATATCAAGCATAGGTTCTGAAGAATACTATGAAGGAAAACATGAATATTGATATTAAAAGTGGGATGGACATACTTCAGCTGTGATGATTAGGGCTGCCTTTCCCAAACAGGTCTCATTTAAAGATGAGAATAAATGAGCATGTACATTGTACAGGGTCCCATCATAAAGACCCTATTGTAGGGAAGAGCTTAACTTCTTTGACAAACTAAAAGAAGACCACTGTGGCTATGGCAAGTAGGGAAGGGATAGGCTAAAAATGAAATATATGAGATAATAGGGAAATTTTCTTAGGGGGGCCTTTGGAGATAATGGTGAATTATACAGATTTTATTTCAAGTCAAATAATAAAGCTTCCCATGGTTTTAAACAAGCAAGCACACATCATGATATGGAGTCCATGTGTCTTGAATAGTAAGTTTCAATCAGTGAAGTTCACAGTTGTATTTATGATGACTCACTGTAGAGGCTGAAGAGTAGAGTAAATGTGAATGTAGATAGTGGGAAAATGTATTAATTGGGAGTTGTTATGGTGGTAACAAATGATGAGGCTGGTATTTTTATAAAGAAAGGAATAAAATGAAGAAATACTCAGGGTTAAAATTAGTGGAATCGTGTGATTATCTGAGGCAGGATGTAACAATAGATCAAGCAGTTTAGGATTATAATAGGTTTTATTATGACATGTGAGGAGTACCATCATGAGCTCATTTAGAGAATAAAGAGTAAAGACCGATTTTGAAGAGATCATTATATTATTTCTTGTCTTTTTTGAGTCTGAGATATCATAGACTATCTAAGTGGACATATTTTGATGGAAGTTGGTTCTAGGAATCTAAAATTCAGAGATGATTGAGCCAGAAAGAGATTTCAGACTCATCTTCCTATACATGTACGTACATCTATTTGTCAGTTTAAGCCATGAGCTAATATGAAACTACTCATGAATGATTTATAGGATGAAAAGAAAAGCAGAATGAGAAATGAATCCTGAAGAACATCAACGTTGAATGGTAGATAGAGGAGTACCCTCCTTTTAAGACTAAGAATGAATGATAAAAAAGGTAAGTGAATTTGAATGATAGTAAGATAGTGAATATATAAAGGAGGAATACATGTAAGACACTAGCAAATGCAACAGATGACTCCCCTGCAATAAGAACTTAAAAGAGTCCCTTAGAAGGAGCAACAGCAGGGCTGGCGATGATGATTGTTGGAACAGAGAAGGTGCAATGAATCTGGACTGTAGTGGAATCAGGAGTGAGGGGAAGAGATGAAGCAATTCTATAGAACATAGAATATTCATGAAATAAAGGGTAGGAAAGAAAGAACATGGTAAGTGGTGGGTCACCCACCATTTTTTTTTCTTTCTAAATTATGTAAGACAATTCAGACTTCTTTTAAAAAAAATAAAGGAAAAACTTAAGGAAAAAGGAGAGATTGATGATAAAGGAGAAATTAAGAATGGCCCCAGATTATTTATGTATGTCAAAATGCATTCTACTGTCATGTATGACTAATTAGAAAAAAAAAAAAAAAAAAAAAAGAATGGCCCCAGAGAAAAAGCAAGAAATTAGGATTAGGGTTCCTGGAGAGAATGCCAAAAAACAATGATCTGGAAGTACACATCAACAATGTGGTAGCATTGAGGGGTTAACAGGCCAACTCCTCAACTTGGCAGCCAAGAATATGTGTAATCTGTCTCCAATCAATCATAAAGTCTCACCACTTCTTTCCCCACAAATTCTTCCCCTCTTACACATATTTTTCACATTCTGCTTTAATCTCCAGGGGACTAAGTCTTCACAAAATACCATGTACTTTCATGCTCCCATTATGCAGTCTTCTTTACCTTCCTCTTTAACTGTCCCCCACCCCAAATCAATACCCTTACCCCAAGTTTTAGGCCTTGCAGCTGCTATAACAGGATATCTTAGCTGGATAATTTATGGACAACAGAAATTGGTTGCTGATGGTTCTAGAGATTGGGATTGAAGATCAAAGCACCAACAGAGTCAGAGAATTTGTTCCTCATAGACATCAGCTTCTATGTATCCTCATGTGGTGGAAGAGGCAAGGGAGCACCTTGAGACTATTTTACAATGGAACTTAACCCACTCATGAAGATGAAACCTCATGACTTAATCACATCCCAAAACCCTCACTTCCTAATACTGTCACATTGGATGTCAGGTTCAAGAATATGAATTTTGGAGGGCACCAACACCAATAGCATAGCCTGCCAATTTGCATCATACCTATCTTCTTACCCAAAGTTCACATGGGGAAATATTCTAATCATCTTCCAGGTCTTACAAAAATGTTTTCTCCAATTAATCATCCAGATACATGTGAATAATCAATACTTCCTTTCCTACATTCTCATAAATTTGTTTACTATTCTTTCCCATGCCTTATACTCGGTGGAATGGGATCTCAATGAGGCTAAGAATCATACTCTATCTCTAACCTCTTAATATTTAGTATAATTGCCTAGAACATGGTACTTTTTATATTTTGTTGCATGAACACCTATAACTTCCATGTTAAATATGGATGACATCTCCTTTTAAAATTATTCCTCTAATTATTTAGATACATTCTTCAGTTTGGGAACTTAAAAAAAATTCTTAATAATATTCAGAATCCCTTGGAGTTCTACTTGATGGATGCTCCTGTTTTGCATTTTCTCATATTACTTTGTGATATTGAGTTGAATAGCAGCCATGGATGTGTAATTAGTAAAATATGCAAATATTTCATGTCATTATACTTCAGCTTAGAAATCAGAATGAATAATTGTTATATTTAATGTGTGTGGTTGTGCAACTTTCTTCAAATGTCTCTCCCCATCATGACCCTTACTGAGAAAATTAATTGTGTATCTACACTGACTGCTTCATGCATTCATCAAACATTTATTACCAGGCATATAGGTATCAGTAAGAATAGATCTTCATTTCAAAGAATGCAATAGGAAATCATGTAGAAATCCTTTTGCTTTATTAGAACTTTTGTTTAGATAAAAATGGATTCCATCTATAGATCATTGTCCTGAAATTTCTTTGTTGGAGATAATCCCCAGATGGTTGGGTCTCCTTGTCTGGAGTTCCTTAATCCTTCTTTAGTTTCAGTGAAGGAGACATGTAAGATGGGCTGTGGCAGATTATCTGTAGAGTGTTCTATATGCAAAGTGAGAGAATTTTTCAACACTCAACTCTTCTGCAAGGGATAAGGTAAGATTCCTGTCTTTCTAATCAAATGGATGGAATAATAACCTGATTGGGTCAGATTTAGTACACAATAGGCTACATTTACTTTATTAAACAAGTGGGTCTCATTGGCTTCCTATTCATGGAACGACTGGATAAGAAAACTAGCAAAAATCACCTTTACTTTCTTCTCTTTACATATGAAACCTGGATGCTTCTTTCTTGTAATTACCTGGTGGTAAGATTCATTCTTGGGGAAGAAATGGCTGCTAGGAAGGTCTAGTCTAAGCAAACTGTTCAATTTAGTGTATGGAATAAATAGAATTTAGGATCTAGCACAATTAATAATTAAATTGGTTTTGGATTTTCCTTCCATTCATAATCCTTGGGCATTCCATCAGAGAAGGGGTAGCAATGCCCAGAGAAGATTCAGTTGTCTCTTAGAAATATGGATAAAATGTTTTATTGCCTTTGAAGCTAATTTCTAAAGCTTTAAATACCCTTCATCAATGGGGCCATCCACAAAAATACACTTGTTATAGTTCTATATACATTAACATACTTATAGAATGAAAATCACTAAATTGATACATAATTCACTGATTTTTTAATCTGTCAGTGTTTTTCATATTACATGTGACAGACTTAATGATGATTAGTAGTATATATGGATTATTCTCCATTCTCCACAGCAATAGATAAACAAACATGATATTTTTGAGCTTAGCTCCTGCTCAGAAAACAGTCCTTAGCCTCAGACTATCCTCATGCTCAAAAAAAGAAAAAAAAAAATAGTACTTGAAAGCTTTTAAATCATTCAACAAATGGGAATCAACTATTTCTCCTCTGGGAGAAACTGGTGAAAATTGGACCCCCTTTTTAATTACATGTTATAAGATCCTTAGGTAGAGCTATTGTCAGAATTTAGAAATAATTATCATGGAAAATGTCAAGCTTCCTTCATTACAGATGTATAGAAATCATCTTGGTCAGACCAAGTTCTTTGTGAAAGAAACAGCATAACTTTTATGAATTTTGTGTTTCTTTTCAATACCATGACACTATGCCACATTAATACTTTTATGATTGCATTTGATACTACATTTACCATGAAAAAATTATGGTTAAGAAACTTGTTTTTCTCAAATATATACAATAAGGGAATCTGTAATCTATGTTTTTCTTCCCTGGTACAGTTAATGATGATTCCATTAACCAAAGTTCTCAATAAACCAACTGTTTCATTATGCTGAAGACTTGATCAACAAAACTGCTAGCTGCATAAAATGTAAAGGTTTCTAAGTGAATGGAGAGGGAATGCAAATTCTAGATGTTTTAGCTTCTCCACATCCATTAAGAAAAATCCATACAGCCCCATTCATTTCTCATAGACAAAAGTGTGTGTGTGTGTGTGTGTGTGTGTGTGTGTAAATAAGAGGTACAAATCTATAACACAAATACATAAAGCAGACTTCAGTATTATTTTTGTTTTCTTGGAAAAGCTTCGGTTTTGCCTGTAGTCTTTGAAATTGTTTTTTTCTTTCTTTTTTTTTTTTTTTTAGATAGTTAATCACATTTTATGATGGTGTGGTGGCTTGGCAAATTTGCAGGTAGCTGTTACAAATTACATGTTTCATTTCAATTCTAAACCTAAAATAATATATAATTTCTTGAATTATTACTATTTTGCAATTTATCATTTTCTAAAGATTTGTTCCTTTATAACTGTGTAGATACTTAATGCAATGATAAAACATTTTCAGTATGTGAGGTAAGAAGACAAGTAGCAATAAAACAACTTTTTGCTCTCTGATCTTTGGTTGATTTAATGAAGTCCCTTTGTGTGCATAAATAAAACACTTAAATTTATTGAAGATTTTCTTGACTTTTCCTATGTTCTCTTTGGCAAAAAATGTAGCACTATTCATTGAGCGGGGGAGGTATCCTTTTCATATTTAATGAAATATTGCCCAAATTTAAAGCTTTTAAACTGCAGATATATTATAATAGTTAATCTGACTGCTAAATAAGTGTAAATAATTCATATGCATACAAATGATACATTTATAAAACTGATATGAAAACTCTTTGTGCCAATCTGATGATGACGCATGAAAGCAGATAAGTAATTTAAGAGAATTTTCTTAACACAATGAAATTTAAAAATTCACCCAAATCCAGATGAAATATTTAGAATGTTAGAAGATAAAAAAGATCATTTGTTTTCTTACACTTGTACTCTGTCCAGTTCAAGTTTGGAAGCAAAAATGATAAATTATGTAGAAATTACTATATTGGGTCACAGAGTCTAACCCCAAATCACATCCGGCCTTTGTCTCAGTGATCATCCTCTTTTCACTGAACTAAATGACTTCCAGAAGCCAAGTCATCCCTCAGTAGTAAATTACGTACTTAGGAAGATGCACACGTTGTTTAAAGTTCCTAGTAGAATCTCAGGCCCCGTGTGTGTAAGGGTGTTGTACCTGGCAAACATTCAAAGCAAACTCCTCTCAAGACTCTGCTCAGCTCTGCTCTGGGTCCTCACCAGACATCCAGTACCCAAATTGGATTGCTGTTACTGTGCCAGACCTTAGGGATATATACCCAACATTATGGTCTTTGTTTTTAGTCCTGTAACGTTGAGCACATCTTATTAATCATAGGGTGCAGTCTCCACATCATGGTTTGTGTCAGACTGGGTATAGTAGCATTTCTGTCTCAAAGAGCTTTTATAAGTCCTGATTGTACACAAGTTTTGCAGAGTAGGTGTTTAGAAATGAAGAGCAGGATAACATACCTTTCAAAAAGGAAATATGCTTTTTGTGCTGCAGAACATTTGCCAATATGAGCTTTTGGATGACCATGGGAGACTGTGTACTTGGATTAATAGAGGACATATTCCTTTAATCACCCAATTCCAGATGTTTATATATTTGTTGTCTTAGAAATCTCCAAAAGTGAGGTTTTAAACAAGAACAATAGTTTATATACAGAACCCTCATTTTTTTTTTTACATTATTTTTCTCTATATGTCAAAGTTTAGTGGGTTTAGGGAAGGAGAAATATGGAGAGCTCTATAAAAATTTTGACTGTAGTCTAATATGATGACATATGTTAGCTTTTAAATGCTATGTATTACTGTTTGAAAAATCACAATCTAGTATTCTAATGGACTTTCTTTTTCTTGTTTCTTTCTACTTCCTACATTCTTCCAACCTGTGACCATCCCAAAGTAGCTTAACTCTACTTGACATTAAGGGTTTTGATTAAAAAAATTCCTTTTCTTGTTTTTTCTTCTTCTCTTCCCTCTCTCTTCCTCTACTTCTCTTTTCCCCCCTCTTTTTTCCCCTGTTTTTTTAACTTTAATTTTGGCAAGAGCAGAAAGTGAGTCCATCTGGTCATGTGCAGATTACAAAGCTCCTAATGTTGTGCTTGGATAATACATCAAACTTCTAAGGGTTAGGCAAAAGTCATTTAAAATATGCAAAAATCAAAATTATTAATCAATTCTATTTGTATGTGTGTGGGTGAAAAGATCATTTTAATATCCAATAATAACTCTATCTACTGGATTTTTTTCTTTGCCTTTTTCTTAGTAATATAATGTTTTAATTAGCTCTTTTGCTAATTTTAACAAGCCATAGTAGTAAAATGAACCTTTTCTCTGCCTTGTCTGATGGTGCTCTATTTGTTCTCCCTCAGATCTTAGCAATATGAAGAGGGAAACAGTTGATGCTGTATGAAAATATAAAGAATATGTAACAGAAAATTGTTCTGGTACCCAGTCTGATACCCTGACTTCTGACTTCACTGAACCCACTGCAGTATTCACTGGTGATAAAAAGCTACTTCTGGTTAGGTTATCATCATTGGTGCCTATTAAGTCAAGAAGAGAGGGAGGGCTGCGTTTTGTCCACTTCCTGAATGCTGCAGTCTTGGCATAAGATGGAAGATCACTGAGAGCCTGAGTCCCCAAACCTGTTCTACCCTTTTCAAAAAATGCTTTCTTTATGTAGCTTAACTGCTTGGCCCCCAGGGCATCCAGCTGTTGCTGCGCTGCTTGAGTAAAGTCATGAAGGAGTGAGTGGAGCATAAGAAATCTTTTAATACATATTTTATATACTTCAGATCACTAATAGGAGCTACACAAACAGATCAATTTGAATATCTACCCCTGGGGCTATATTTCTGTTTTGAATTTTTCTGGTTGCAGCAGAGATCAAAAAACTAATACTGTGCTTTTAAACACACCTGACTGATCAAAAAAAAAAAAAAAATGCAAAAGGAAGTATTTTACACTGGTTCTGTGTATTTTACTTTATTATTATTTTTTCCTTTTTGAATTCTTTTTCTCAGCTTTATTGAGGTATAATTGCCAAATAAAAATCGTGTCTATTTAATGTGTAGCCTGTGATGTTTTGCTTTTGTATATTGAAATTAGAAAAATTAACCTTGGTTCGATGTATGTCATCAAAAGAGTATATGAAATCATTTAGGCAATAGAGAAAAGAAATCATCTAAAAGGGAAAGAAATCGTATTTAGAAGAAAAACTTGACATGAATTCATTTTTTAAATAAAGCATGACTCTTCTTATGGTATTATTTTGAAAGTGTTCATATGTCAAAGCTGCCATTGTTAAATTTGAAAAAAAAAATAATGTGGTTATTTAAAAAGTGGCCTTATTTTAATGCTTTTTGACCATCAGAGAGATCCTGCTGCATTATTTTAATCTTTTCCAGACATTTTATGTGTTATTTATGAAATTATTATATAATGTTGCTGGGGAATTCTTGACACTCTTCATTTTACATAGGAGAAAACTGTGACTCAGAGAGGCTTTGGCATTTGGACTTTGTCAGTGTTAGTAAACAGACCCAGGACTGAGGGAGCCCTTTTCAAGTCACTGAAACTTTTTTTATGTTTGCAATTTATTAATCATTTTTTTTTCTCTTTGATGTAGCAGAGCCACAGTGAACATAAGAAAGAACACAGATTGATTCAGAACAGTTTAGCCTAAGACTTTCCCTTGGGTTTGATTGTGGATTAACTGTAGGTCTCCAAGTTTTCTCCACTGAGTGAGCCCAAGTAGCTCATGAGATTGATGGGATTATAAAGCGGAGGCATGCCAATAAATAGGAGTCCATGCTTTTCAGACTCTGCCAGGGTCTGCAGCTGTTCACACTTTGGGAGGTTTGTTGGACACACTAAGCTAGGCCCAACCCTGCCACTCACTTGTAAGCAAATCATAAGGGTAAGATGCAAACTGTGAGAAGTGTGACAGTGAGCAGCTAGCGGACGAAGGTAAAGAGGAGAGAAGTATGCTAGCAGCTCATGCTCTCAAAATGAATGCAATTTCAAATGAAAAAAAAAAAAAGATGCTTATATGTTTAAAAAATGGGAGTGCACAGGTATAATAATATATAATAATAAAATGCAAAATAAAATAAAACAAGAAATCTTCATGGTTTTTCAGTGAACTTACATAAAGGCTCTAGTAAAATACATTTACCATATTGAGTTGGTCATGGAATAGGATTAAAACTAATGACTAAAGTTTTGTGCATTTGGCATAGTTCATCAAACATTAGTGACTCTTTGGATTCAACTATCTTATCCCTTCTGCCACACATTCTTATATTACAATAATTCTAGCCCTTTAATTTTTTCTCTTTTTGAATATTTGAAATAATAAGAGACAAAATGAAAGAAAATAAAAGTAACTTACAAATCCAAATATATTATTATTTTCAAAGGGTATTCCAAGAGCAGAAGTGAAAAGGAGATTTTTTTCACCATCATATTCATATTTGTGCACAATATTCAAACTAAAACATTATAGCTACCATTTTTTTTTTCTTTTTTGGTACCAGGGATTGAACTCAGCGGCACTAGACCACTGGGCCACATCCCCAGCTCTTTTTTGTATTTGATTAGAGACAGGGTCTCACTGAGTTGCTAAGTGCCTCACCATTGCTGAGGCTGGCTTTGAATTCGCGATCCTCCTGCCTCAGCCTCCCAAAGTGCTGGGATTACAGGCGTGCGCCACCATGCCTGGCTTATAGCTACTATTTTTAAGAATAATATAGAAACAGGGTAATTGGTGAAGAAAATTAAAAGATGTGTCCTCTAAGAAAACCATACTCTTCTCTCAAAAGAGAAAACCCAAGCAGAAACCCTCTTCTAGTCTAAACCAAGGGGCCTATTAGTTCTGCCTCTTTCTATCTCAGGGACTTTGGCAAGTCAACCTCTTTGAGCTTAGGCAGGTGGTACATTGAGAGTGTAGACTGGGAGGTGAGTACTTCTATCATTATTTGTTATCAATAGATATTTTGACTTCCATATGCCAATGACCAGAAACTCTACAGAAAAGAATCCACTGGCAACAAGGTTTTTAACATCTCAACAACTACCAATAGTATTCTTGTTCTTTAATAATGCAACTTCTTGGGGCTGGGATTGTGGTTCAGCAGTAGAGAGCTTGCTTAGCACATTCGAGGTCCTGGGTTCGATCCTCAGCACCACATAAAAATAAATAATTAAAATAAAGGTATTGTGTCCAACTACAACTAAAAAATAAATATTTTTTAAAATAATTTAAAAAATGCAATTTCTTGCTCCTTTTCTGTAACTCAGTAAGAGAAGTTGGAGGTTTTTCTTGGCACCTTCTAACAAGTGAGTCCCAAAAGTTCCTGGGTGAGAAGAGTTCAAAGGAAACTGCCCACCCCCGGATGCTTTGCCAGGAAGGTGGTGAATAGCTACAGTTCTCTTGTACTTGCTCTCATGCCTGCAACCTGCGCCTGCATGGCCTGTGGTCCCCTAAGAGAGCTTTTTTTGGACCACTGGAGAGATCCTGCTGCATTATTCACTCCACTATTTGGCATAATATGAAATTTTGATGTAAGTTCTTTTCCACAATCCAGACTCCAAATGTCAGAGATTTCCCAGGGGCATCCCACTTAGTCGCTGTTTGTATTCCAAATAGTGAAATTATTTTAGTGCAAACATGAGACACATTCTTTTGATGTGTGTGTGTAGCACATAAAAACATAAGTGAATGGTCATTTTTTTAAAAAATATTAAAGTCAGATTAGACTTATTAAACAAGACTACCAAGGAAATTCTTAAAAAGCTGCTCTCTCCTGGGTCCTTGGATATGCATGCATTCTCTGATGCTTCTGGACACGCCACTCTGTACTTGACCTGGCAGCTGCTGACTCAGTCCTGTACTGGCTGCACATGGTTAGAGGAATGTTAATTATTGGCTGCAATCTTCACAACATCCTGGGAAAAATAACAAAGGTAACTACTCTCATTTGAGAAATTAGACATTTAGAGACATAAGTGCTGCGCTCACAAGTATGGACATTTTGTGGGCACATATTTGGACAAGAATGTGGATCCTCCCATTTTATCCCTAAATGGGCAACTGAGACATAGATTCACTGAACCCAGAGTGCGCTAAGGTTAATTGATGCCTTTGTGCAGAAGTGAGTTTAGCAAGCATTCATTCTTCTCATAGGTAAGGAGTCTGGGCTTGAAAAGTCCTAACTCATATACCTAGTTTATCACAGATAGTAAAGCTTTTTTTTTTTTTTTTTTTTTTGGGTGGTGGTAAACCAGAGATTGAACCCAGGGGAACTCAACAATGGAGCTACATCCCCAGCCTTTTGGGGGGGATATTTTATTTAGAGACAGTGTCTCGCTGAGTTGCTCAGAGCCTTGCTAAATTGCTGAGGCTGGCTTTGAACTCACGATCCTCCTGCCTCAGCCTCTCAAGCCGTTAGGATTACAGGCGTGCAGCACCATGCCTGACTAGTAGTAAAGCTTTAATGGAAGGGCAAAAGAGAAAAAATTCTGAATTTTTCCTTAAGAAGAGTTATTTCTTAAAAAATGTTAATAACTATTTTTGCTTTCGGATGACATCAAAATCTATTCTTCCTTTTCTCCTGTTTTGTCAGAATCTGCCACGTGGATAAAATTCTCCCTCTGTAGCTACAGGTATTGAAATCCAGTTCCCTGTGTGCGCACTCCACTCGGAAGGAATGGCTGATTCTATCCTTGTCATCCTAAAGTTTTTAGCTTTCTTTAAGACATGATAAATTGGGGGAAAAAAGAACTCCCTCTCCACGACAGTAGTACTTTTGGGAGGCTGAACATGTACCTCTGACTCAAGGCTGAGTTATAAGAACAACAAAAAAGGAGGGAAAAAGGTTTTAATTTCCCAGTGCTGAAGACAGCTTGTCAGGACGAGAAAGAGACACACAGAACGTGCACAGACTCGCACTTCCATTTGGGGATGAAGAGGGCAGGGACTCCATCCATGCTGTCTTCAAAGCATTGCCCAGAATGCAAAATTACATGGTTTTTCTGGAATAGGATTCTGTTTAAAAGGCCAAGAAAAGGTGATAAATTTTTAATGCACATTTGTGTGACTTTAAGTTCTCCTTCTCTAACTGGAACTGAGATGTTCCTGAAGAGCAGCTACAGGGGGGGGGGGGGAAGCAATAAGGTTAAAATTCCCTATGTTTTTCTTTGGCCCATATTGTATAATCAAGATGTCTTTAGAACAGGAACAGACCATAGCATTATGGGGTGTGGCATGCATAAACTGCAGAGAAATCGCAAAAGATAGTTGTCACTCCCTGAGTAAGGAATGAATCTCTTCCTTCATGGTAGTCCCTGCTGCCTGCTCCTTCGTAAAAATCAATTCATCTGTCTTTCTAGAACCACATACATTTCCCCGAATTGCTCTGATATTAGTGCTATTCTTAAAATTCTTTGGATTGATTCTTGTTAACAAGTCATTCAAATTCAGTACTACTATTTTTTCTCACTTCCTTTCCTCATTGTGAAATCGCTTTGCCCCAACAAATCTCACTTAGAATATTAAAAAAAATAGTTCTACGAGGGCTTGACGATTTTTTACCATTTGCCTGGGAAGCTCTGTCTAGTCCTATAAAGTTCTTTCTGTCCTCAAGATGTAACTCAATTCCTACGTCTTCTAAGTGCAACACTTCTCTCATATTCTTGCATGAAATTAATATGCTTAAAAAAAAAAGAAATTAATATGCTTATGTCGTCAGGACTGAACACATGGCTGTGTGACCTCTGCAGTGACTTGGGGTCCTGTGCTCAGAAAGGCCTCACTTGGTTTAATGCTAATGCTACTGTCCTGAAATACGAACAAGGGCCCAGCATTTTCAATTGTACTGTATCTGTAAACTACATAGTTAGACCATTTCCCAGGACTCCTAAAGTTATCAATTTTATATCTATGTCCCAGTACTTATTATCCACACCATTGTTTTGAAGTTCTGTTTTTTTGTGTGTGTGTCTGTGTGTGTGTGTGTGTGTTTTGTGGCATATCTACCCCCACGAGAGAGAAAGCTCTAGAAAGTCACAGATCTCATTTGCTGAGTTTCCACAATTGTGTGGAAGAGCAGTTCATGAGTAAAGACATTGATGAGAAGGCAAGAATAACACTCAGAATTCTTCAGGGAAGAACTCCATATGTACTGAGAATAACCATGCTCTCTGGTCTGAATATTTGTGTCCCCACAAAATTCATATGTTGCAATCTCATATCCAATATGTTGGTATTAAGAAGCGTGACCTCTGGGAGGTGACTAAGCCAGGAGCAGGGGGCCTTTATGAATGAAATTAGTTCCTTTATAAAAGATGCCTGAGGGATCTTGCTTGCTCCCCACCTAGTGAGGACACATAGAAGGTGTGATCTATGAGAAATGGGCCCTTACCAGACACCAGATATTGGCACTTTGAACTTGGTCTTCCCAGCCTCCAGAACCATGAGCAGTACATTTTTGTTGCTTAAGTTTTTGGGCTTTGTTATAACAGGCAGGATGGACTAACATAAATACTAAATGATCTTGAAAGTTGTGCCCATTTAGTATGCACCAGTCGCTGTATTTTGTACTGAACAAGCAAATCTAAGTTAGTCCTCACAACATGAGGAATAGGTACTATTATGACTTTATCTTCCAGATGAAGAAACTAAGGCTTAGAGATGAGGATGTCCAAAATCACACGCTAAAGGATGGAACCAGGAGTTGGTGTCGGGTCTATCTGCTATAAAATCAATGAGTCTAAATAAAGTTCTTAACTTGGAGAATTATGAAATTTTCGTGCAATAATACACCTAAAGAATTTATTACTGGAATTGAGGGCAAGGCAGCTGAATTATTCTCTCCCAGTCTCAACCTTGAGTTTATAAAATCTGCCTGCATATACACAGACTTTGACTTGTCAGACCAGTTTCCAATAAAAAAAATTTTTTTTTAAACATTTTACTAAATCTTCCTTCAGCCCCTTAAGCCATTCCTTCAACAAAAATACTATATTTGTACTTTCAAGTTATTTCTAACTCATGAAATCCTATATGTAGAAAAAAAACATTTTGGGGACTAAGGAAGACAGAAAGTGTGAGGAGAAGGGAATATTATGGAATCAAATTTTTAAGGGGATAGTGTTGGAAGTCAAACCTGTGTCAGTTTTCTCTCTGGTCCTCAGATACATATACAAAGAAGGCCACAGTTTTCCATCTCTTTTCCAGAATACACCTACATATCAAATTTAGGGAGACTGATAACCAAGGATTATGGTAAAAGGACATCTTATTAAGTTTAGTTTATCATAAGTTCTTATTAATTTCTTGTGAAAACTAAGTTTCATTTCCATTGCAGACTTTCTTTTTAATTTCTGAATTCAAATATGTACTATTGATGAGATCTATACAGTACTTTGAATACATTACTTTAAGAATTTGCATTAAATACCTTAAGATGGTTCCATATACAGATCAAACATATGCCATGGCCCCAAATACGTATTTCACTAGTCACCATTTACCCATGAGGGGTATGTGCCAAAGACCCCCAACAGATTCCTGAAAGCACAGTTATTATTGAACCCTATAGAAACTTATTATTTTCTATGCAAATGTGTGGGATAATGTTTGATTTATAAATTAGGTAGAGAAAGAGATCGATGACAATAACTAATATTAACACAGAAAAATTCTAACACTACACTATAAAGAAAACTATGTGAATATGGTTTCTCTCTTGCCCCAAATATCTTATTGTACTGCACTTCTCTTTCTTGTGAGACGTGAGATGGTAAAAATGTCTATATGATGAGATGGAGTGAGGTGAGTGACACAGGCATCATAACAGTGCTGGGCTGCTAGGTGAGGGTTACTTGAGCTTAAGTCTTGCTACCCTGTGGTATCTACCTGACAACCAAGATAGCTTCTGGGTGACCAAAGGGCAGTGAAATGCCAAGGCATGGCGTGAAGAGTCCATTATACTACTCAGTATGGCTCATAATTTAAAACTTACAAGTTATTTATTTCTGGAATTTTCCATGTAATATTTTTTGGTCCACAGTTGATTGGGGGTAACTGAAACCATGGAAAGCAAAACGGTGTGTGTGTGTGTGGGGGGGGGGGGAACCGTTGTATTGTCTTGAACAAATGAGAAACGGTTCAATCCAAGCCACATTGGGTGTATCTTTCAGGATTTTAAGCTAATTAAGTGTTCAGAAGCTTAGATCTTCTGCTAGTGGTCATCTACACAGTGGTTTTCAGGAGAAGATAATGCTTTTGCTCCCTTGTTCTGGGGGAACCATTACTGCCACATCCAGAGCTTCCTGGAGATTGGAGATATTTCCAACATTTAAAAAAATCCTTAGTTGAATTACTTACCTGCCCCTCCAAGGAACATTATATGAAGAAAAGAGAGGGGAGTCTGTCTGGTTGAACAGAAGTACTGATAAAGCACTTGTCCGCTTTTGCAACATTGCTCCAAGCTATCTAGATGTATACTTATTCTCCATCCATGAAAGTCAGTTTCCTTGAGATAGTGATCTCTAGGTAACTCTCAGGACAAGATGACTTAGTGACTATGCTCTCATTTTGTTCCTATCGAGTACATTTTTAATCCTAATTTTTGAGATTTATACATAGGTATATAATGACTAACAATGAGTAATACCAGGATGGGATTCATATATCAAATAAGTTCTGTGTTTTTGTGCAGTGTGGAATTTTATTAAAATCATCAAATCTCTTTCTCTCCAAAATCTTGCATTAAGTTGTTCATACTTTAACTGGCTTACCAATTAGTTTGGGGGAAAAAAATGACTTGTTTTAGTATGATGCTGATATGTGCCTAGACTTCCACTTGAGGTGTAGTGAACAGGTCATAGGCACTTAGTAAAAACTTGCATGTCAGAAACAGTTATAATCATTGTTTTCACCAATGTCAAACCAATGGTAACCACATTTTAAGATGACAATAAGAATTTCAGAGACAAGTTTTCTAAATAGACCATTCACTTGTCACCTTACCAATGCATCATTTGAAGGAAGTGTATTGTAAAAAATGAGAATAAAAGCTGGCTTTTTTTAGACCCAGAACTGAAAAAAATTAAAAACAACAAAACTGAAGATTTTAAGAACCACATAGAAAAAGAAAAAAGAGAACTCTAGTTGTATTCATCCATCCAGTACTGTAGGTACTGCAGATATTAACCAATTTAGCCTTCACTGAACTAAATGGAAGGAATTCCCACTTCTTTATGTGGATACAGAGACAGAGGCTGAAGTTAATTTTTTTTGGTACAGGATGGTAAATCTGGTTTATCTAATTCCAGAGCTTAAGTTCTTTTTCACCATACCATGGCAAGAACCCTTTTGGTCTTAAAATGACTTCAGATTTTTCAACATGTTGTTGCTTACCTTCATAAGTAAATGAGAAGTGTGATATTCTACATGTGTTAATCCCTGTGTGTAAATAATGAAAGGTATTTACTTATTTCCCTATACATTATTTAATAGAACGTGCTGTATTCATAGTCAAGATATAGTGAAGGATAGCTCCTGGCAAGGATTCAGATCACAATTTCTTTCCACTTTCATATTCTTCATAGACAGCTCCATTTAAATTGAAGTTGTCACCCTATCATACAGGGAATCGGTTTGTGCCATGAAGCAAAATAAATCGACCATATTAGAAGAAAGGTTAATAGTCGACCTTCACTAAGCCCAACTTTTTCACCTGGTTTATTATCACCCTTGAAAGTGAACCATGCTATCAATTTCAAATATCAAGGCATAACACACACTCTGCAGGGAACCCGTAAGAGAAAGCAGAGGAGGCAAGAGCTCTACTGTTAGGACAAACCACAGTTTTGGTCATGTGTGGAAAATATCAAGTTCATGCTGGTGCTGGGTATTGAGATGGTATACAGGTGTCTCCCAACATTCAGGCTGAAGTTTAACCTTCTGCTCCCTCCCTGGTGTCAGACCTGTACTCCTGTGGCAGCCCTTGCTGGCACTGCAGAATTGAACAGGTGCTGGCTTCAGGGGAAACTTAATGCTTATTCTCTTCCAATAAGAAAGATAGTCTCTTAAGATGCCTAAGATTTGAAAAAAAATCAAGATGAATGAAGTTTATAAAACATTTTCTTTTTTTGCTAATTAATTTCAGTCTTGGAGAAAAATTTCTTTACAAAGGATTTTAATTTTTTTTTCCTATGCCTCAGCTTAGTCTTCGGTCCTCTTTTACAGACTTATTCTTATCCTCTTTTTTTATTGCTTTCATTTCTGCACAGGTCTGTATTAGTCATGCCAAAAGTAGTTTCAGCTTGTGCCACCCGCCAGTTCTGTAGCACACTGCTTTCACTATGTCCAGGCTAAGGCTGTGATGGATTTCTGTGTGTAGGAAGGTGGGGGGCATAGAAAGTAATGTTGAAAGGGTCAAAGTTGTTGGAGTGAGTTGGAGAAGGTGGCCCCGGATGTGGTCTGAAAAGCCAGCAGATAATATCATTGCACAGGTGTGAAGAAATAGGGCATTCTGACACACAAAGGTAGGCTAGAAAATTTCCCCGTCATTATTCCACATGTATTTAGTGCTAAGAATTTACATTTTAAGTGGTTAAGGTTGTCATAGTTACGCAGTATCTGAGGACAACAGGCTTGTTGAGTGAATGAATGAATGAGAAAGCTGTATCAGTTCCACACATAAATGCATGCTTCTACAGATAACACCCAGGGAGAATCCTCATTACTGCAAAGAAAACTCTAGAAACCAGAGCAATGAAGAAGAGCAGACATTTCCTAAGTGCATACTGTGTGCCTGGTACCATGCCAGTTACTTTGCATGTACTACTTACAATATGCACTGGATGACAAAGTTTTGGTGAAGGACAGACTTCATATGTGACAGTGGTCCCATCATCTTAAAATGGAGCTGAGCAATTCCTGTCAACTAATGACACTGTAGCTGTTGCAATGTCATAGCAAAATGCATCACTTGCCTGTTGGCAGTGATACTGATATAAACAAACCTATTGTGTTGCTAGTCATATGAAAGTACAACATGCAGTTATGCCCAGTACATAATATTTGAAAATGATAATAAACAACTATGTACTATGTATTTACTCTACTATAATTTTTAATATTGAATGTACTTTATTAAAAAAGAAAAGTTTACTGTGAAAGAATATGCCATGTCACACTGGCAGTAGTCTCATACATCTCCTTTACATATCTCTTGATTGTATCAAAAGGGCACACTGAGTGGTCAAATTATACCAACTACGCTTAGATAAGTCCACTCTACAATGGTTGCACAAGGACAGAATCTACCAACGATATCCTTCTCAGAATGTATTTCTGTTGTTATGTTATGCATGTATTCTATATTTAAATACCAATGACCATCCTACTAAATATTTTATGGCAGCTTCAAAAATGGCTCCCAATGATCTCCACCTGCTGGCATCTGTAACTTTTCATAATCCCTTTGACAGCGAATAGCTGACTTGTGGAACAAGTAGGATATTGTGGAAATGATGAGGGTATGGCTTCTGATCATAAAAGCAATTATGGCTTTCACTCTGCTTTTTCTTGGCTAACTCTCTCAAAGGGAAGCCAGTTGCCCTGTCCTTAGGAAATTCTAGCAGTTCTATGAAGAGAACCACATGTGAAGAACCAAGGCCTACTGTCAGAAAAGCTGCACTAACATTTCAAACATGTGAATAATACACCTAGAAGCAGGTCGTCTGGTGCCAGTTAACCTTCAGATGATTTCAGCTCTAGCCAGTTTCCTCACTACAAGGTCAAAGAGACCTGACTGGTAGACCTAGTTCTAGTTGATCCAGGACTATCCAACCAAGCCACTGCCAGATCTCTGACCCCTAGAAACTATGCAGAATAATAATGCAGTATTGTCTTAAGGCACTATATTTTGGGCCATTTGTTGCATGTGAATAGATGGTTATTATAAATCTTATGTTACCTTCATTTTATAGAGGAAGAAATAAAATTTATGAGAGATACAGGTGCAAAATATGACTGGCTTCCCTTTATTGAGCACCCACCAGTGAGGGTTTAGACTGCAGAGGATGGCTAAAGCAGGGCACAAGAACCAAGGAGGATTGTAGTCCTTAGTGGATAAAAAGAGTTCATTCATTCATTTCTTCAACAAATAATTCTTAAGCATGTACTATGTGCCAGTAACTGTGCAGGGCTGTAAAAATACATCCATGACCAACACAAACAGAATTCACTGTTAAAGGCAGTGAGGGATGATTGATAACACAGAAAGGAAAATTCTGAAATATAATGGAAATTGAAGGAGAAGCAAGTGTAGGGAAGATCAGGACCACGAGAAAGGCATTCAACTCTTGGTTCCCTCTAGCACAATGCATCCTTATGATGAAGCCCTTTATATGAGGTGCCTGAATGCAATGCTCTGTCCTGAGAGATGAAACTTTGTGACAAGGATCATTTTTTCTCTTCCGTACACTCATTTGTCCCACATGCCTAGAGCTCAACCTGGAACAAAATTTGCATGTAGTAAACATTTATTGCATTGGCTTAAATTCTCAGGAGAATGAAATTTTTAGTGAGTTTTGCTGCCTAAAAACTTCAACATTGCTCAGTTGTTTTAAGATGGATGTGTTATTTAAGATATAGAAAATTATGCCAATGTAATTTATTTTCTAATATCAATAGAACAACACTTGTAATAAACACGATTTTCTTCTCAACAGTCATGCTAGAAATTCGTTTATGTATGTGAGATCTTACATCCCCAAACCAATGTACTAAACAACAATAAAGACTCCTGCTAAAATCAAAATTTGAGGTATGGTTATGAGATCCCCAAACAGATGTCCATGAACCAAAGAACAAATCAGTTTCATCATCCACATGTACATAAAAACAGTATGCTTCATCTGTTCAATTCTACCCAGAATCTGTGGCAGCAACAAGGGAGCATATACAGTCCAATTATGAGAAGATTAGAAGTTTAACACTTCATGACCCTGTGGTCATGTTTGGGAGCCTATGTGAGTCTTTTTTAAAGTTCATGGTTGCAGAATGTCATTTCTAAATTTATGGAAGGGAGAAATCAAGCAGTCATTAATTGTTGATTGCAAACATTAATTATGTTATAAAATGTTAATACTAACAAGAACTTTAAATACAGGAATTCAATCCCTGGTCACCAAAGAGAAACCTAGAGAGGTGAATTGATTGTCTCAGACATATGAGCCTTAGTGTTCATGTCTGACCTTAAGACGAATGTTTTTAATGCTGTTTCTTTTATGTATATGTTTCTTTGAATAATCTACATACTGTCACTTATTGTTTCAGTCAACTCTTTTGCTTCTGTGACCAAAAGACCTGAGAAGGAAAAGTTTATTTAGAGCTCATAGCTTCAGAAGTCTCAGTCCACAGAGGGCTGACTCCATTGCTCCAGGACTGAGGAGAAAGCAGAATATCATGGCAGAAGAGTGTGGAGGAGGAAAACAGCTCATGACATAGAACCAGGAAGGAGCGAGAGGGGGAGAGAAAGAGAAAGAGGGAGAGAGAGAGAGAGAGAGAGAGAGAGAGAGAGAGAGAGAGAGAGAGAGAGAGAGAGAGAGAAATACAGATACAGATCAGGGACAAAATATATACCTCAAAGTCATGCATCCAAGGACCTACCTCCTCTGGCTACACCCAACCTGCCTATAGTTAAGACCCAGTTAATCCAGTTAAGTGGATTAATGAATGTACTGATCAGATTAAGGCTTTCATAACCCAATCAATTCACCTCTGAAACTTCTTGTATTATCTCACACAGGAGCTTTTGGGAGACAACTCATACCTAAATCATAACAACTACAATAAGGCATGGGAATTTGGCTGATTATTTCCAATGGGACTGTAATTTAGATGGCACTGAAGTCCATATTCCATAGCAATTTAGAACATGGGTTCTATAATCTGATAATCAGGTCTCAAATAATTAACTCATCATTTTCCAGTTGCAAAAATCTATTGGACAATGTGGGCAAATTGTTTAATCTCCCTAAGTCTCAGTTTACTCATTTATAATATAGAGATAAAAATAATCTCAATAAATATTACATATTTCGTTTTTTTGTGAAGATTAAGCAAGACATCATAGAATAACTTCTTATCACATGTAAAACAATTATTATATTAAAATATTATTATTGTCATCATGATTCCCATTAGCAATAGAATGTCCTAAAATCTGAGAATTATGATAAAGTGTTCATCATGAATTTTTAATTAAGCAAAAAAACAAAACACAGTGTAGACCAATTGCTAGCCCTGGGAGTTAGCATTCTTTGGCTTCTTTCCCAAGCCACTGGAAATAATCTAAATGACAACAGAGTGCTTGTTAGTTCAGCTTTGAATCAGTCCCTAAGCCCCCTTTGGCCAGAACTCTGTTTCCAAGACCCTCAAAAGTAAAAATCCTGAGTGATGATCACAACTGGGAAGTCAGAAGAATTGATAGGGTGTCTAGTCAGTGATATTTTATTTTATTGTTCAAACCAGGCATCAGAAATAGAGAATTGTGTTCATTGGGGCAGGCCCTCACTTTTTGAGTTTAGGAGTAAAGGGCATAAATCTAGTTCCCAGAAGGAGGCAACAAGACTTCAAGCCCACAATGGCCCATGAAATCCAATCCACAGAGGCTGATTGGAAGTACACATCCTCAGAATGTGAAGCAATGATGGGATTTGAACAGGAATACATGGTATGCACTGTTGGAGGGAGATAGGGTTCTTAGACTTTGAAATGCTGATAGACTTTGACATGCTGGTAAGGGTATAACCTTTTATCAGAATGAAGCATCAATGAAATTAGCAAATCTTCAGCCCAGGAAACAACATGGGAATGGATTTAACCACAGCAACCCAAAACCAAATCCCTGGAAATTGGCATGGAAAAGCTTTCCCTCCTTTAGATAGGATTGATTCATAAACCTGATTAGGTATGTGGGTGTGTGGCTGTGAGGGGGTTTGTGTATGCACAAATGTGATAATATACTGAACTTTGCATTTTGGGGAAGAGAACTTGCTTATCCAACTCTTTATAAGGAGAAGGGCAAAAAAGAGGGCAGTGAAGCAGAAGAGTTTTTGTTTTGTTTTGTTTTATTCTTGGGTATATAAAGCATGACTAAAAGCTCAAAATTCCCATATATCCATTATAAAAAGCAAGACTCATTTGCTTACTATATATAGGTCATATGGGTTCTCAAATATGTGTCAGTTACAGATCTTTAAAGTTGTGTTTGCATGTGTGAGTGAAGATGTTTACCACTAAATATTTTCATCTTTAAATTCTATCAGAGTGGGGAATATATGCTTGTGGTTGGCAGAACAATGACTTCCCAAAAATGTCCGTGTCCTCTTCCTTGCAACTTGTGATTATGTTAGGTTACATGTCAGATGGAAATGAAAGTTGTAGATGAAATTAAATGTATTCACCTGCTGATTAATATAAGGAGATTGTCCTAGGTTATCTAGGTGAGTCCAGTGTATTAAAAATTCTTCAAATGAATAAGACAGAAGAGTCAGGGTCAAAACGATGTGATGTATGTAACTCATGATTAGATATTGCTGGCTTTGAAGATGGAAGGAGGCCACAGGCCAAGGAATAAGTGCAGCTGCTAGAAGCTGGAAAATGGGTTGTCTGTCCCTCAAAATCTCCAGAAAGGAATGAATTCCTGCTGACAACTTGATTGAAGGCCAGTGCAACCTGTTCCAGATGAATGACCTCTAGAACTATAAGATAATATATTTGTGTTATTTAAACCACTAAATTTGTGGTAATATTTTTAATAACAGCAATAGAAAATGAATAGGATAATCTATGTATTTTCCAATTGAACAGAAAAATAATTTC
The DNA here is from genome assembly GCA_025594165.1 of Tamias sibiricus. NCBI lineage: Eukaryota > Metazoa > Chordata > Mammalia > Rodentia > Sciuridae > Tamias > Tamias sibiricus. Next base: position 48,509,497 of record CM046661.1, read on the forward strand.
AAAAACTGAAAAATTCAGGAGATGCTAGAAATAAAAGTCTGAGGAGTTCATGTGAAAACTGGATCACAGGAATACTCCATTCAAGGACATGATAAATAATACTTATGTTACTTCCTGGGTACCCTCTGAAGCCTTGTGGAGCTGCATACCACGCCATATATTTCCTAAACAGCAACATTTAGAGCAATCATTTCCATTTAAATGCTACTTTCTACAACCATTTGTTTCTTTTTTCTTTCTTTAATGCATTTTAATTAAAGGTAAGAAGAGAATTAAAAGGAGATGAGGGAACTAAAGCAGCCGTAATGTGTGGGTGTAAGATATTGAAGTCTGCAGCCTTATGCTCATTTATTTCTAAATGAGATTCTACATAAGTCCTGGCTTTGAACATGAGATTTGATGTAAGTCAAAAAAGACCCTGATTATTCCTGAGCTCACAGTGGTTTTTCTTGATGTTTAAACAATTTTAACGATGGAAGTCTGAATTGTAAGTGCTCACTCAATAGAGACTGATCTTACTTTAAAATATAAATCATTGCACCAATAATTGTTGGGTAAATGCTTGCAATTGTTAATATCAGCACCAATTTTGAACGTAATATTTTAGTGCACAGAATTACTTGTCTTCAAACAGACAGAACAAAATATAAAAATCAAACAGTCAAGGTGAGAATTTAAAACTCTGCAAAGAAGAGTCAATTTTCCACCAGGAGATGATCACATCTGTGGCTTTTCTGATGAGGAAGAAAAAAAAAAAAAAATGCTGCCTTCCTTCAGGGGCTCTCTCTTGTATTTAGACCAGCTGGAATGTGCTCAAAGAAAAACAAACATTTTAACATTAGCATAAGCAAAACAAATCTTTCTCAAAAAATTCTGTCGTAAAAGGTTGAGTCACCCACTGTTTTAGTATTCCTTGGTGTCTTCAGTTACCACAGGTGATCATCAAACCTGTTAGACCCATCACGCCTGAGGTGTGGAAGTCAATAGCAAAGGGAGAATCAACAATATCTTGTTTTCTACATCATTAGACTAAAGGAAAAAGACTGTTTGTGGGAATCGAAGTAACTGATGTTGTGCATTATTGTCATGCATTATTAATAGTAATAATTTTCTTGTCATATAACTAGTAGCTAGCCTTGTATTTTAAAATATAATAAGTCTCACTGCTCCCTATCCACCCCCTACATGATTCTCTTATTTTCTGATGTTCCTTTCTTTTTTCTACCATAAACTCTATTTAAGCTTTTTAGTGTCATTATGGAAATTAATATCATACTGAAAAGAGTTAAAGGAGTTGTTTTATGTACATATATAAAGATGAATCAAACTTCCTTGATTCATTTGAATTATTTAGTGGTTAAATGGGAACCACTACAGGAACTTAGTATAAGAAAGAAATTACTTAAAGTTAGAGAAATCTGTATTGCAATCTTGCTCTATTACTAACTGGATTCATGGTCTAGGGAAAGTTGCTTATTGTATGTGAAACTTACTGTGTTTGAGTATTTTCTTTATCAAAAGGTTAAAATCACAATCTACCTCACAAATTTGTTGTGAGTACCATAGTATTATGGTTTGAATGTGAGGTGTCCCTCAAAAGCTCATTGTGAGATAATACAAGAAGGCTCAGAGGACAAATTATCGGGTTATGAGAGTCTTAACCCAATCAGTGAATATGGGGATTAATTGAGTGCTAACTGAAGTGATAGGGTGTAGCTGGTAGAGGTAGGGTTTGGGGGCATGGCTGTGGGGTATATATATATTTTTTTACATTTCATATTATACTCATACAGCACATTTTTACATATCTCTGGTTGTATGCAAAGTATATTCACACCATTTGTGATTTCATACATGCACATAGGGTAATGATATCCATCTCATTCTACCATCTTTTTGTTTTTTTTCTCTTCACCCTTTTCCCCCCCTCCCTCCCCATTGGCCATTCTAATGTTCCTCTAATCCTTCTATGATCTCCATCACAATCCCGCTGTGAATCATCCTCCTTATATCAGAGAGAACATTCAGCATTTGGCTTTTTGGGCTTGGCTAACTTCACTAAGCATTATATTCTCTAACTTCATCCATTTACCTGTGAATGCCATGATTTTATTCTCTCTTATTGCTGAATAATACTCCATTGTGTATATATACCACATTTTCTTTATCCATTCATTTACTGAAGGGCATCTAGGTTGGTTCCACAGTTTAGCTATTGTGAATTGTGCTGCTATAAACATTGATGTGGCTGTGTCCCTGTAGTATGCTGTTTTTAAGTCCTTTGGGTATAGACCAAGGAGTGGGATAGCTGGGTCATAGGATGGTTCCATTCCCAGTTTTCCAAGGAATCTCCATACTGCTTTCCATATTGGCTGCACCATTTTGCAGTCCCACCAACAATGTATGAGCATAACTTTTTCTCCACATCCTCGCCAACATTTATTATTGTTTGTGTTCTTAATAGCTGTCATTCTGACTAGGATGAGATGAAATCTTAGAGTGGTTTTGATTTGAATTTCTCTAATTGCCAGAGATGTTGAACATTTTTTCAAGTGTCTGTTGATTGATTGTGTATCTTCTTCTGAGAAGTGTCTGTTCAATTCCTTGGCCCATTTATTGATTGGGTTATTGGTTTTTTTGGTGCTAAGATTTTTAAGTTCTTTATGTATTCTAGAAATTAGTGCTCTATCTGAAGTGTGTGTGGTAAAAATTTGTTCCCAATTAGTAGGCTCTCTATTCACCTCACTGATTGTTTCTTTTGCTGAGAAGAAGCTTTGTAATTTGAATCTATCCCATTTATTGATTTTTGATATTAATTCTTGTGCTATAGGAGTCTTATTAAGGAACTTGGGGCCTAATCCAACATGTTGGAGATTAGAGCTTACTGTTTCTTCTATTAGGAGTAGTGTCTCTGGCCTAATTCCTAGATCCTTGATCCACTTTGAGTTGAATTTTGTGCATGGTGAGAGATAGAGGTTTAATTTCATTTTGTTGCATATAGATTTCCAGTTTTCCCCAGCACCATTTGTTGAAGAGGCTATCTTTTCTCCAATGTACGTTTTTGGTGTCTTTGTCTAATATAAGATAACTGAAATTATATGTGTTAGTCTCTGTATCCTCTATTCTGTACCATTGGTCTACCAGCCTATTTTGGTGACAATACCATGCTGTTTTTGTTACTATTGCTCTGTAGTATAATTTAAGGTATGGTATAGTGATGCCACCTGCTTCACTCCTCTTGCTAAGGATTGCTTTAGTTATTCTGGGTCTCTTATTTTTCCAGATAAATTTCATGACTGCTTTTTCTATTTCTATGAGGAATGTCATTTGGATTTTGATTGGCATTGCATTAAATCTGTATAGTGCTTTTGGTAGTATGGTCATTTTGACAATATTATCTCTGCCTATCCAAGAACAAGGTAGATCTTTCCATCTTCTAAGGTCTTCCATAAATTCTTTCTTTAATATTCTGTAGTTTTCATTATAGAGGTCTTTCATGTCTTTGGTTAAGTTGATTCCAAAGTATTATATATTTTTTTGATGCTATTGTAAATGGGGTAGTTGTCCTAATTTCCCTTTTGGAGGATTTGTCACTGATATATAGAAATGCCTTAGATTTATGGGTGTTGATTTTGTATCCTGCTACTTTGCTGAATTCATTTATGAGTTCTAGCAGTTTTCTGGTGGAGTTTTTTGGATCTTCTAGGTATAAAATCATGTCATCAGCAAATAATGATAATTTGTGTTCAACTTTACCTATCTTTATCCCTTTAATTTCTTTCGTCTGTCTTATTGCTCTGGCCAGCATTTCAATTGCTGTGTTAAATAGAAGTGGTGAAAGGGGTCATCCCTGTCATGTTCCAGTTTTTAGGGAGAATGCTTTCAATTTTTCTCCATTTAGAATAATGTTGGCCTGGGGATTAGCATGTATAGTTTTTGCGATGTTGAGTTATGTTCCTGTTATCCCTAGGTTTTCTAGTGCTTTGAACATGAAAGGGGTGCTGTATTTTGTCAAATGCTTTTTTTGCATCTATTGAGATATTCATGTGGTTCTTATCTTTGAGTCTATTGATGTGATGAATTACATTTATTGATTTCCATATGTTGAACCATCCTTCCATCCCTGTAATGAACCCCAGTTGATCATGGTGTATTATGTTTTTGTATCCGTTTTGTCAGAATTTTATTGAGAATTTTTGCATCTATGTTCATTAAAGATATGGGTCTGAAGTTTTCTTTTTTTGATCTGTCTTTGCCTGGTTTGGGGATCAAGGTGATATTGGCCTCATAGAATGAGTTCGGAAGTGCTCCCTCTTTTTCTATTTCCTGAAACAAATTGAAGAGTATTGGTATCAGTTCTTCTTTAAAAGTCTTGTAGAACTCAGCTGTGTATCCATCTGGTCCTGGTCTTTTTTTGGTTGGTAGGCTTCTGATGGCATCTTCTATTTTGTCACTTGAAATTGGTCTGTTCAAATTGTATATACCATCCTGCTTTAATTTGGGCAGATCATATGACTCTAGGAATTTGTCAACACTGTCCATGTTTTGTATTTTATTGGAGTACAAGTTTTCAAAATAATTTTGAATTATTTCCTGTATTTCCATAGTATTTGTTGTGATATTTCCTTTTTCATCGCATATGTTAGTAATTTGAGTTTTCTCTCTCCTTCTCTTTATTAGCCTGGTTAAGGGTCTGTCAATTTTATTTATTTTTTCAAAGAACCTACTTTTTGTTTTGTCAATTTTTAAATTGTTTCTTTTGTTTCAATTTCATTGATTTCAGCTCTGATTTTAATTATTTCCTGTCTTCTACCACTTTTGGTATTGGATTGTTCTTCTTTTCCTAGAGCTTTGAGATGTAATTTTAAGTCATTTATTTGTTGACTTTTTCTTCTTTTGAGGAACGAACTCAATGCAATGAACTTTCCTCTTAGAACTGCCTTCATAGTGTCCCAGAGATTTTGATATGTTGTGTCTGTGTTCTCATTCACCTCTAAGAATTTTTTAATCTCCTCTTTGATGTCATCTGCAACCCATTGTTCATTCAGTAGCATATTGTTTAGTCTCCAGGTGTTGGAGTAGCTTTTATTTCTTATTTTATCATTGATTTCTAATTTTATTCCATTATGATCTGACAGAATGTAGGGTAGTATCCCTACTTTTTTATATTTGCTAAGAGTTGTTTTGTGGCTCAGTATATGGTCTATTTTAGAGAAGGATCCATGTGCTGCTGAGAAGGATCCATGTGCTGCTGAGAAGAAGAAATATTTTATAGAATATTTTATCCTTCACTTGTTGAAGGATAAAATATTCTATAAAAGTCAATTAAGTCTAAGTTGTTTATTGTACTTTTGAGTTCTATAGTTTCTTTGTTCAGCTTTTGTTTGAAAGATCTATCCAGTGGTGAAAGGGGTGTGTTAAAGTCACCCATAATTATTGTGTTGTGGTCAATTTGACTCTTAAACTTGAGGAGAGTTTGTTTGATGAACATGGATGCTCCATTGTTTGGGGCATATATATTTATAATTGTTAAGTCTTGTTGGTATATGGTTTCCTTGAGCAGTATATAGTGTCCTTCTTTATCCCTTTTGATTGACTTTAGCTTGAAGTCTACTTTATTTGGTATGAGGATGGAAACCCCTGCTTGTTTCCTCAGTCCATGTGAGTGGTAGGATTTCTTCCAACCTTTCACCCTCAGCCTATGGATGTCTTTTCCTATGAGATGAGTCTCTTGGAGGCAGCATATTGTTGGGTCTGTTTTTTTGGTCCAATCTGCTAGTCTATGTCTTTTATTGGTGAGTTTAGGCCATTAACATTCAGAGTCATTATTGAGATATGTTTTGTATTCCCAGCCATTTTCATTTATTTTTGGTATTTAACTTGACATGGTTTCTCTTTTGATTGTTTTTTCCTTTAGTGTAATACCTCCCTCTGTTGATTTTCATCATTGTTATTCTTTTCTCTTCATGGAATATTTTACCGAGGATCTTCTGTAGTGCTGGCTTTCTAGTTGTAAATTCTTTTAACTTTTGTTTATCATGGAAGGTTTTATTTCATCCTCAAATCTAAAGCTTAATTTTTCTGGGTATAAGATTCTTTGTTGGCATCCCTTTTCCTTCAGAGCTTGGAATATGTTGTTCCATGATCTCCTAGCTTTGAGTGTCTGAGTTGAAAAATCTGCTGTGATACAAATTGGTCTCCCCCTATATGTGATCTGATTCCTCTCTTTTGCGGCCTTTAAAATTCTATCCTTGTTCTGTATGCTAGGCATTTTCATTATAATGTGTCTTAGTGTAGATCTGTTGTAATTTTGTATATTTGGTGTCCTATAAGCCTTGTATTTGGTTTTCCAATTCATTCTTCATGCTTGGGAAATTTTCTGATATTATCTCATTGAAGAGATTGTGCATTCCTTTGGTTTGAAACTCTGTGCCTTCCTCTATCCCAGTTACTCTTAGATTTGGTCTTTTGATGCTGTCTCATACTTCTTGGATGTTCTGTTCATGGTTTCTTACTATCTTCATTGTGTGGTCATCTTTATTTTCAAGATTATATACTTTGTCTTCATTGTCTGAAGATCTTTCTTCCAGTCGATCTAGTCTATTGTGTTTTTATTTGGTTAATTGTTTCCTTCATTTCAAGGATTTCTGACTGTTTTTTTTTTTTTTTTTTTTTTTTTTTTTTTTTTTAGAGTTTTTATCTCTTTTTTGAAGTAATCTTTTGCTACCTGTATTTGTTCTCTTATATTTTTGTTGTAGTGGTCAATTTTGCCTGTATTTGTTCATTTAGGTCATTCTTTGATTCACAGATCATTTTAATTATGAACCTTCTGAACTCCTTCTCTGGCATTTCATCAACTTCACTGAGCATGGGTTCTGTTATTGTAGAATCCTGGTTTGTTTGGGGTACTTTCCTCCCTTGTTTTTTCATGTTGTCTATTTGCCTTACTTTCTTGCAGTGTAGATCTGAGATATTACAGTTTCTTCCCTCTATTCTTATAATATCCTTGCAGGTTGTTTTTGCCTCTCCTTAGTGTTGGGCTATTGGAACCTGCCTTTGTCCCTCAAAGTATGCTACCTGGGGCTGGGTCGATGCAGGTTGGTGTGTGTTGAACTGGTGGAGTCTGAGCTCCTGTGGTGGTTTGGGCCTTGCGTCACTCCAATGCAGGATCCCAGGACTGTCCTGGGCATGCCTGAACTCCAAGCGTGGTGGGTCTGTCCTTGTTGGCTCCTGCTTTGGGGCGAAGGTCGGCGGGACTGGCTGGAACCTGAGCCTGGCGGCACTCTAATGTAGGACCCCCTGGACTGTCCTGGGCATGCCTGAACTCAAAGCAGAGTTGGTGGGTCTGTCCTTGCTGGCTTATGCTCTGGGGTGGAGGTTGGTGGGACTGGCTGGAGACTGGTTGCACACCAGCGGGGGACAGTGGGACTGATCTGGGGCTGACCGTGCTGGGGTGAAGGTCAGTGAGACTGACCTGGGCTTGGTGTCACTCCAATGCAGGTCCCCGGGACTGCCCTGGGCCCGCCTGGACTCAAGCAGAGTTGGAGGGTCTGTCCTTGCTGGCTCCTGCTCTGGGGCAGAGGTCTGGGGTATATGTTTTTATCTAGCAAGTGGAGACCTCTCTCTGCTTCCTGACCATCATGTGAGCTGGTTCCCTCTGCCAAAGTCTTCCACCATGATGTCCTGCCTCACCTCGAGCCCCAAGGAATGGAGGAGACTGCTGCCTATAGATTGAGACCTCTGAAACTGTGAGCCCTTAAATAAATTTTTCCTCCTCTACAGTTGTTTTCATTGGGTCCTTAAGTCACAGCAGAGAAGCTGACTAAAACACATAGGCTAGTCTAACTATGACAGAGTGCATTGCCTATCCCTAAGCATCTTACCTCTGGCCCTGTTCTTTTACACTGTAACTCTGATTTGGACCAAGTAGTTTGGTCTTTAGGTAAGTGGCCCAGCTTTTGTTTTAGAATATGTTCTGGAGACTGGTATGATCTTTATTGGGCAATGAGTTATACGTGAAAGTATTCTAAGATATCCAAGAAGTTTTGCCTCCCTTTAAGGTGAAAAAATGCCCCTTTCATGCTTTCTGCCTTTGAATACTGATGCCAAGAGACCATGATACTTGGGATTGTTCCATGTCTCTAGTGATTGAGAGGCAACATCACAGGTACCAACAATTTGCCTTCTTCTAGAAGGACAGTTTTGGGCTGGGAAGACCCCTTTTGTTTCAGGACTGTTCGTAGGGCATTCTGGTATTTTCAGCTGAATCTTGACTTTAGTAGGTACTATGGTTTAGATGTGTGGTGTCTTCCAAAAGCTCATGTGTGAGATAATGCAAGAAAGTTTAGAGGGGAAATGATCGGGTTATGATAACCTTAACCTAATCAGGGAATTAATTTCCTAATAAGGATTAACTGGGTGTTAACCATAAGCAAGTAAGGTGTGGCTGAAGGAGGTGGGTCATTGTTCAAAAAGTGATAAAATGCCTGTGGGGAATATATTTTGCCCTTGGTGAGAAGAGAAGTCCCTCTTTGCTTCCTGGCATCCTATCCTCTACCACATGCTTCCTCTGTGATGTTCTGCCTCACCTTTGGCCCAGACCAATGGAGTTGGCTGCCTATGGATTGAGACCTCTGAAATTGTTAGTGATGAATAAACTCTTCCTTCTCTAAAATTGTTCTTATCAGGTCTTCTGTTTACAGTAATTAAAAAGCTGACTAAGCCAGTAGAGATTTAGGCATCTATTAGTGTTGTTAATTCTATTTAAATATAGTATAGAGTGTATAACAGGCAGCTTTGATGTTCTAATAAGTTCCTGTGTTGGAGAGAGAATTTCAATTCAGAAGATCATGGAAGACTTCATGGAAGTGAGATCAAGCTTAAGGGACCTTGATGGCTTTCAGTCTTTAGCCTTGGAGTGAGTGGAAAGGGTGTCGGGCAGAATTCCATCTTGAGTGAGCAGATTCTTCCCCACAGGTGCAAGCAACAGTTCCCTCCTCAATGTAGTGAGGACAGCAAATGAGATCTATAAAAACTCAGAGCTAGTCGCTCCAAACTGCAAGCCTGTCTTCTTTTACAAAGTTTTTCCTACTGTATTATGGATTATCTGGGACTTGGAACAGGTTTAATCTGGCTTCATTTTGAAGAATATTGAATAACTAACTTTAATAGTTTTAGAACAGATATAGACTTGCTTGTGTTGTAATTACTTTCCAGGTATATTATTCTGAAAGAAAAAAGTACATTAATTTAATTCAAAAAGTGATAAAACATACATAGTTTATACCAGGGTTTATTTTTTTGTCTAGCAAAATATTATGATTTATTTTAATGTGCACAAGCATTTTTAAAAAAATCAACTATTCTTAGGGCTTCTACTGTTTGATGTTGACAGCACCACAGGGCATAGATATAGTCAAAGGCTAATGGGAAAAGAGTTCATGGCCGAGGAGTGGGCTGTAGGCATCAGTCTCCTTCCTCATCATCCCATAGTAGCTGCCTGGCAGGGCTGCTCCTCATAGAACCAGGCCCATCTTCAACACAGGGTCCTCCAAGGGCCAGAGTTAAGAGTGCTACCCAGAGCACTCCTGTGCAAGAACCACTCCTTCTGCACTCCATGTTAGAGCCTATCCTAAGATGGTGAAGGGATATTCCAAATTTCTGTAAGTAATGAGAAACATCAAAGAACCTTTAGACCCAGGAACAGAACTGGAACCTAGGATATCACATGAACTGTTATTCTCTTATATTCATTCCCTGGTTGGGAAGGAACAAAGCAAGGAACAGAAAAGGTGAGACTTGCTCACTCACAAGAGCTCTCTCATTATTATGTCATCCCTTTGGAAACATTTCAACTTTTTTTTCAACTTTTTCCAAAATGTGTATCTTTCTAGGGTTTTCCAATTAACATTTTTAGAATTATTTTCATTAGTTTTTGCAGAAGTCTATTTTTGGAAAGAATATCTTTCATAACCTTGAATAATTAGAAAATAATGTTAAAAAGAGATTGTTGTGTACCTAAGAGTAGACAAATACAGTGACAGTTAATAAATATGATGTTAGGAAAGTATTATGATTTTGGTAGGCAGAATTATGGGGGTAACAGTGTTAAATCCTGTTATTTTGCAAATAAGTAATTTGCTCAAAATTACATGTGAATAAGGGGTATAATTAGAAATAACTTAATTCTTCCTTTTTTCAAGACTATTATTCCTTTTTTCCTAAATCATGTGATTGTATTATAGCTTTCTGCTTACCTATTGAGTGAGGGGTAAAGAATGAAAACAGAAAAAGTTTAAAAAGAAAATAAAAAAGTAGTATAGGTTAAAATTAATCAAGGCTGGGTGCAGTGGTGCACACCTGTATTCCCAGCAGCTCAGGAGGCTGAGGGAGGAGGATCAAGACTTCAAAGCCAGCTTCAGCAAAAGTGAAGTGCCAAGCAACTCAGTGAGATGCTGTCTCTAAACAAAATACAAATTAGGGCTGGAGATGTGGTTCAGTGGCCTAGTACTCCTGAGTTCAATCCCTGGTACCAATAAAAAAAAATCAAATATTTGATTTCAGTTTTAGTCAAAGGTGATCAAAAGAGATTAACATGGAGGAGGTATTTTATTGTTGTCAAAATAATTAATCATAGTTTTTTGCTTTTCTTAAAGCTTTGCTTTTAAGTACTTAAGAGAAATTTGATGATACGTTGGCATGAAAGCAAAATATTCCCCTTTCAATTTATCTTGAAACAAACAAAAACAACATATACAATTATCATTTGCATGTCTACTATGAACCAGGTACGTTGTTACACCTTAGGATAAAGATATATAAAGGCTCTTGACTTTATTTGAATGTGTTATGTCCATATGTTGCAAAGTATAATTTTCACAGTGTTTTGAAACAAGTGAAATAGGTATTAAGAACAGAAAATACATATTTGAGATCAATTCTCACTTTGTAACACTGACAATTAAGGTATGAGTTAATTAATGACTGTAGAGGAATAATCAATGTTTAGTTTAAAAGAGTTTTCAAATAAAAACTATTTTAGATTTTAAAATTACTATTGTTTACATTTTTAAAATTAAATAAGTATGCTATTTAAAATAATATAATTTTTCTTTTGGTTTTTGGATTGCATTGTTTTTGAAATATCCCAACTAACATACAGAATTAATTAATTTTAAATATTTGCCATGATTTTAAGACTATTCAGTAAATTATAAATCAGTTATTTTTAATTGCATAGCTTTGGGGGATGTAGCATCTACCTAAATTGTATTCACTTGTGATTTATTACATACATATGATTAAATTAAATGCATAATAAGCTCTTTTATGTTAATATAAATGGAACAAATTATTGATCTAAATAGAAGGAGAAATAGAGGAAGCAACTGAAATGTCCTGGATTATCAGGGCCATTTCTTTTTTTTTTTTGTACCTGGGATTGAACTCAGGGGCACTCAACCACTGAGCCACATCCCCAGCCCTATTTTGTATTTTATTTAGAGACAGGATCTTACTGAGTTGCTTAGCACCTTTCTCTCTTTGCTGATGCTGGCTTTGAATTCTTGATCCTCCTGTCTCAGCCTTCCCAGCCGCTGGGATTACAGGTGTGTGCCGCTGTGCCTGGCACAATCAGGGCACAGTGAATTTTTGAATACTTTGCTTCTTCTCCTTAATTATGTTAAATCTCCTTTGTGTAATTAAATTCAAATGGCTGTACCAGAATACTTCAATTTCCCCCAATACCTATGTTTCTTTGGTAATATCTCAATGTCTTAGTGGGACGTATATGTCAAAGTGTGGCCCAAAATCTATTAAAGGAAGTAAATTTTTATGCTTTTAATCATCTCTTCGTCTCATAGGATTTAGTGGTAAAATATGTAAAAGGGCTTCAACTTCTCTCAATTCTTACTCTCTGTTGTTCTTCCTCTGAAGGACATGATTATAAAATCTTTGTTCTCTGTGTTTTGCACATTTATTTATTTATTTGTGCCTAGGGTTGAGCCCAGGGTCTCATGAATTCTACAAGCTCTATCACTGAGCTATACCTGCAGCCCTGCTCTGAGCAGTTAAAATGTCAAAACATACATATCATTTATAATCAGAAAAAATAATGCTATCTTGTTTTGAAAACTATCATCTTGTTATTGAAAGCTTATCAGAGTGAGAAAGAATCCTTATCTTGTTTAGTATTATAGACATGTCATTCACTAAAGATGACTTGGAGGAATTTGTTCCATGGTCCTTGAAGGTTGACCACAGGATTGTACTGGAGGGTTAGGGGTCAAACTCATAGACCCTGGTGTGTAAGAGTGCTTGAGTTCAGTCCCAGCTCTGCAGCAGCTTGTAACCTTTTTTGCCTTGGGCAAATGACTCATTGTCTTCTTTTCTTGGTTTCCTCTTCTGCAAGTGGTGGTAAAAATACTATCTCCCACATAGGGTTGTCCTACAGTCATGGCTGGTACACAGCATTAGGTGTTAGTTAGCACAAGCTATATACTAGAAAACCTTCTAGAGACATTAAGTTCAAAAGAAGGGAAATATATAATGATATTAAAAAATAGCTTGAAGCCGGGCGCGGTGGCTCACGCCTGTAATCCCAGCACTTTGGGAGGCTGAGGCAGGAGGATCGCGAGTTCAAAGCCAGCCTCAGCAACGGCGAGGCACTTAGCAACTCAGTGAGACCCTGTCTCTAAATAAAATACAAAAAAAAAAAAGGACTGGGGATGTGACCCAGTGGTCGAGTGCCCCTGAGTTCAATCCCCGGTACCACAAAAAAAAAAAAAAAAAAAAAAAAAAAAAAATAGCTTGAAATACCTAGTAGCATTTTTTCTAGTCCTCTTTCTCTGTGAGATTACACTGTGAGTGAAACTGAACTTTGCCCTGTGAATCGAGGTGGACAGGGCCAGCAGATTCATGAGCCCTGGACACACAAAGGTAATTTAGAGGAATGGAAATACAGATGGCCAATTAACAATGAAAAGTTTTCAACCTTACTAGTAATCAAGGAATTGCAAATTAAAATAAAGATATGACATGGTTCACTTACAAAAGAACAAAGATTGCAGAACAAAGGCAAAAAAGGGGGGGGTCAGAAGTACATTCTTACACACTGCTCATGGGGTAAAAGGAAATTAGTCAAAATTTCTGAAAGCAATTTAGCAATATACAGAGACAAGATATAAATGCTCAGGAACTTCGAGTTGCTAACACTTTTCAGGGTAAAGGTTAGCAACTAAGGAAAGAAAGAGGAATATTCAGGGAACAATATTGATAATGATAAAAATATGAAATTTAAATTCTTGACAATAGGAGATTACTTCAGTAAATTGGAATGCAATCATGTGGTGGATATCGTAACCATTACAGGGAAATGATAAGTAGTTTATAATGACTCATAAACTGGGAGCCTTGCTTAATCATTACTGATTATCTTCCCTCCAGGTGCCAAGAAGTCTGAGGGTGTGGCATCTTGATCTCACTCAGACTCATGCTGCCCCTCATGTGAGTGGTAAATTTGCGATGGACAACTGGATGTGATTTACTCTCTCCTTTCTCCTATAAGAACCTAGTTGCTTACAGGGTGCTTCTGTTTTCTGCTTCTGGTTAGTGACAGAATCTTTCTCCAGAGGCATGTTCTTTCTGCTCTGTTTTATCTAGCCCTGCCCAATACAGGGTTCTAAGTCCATCTCCATCTGAGGTTTAGTCAGGACAATTATTTGGCTATTGCTATACCACATACTCCGGCTTAACTTTTTATCAATAAAGGCAGTCTATTGGTTTCCCATCTCCCAGTTTTATCTTATATTTCTTTAAAAAAAAAAAATTGTTGAAAAACAAAAGGGTTATCTTTGTAAGGACTCTCCACACACTCCAACATCTGAGACTGCCCATAAATAAAAACTGCATCACAACCTACCTCAAAATGTAGAAGTCATTTTACATGAACACACATCTATGATCTCACAGTTGTTGTGGACCAGGAATCCAGGCATCGTGTAGCTAAGTGTCACACCCTCAAGGTCATTCACAGGTTGCAAGCATAGTCCAGGCTGGGCTGTGTTCTCAGCTGAAGGCTTGACAGGTGGAGAATTCATTTCCATGTTCTCCCATACTATTGTCAGCAGAAGGAAGTTTCCTGCTGCTTCTTAGCCCAAAGCCTCCCTCCTCTCCTGCCATGAGGGTGTTCTCATAGGGGAGCTCACATGCCAACTGGCCTCCCCGTGAGTGAGTAGTTAGGAGCACAGGAGTCACAGTTGCTTAGTCACCAAATCTCAGAAGTGACATTCCCACTTCTTTTGCTCTGTTCTGTCTGCTAGCAGTCAGTGACTAGGTCGAGCCCACACTCAAGGATGGAGATTATAGAAGGATATGAATCTCAGGAGGCCTAGATCACTGGTGGCCATGTTGAGAGGGACTACCCACCCCCAAACTAACACCACAAGTCAGGCTCCATTTACTCTTCTCATCCGTCCCATAAGTCAGTTCATAAGATTATCCTACTTTTAACATGAGAAAGTTGAGTCTCAATGATATCAAGCATCTGGTTTAAAAGCTGGAGAATAGTAAAGGGGCTGGCAGGAGCTGGACAGCCTGGTGGCAGATCATGCTCACTTAGTACTTGGAAGATATTAAGGGAAAAATAAAATTGAGATCTGAGAAAACATGTAATGACCGAAGTTTTCTTTAAAAATACATGGAAAAAGGAGGAAAAATCCATGTTAAAATATCAGAAAAACATTTAAACCTCTGGGTAAAGGGATTATCTTTTCTCTATTTTTTTATTATGTTCATACCTATTTTCCAAAAGGCCCATAGTGAATTTTTATTTATCTAATCTGGGAAAAGACCCATGAACAAAACAAAAAAAAAGTCTGTTCTCATAAGGCATGACAGAGAGTTGTCTTCCCTAAATACAGGTAACAAGGGGTGTGTTGCCTGAAGAGAATTGAAAGAAAATAAAACTTACCCCAAATCAGTCATGCTTCTATTTATTTATTTGTCTATTTAAAATTTTTAATTGACACAATAAAAATGGTGCATATTTATGGGGTACCTTGTGATGTTTCAATACAAATGTACCTCATGTAACATTCAAATCAGGACAAGCACATTGATCTCCATAGTTCTCTTTTGAATGCTAAATGGGGTCAATTATAGATAGTGTCAATGATAAAATACTCTTTCCCCTGGTACTATTCCCACTGTCTCCTTTCCTGTCATCATTTGGTTAGTCTGGGAATATAAAAAATAAGCATATGCATGTACAGATGTACACACATGTGTTATGTCAAATAGTGCTAAAACACACACACACACACAAACAAAGCAGTAACTAAGGAAATAGCAGAGGGTGGGAAGGGGTTCTTTATTCTTTTCTTTTCTTTTTTTTAGCAGAGTGATCAATGAAGTCCTCTCCTAAAGGTGACCTATGTAAGTAGAGATCTGAATACATCAAGAAAGCATGCACCGTTTTTATAATCAGAAAAAAATATGAGTTTGTATGTCCCACTGTAGCCAATTATCTTTGAAAATTTTATCATTCATTCATTTCCATATTTGGTCCTTTAGTTATTCATTTAATCCATTTTTTTGAGTGTCTATCAGGTGCCAAGGGCTATGCCAGGAATGGAATTTAAGAGTGAGTATGGATATATCCCTTCTCATACTTATTTTGGAATAGAATGGGGGAACACCATTGTTAATCAATGGACAACTGAGATACATGATTGCAGAATTCAACAACTGTTGTGAAGGTTGTTGAAGGTTGTCAAGAGAGAAGAAATTATCTATGGGTGTCAATGAGAGTCTGCTACAGAGGCCATTGAAACCATAACTACAATCACATCTATTTAGGAAAGATTATATTAAAAAAAGAATATCAGAGTAAAGAAAAAATCTTGAAGAATTAAAATAATTTAATGGTCAAATATATAGAATGAGCTGCAAGAAAGATTGAGGAGGAGTAGCAGAGGCAGGGGGTGCTAATGGAAGACAGGTGGAGGAGGTTTTTCCAGTGGAAGAAAGAGGGCAACACTGACATATGAAGATGTGAGGTCATGTGAGTTGAGGAGTGAAAGATACATACCCTTAGTATGTAGCAACGTGGGTGTTAGTAAAGCTAGGGACAACCATTGAATTTTGGAGTGCATTGACAAATTAATAGGAAAAGAGGAACAGAGACCACATTTATAAAAATCTCCTATAAGATATTTGGCCATAAAGGAGGAAAAACAGGTTTGTAAACTGAAGGGAAAATGGAACCAAAGAAAGTAGTTTTTTTTTTTTTTTTTGTAACTATTGGAGAAACCATAGTTATTGAAGTGATGAAGATTTTGATCTTGTGGAGAGGAAGGAGGTTGGCTGAGGGTGGGGGCCATTAGTAAAATGGTGGCTGGTTGCTGAGAAGGAGCTGAGAGAAAGAATCGAGAGTAATCAAGGAGAGAATGTGTTTCCATTGAAAACCTTATTCCTATGTTTCTTCTTTTTTTTTCAAGAAAGCAAAGGGAAACTTCAACCTGTTTAAAAATGTAGGTGCTACCATTTTGGAAGCCATAAAGTACAAATATTTTTCTCACAGATGTTATTACTTATCTCATTGTTAAAGTGCTTTTATGTGAATTTATTTATTTTATTCCCATGACAACTTGGTGAGATTGTCAGGAGATATATGCCAATCAATTCATGTGACTTACCTATGGCAATACAATGTCAATCTTGCTATTTAAGTGTCAAGAGACCCAGATTAAAAAAACTACAAATTCCCAATCTCTTAAGTCCATGAAGTATAATCATAAAGTCCATATCCTGAAAGTACAACTTGAAGATAGAAAAGAAAACATCAAAGATAAGGTTTGCCTCCTTTACATTGAGGTCCAGTTGAACATTTTTTTTACTCTCATCTAAAGGCAGTTACTTTAAATAGAATACACAAAGTGTGCTTGTGAATTGAACATGAGCTGAAGGGCTCTGTAAATAACTGCCTTCTCAGTATGGTTCTCCTAAACCAGTCTTCGAGGATAGAAGCTTCCAGATGGCTCAGGCTCTGGATAAACCCTCAAGATGCCTTATGCCTGTTGTTCAATAATATGAGCAACAGAATTCAAGATAGCCTGGGTGTTATGATGAGAGTCTATGTTTTTTCACAAGATTCTGAATAGGAATATTCTATAAAAAAGAGGAGCTATGTGGAGATAAGCATAACATGATATCAGTTATGCTCAAAAGCCTCCAAAAGACAGCTTCAGGGTGGGTTTAATAAAACAAGGTGACATATTAAAACTTACTGAACACTTTCTATTTCCTATTGCAACAGGTTAAAATGACCTTACCTAAGTATTTTTATAATTATTCAATTTTAAATTCATAGTCAAGAGAATAATTTTAGTTTTTTTCCAAACAAGTACCATTGCCTATCTAGTTTAGAAGTTTCTTGAGAGCAAAGCATCTTGGTAGTAGTCAAATGCCTATGGTTGAGCATAGTGCCAGATATATTTAGCATTTGCATCCAGTTCTACCTTTGGGCCTGGGCCATTGTTTCCGATTTCTTAATTCCGTTTCCTTTTAAGATGAAGTAATAACATCCACTTTGCAAGACAATGTAAAATTAGTTAACATTCATAAAGCACATATTTCACTTGAAAATTATTTCACTTTAAACTAATTGTTCTCAACCCAGATAAGGAACATTTGGCAAATCCTGGAAACACTTTTGATTGTCAGAAATGGCGTCCAGGTGACGGGGTATCTGCTATAGGCATTAATGAAATGCCTGGGAGCTGCTAAAATGCCTACAGTGTACAGGATAGCCCCTACAACAAATTACTGCTTCCAAAATGTTATTAATGTGGAGATTAAGATACCCCGCTTTAAAACTATTCTCAGTTCCTTTTACACCCTTCCTACCTTCCTCTTTCCCTCCCTCCCTCCCTCCCCACTCTTCTCTCTTTCTCTCCCTCCCTCCCTCCCTCCCTCCTTCCTTCTTCACAGTGGTGCTGTTTTATTTCACGAAGCATCCCCACTACCTGCTAGTGTAACAGGCTAAGCGTGATTGGCAATGGAATATAAGAGCATGAAACTGCAGGTAATCCCTTCAAATTTTGAACTGAGGTGGTAAAATCAGCCATCTCTTATGGGTGGAGTAATTGCCAAACCCTAATATTCTAAAATGATGACACAGAAAATGTCCTGAAAAGATATTGAAATAAATGAATTATCTGTAGGAGTTAATTTATTTGATTTTTTTTCCAGATATCTTGGACTGGGTAAGAAACAGAAGCAGCAGAAATAATGAGATTCAGTTTTATTTCTTCTTTCTGTGCAGGTTGTAGGGCTGGGATTTACCTCTGAATGCAGCTACAGTGTTACACTTTCCAAACAAGCAAATGAAAATATGTGCTCAAACAACTTTCAAGTGCTTGAAATTCTATCTTATTTGACTCCAAGTCATAGAAGGAGCTCAGCTATGGCTTGTGTGCTCGAGGACAGGTCACTATAGCAGATATGTTTGAATCCTGCCTTTGAAAGAGTTGGCTTTTAATCATCTTGCAATGAATTTATAGTCATTCTTTAAATTTTTCTGATCTAGTCTTAAGAATTGCACAGAATTTTTCTCTTCTTTTCTTGTTTTGACAGGAGGCAACTGTTACTTCTGGGGGTTGGAATCCATTGCAATCAAAGCTCATGTAGGATTATTCCCACCTTCATCCCCACCCCACAGATTCTTTCTTCTTCTTAACTAAAATACCCTATGAGGGAATGCCTGGTGCTTTAAACCACATTGAGGTTTTACCTGTTAACCAAAACTGATTGTGGTTTGATTAATTCCACCAAAAAACACCCTCTAGTATGACTATATTTGTCACAATTACTCCTAGTAACTGGTCAAAGCAGTAGCTTCATTAGCCAGTGCATATAGAGGAATAAATGAAATGCAAGTCTTGAAATTTGTATTGTGTATCCTATTTTCACACTTATAATTAATTGCTTGCAAATATAAGTAATAGAAAATGGGATGACCAAAACATTGATTGAAGCCTTGATAACTGAAAAACAATTTTAAGAACAAGAGGATGGTTTTCTCCAGATTGATTTGGCCTGTTGGTTTTTACCTGTTAAAATGGGGTGCATCCATGTTCTATGATAAGGGTAACTACCTACCTAATTAGAATATGACTTTACAAAAGTAGGAACTGTGACTTCACTCTATATTTTCAGATTGGAGTATGTGTCCCTTCACATCATAGACACTCAAAATGCTTGCTTAATAGAAATGATATAGCAGCTTTCCAATATAAGCTGTTTTTTGGTTTGTTCCCTTTCATAAATTCTTAAACTACTCTTCTAACACCTGCTTTACACCAGATGTAGGGAAGACCCCTGGGAATAGGTGAATGACAACCCAGTCCTTGTTCTTAAGGGACCTGCAGCCTTGTAAGAAGAATAAAGGGAAATATATAAACAATTCAACGATATGTGACAAACTACTGCAGAGTACTGCAGGAGCTCACAGTTGAGGGATTTGCTGTGTGCTTTGGAGGTGAAGAGGCATCTCAGAAGAAGTTGACATCTCCATGGATCTGCTAGGTTTATGCGGATTTGCCAAGACAAGACAGTAGAGGGAAAAGGCAGGAAGAATGGTTGACTTTAGAGAGTTGTGATGCCTACAATTTACTTTGCAAAACCTCACTGGATACAGTGTGATATTGTATATTTTGGATTGGAATGGTCAGTTGCTCTCACCAGGAACACACTCCTAAGGAGCATTCAGCAAGTATATAATAAGGAAGTTAAGTCTGCAGAAGCAGCTCCTCCTAGTGTTTCAGATTTATATTTTGCAACAATATATAGATATATAAAACCTGTTATTAGCAGAATTAATCTTAGAAATGAGTGTTCCTTGATGTCTTTGTTCATTTGGATGCTGTAACAAAATATCATAGGCTGGGTAACTTATGAACTACAGAAATTTTTTCCTCACTGTCTGGAGTCTGGAAAGTCCAAGATCAATGGGCTCACAGATTTGGTGTCTGGTGAGGGCTCACTTTCTGGTTCAGAGGTGACAATTTCTCATTGTGTCCTTGTGAGGGTATGTGGTGTTTCCTGTGAGGGTAGGGTCAAGGCAGCACTCTTGATTCAGCTGCTTGTTCTTGTATATGAAGAGGAGACTCCTTTATATTTATGCCCATCCACAGGAGCAATATATTTAATTATCTGCCCCTCTAAAGCCAGAAACTACCTACTCACCTCCCTCATACCAGCACCTTAGGGAAACCCTTTATTGTAATTAGAAATTAACATATGAATTTGGAGGAAGAACAGTGGGAACACAGATATCCAGATTATAGCAACTAGTGAAAATTCCATAGAGGTTTTCAGGGGCTAAAATTAACATAGTGGGTGTTATAGAAAGTGAAAAATAGAGGTTTTCAGCGTTGAGAAATGAAATCAGAGGTGTTCAGGAAATGTGGATTAGTGAAAATATTCTGGAGACATTCCCATTCTTATAAGAACATAGTAAAAATATAATGTAATCCATACAACTTGATCCTTTGGGAAGTTGCCTGATGTCTGGGCCATTAGTAATCCTGTATCCAATTATTATTTCAGAGAACACCAATTATAATACTTTTGGATTCTGTCTATAACATGTGGTGATTTTGCCTACCATGAACTTCCATGAACAATACAGTAACACCAATCAGAACAAGAATTTGGGACTTTGTATTAGCTTGTACAGCATAAAGTAAGGATTTGCTTTTTGAATGTTATTCAAACTCTCACCTATCTCTTATCTTTCGGAAATAATTGCTATTAATAAAAAAACAAAAATCCTAATGTATATGTATGACCAGTTGACTTAGGACATTTTCAATGAGCTCAGAGCCAAGGAAGACCATGACATAATCAGATATGCCACCAGTCCAGAAGAGGGTATGCACATAGCATACGAGGTCGAGAGAAAATGAGAGTGAAGTAGAGTGGAAGCTGTGTAAATGGACTTTACAGGAACATAGGGCAGGTGGGAGAGAGTGCCAAGTGCTACAAAAGTTTGGTGATGTAAAGACTGAAATATGCATATTGATTTTAGCAATATGAGGATTGCTGAGGACCTAGGTGAATGGAGGGCAGCATGGTAAGAAGTGATAGAAGTAAGAGGTCATAGTTGATAACTAATAATGGCTATTTGCCATGTACCTGGCTCTTATCTAAGTGCTTTGGATGCATTATCTCCTCTATTAAGCATTAGTATATCTCCCAGGTGCCAGATGAGGAGAGTGAGGCAAAGAGAGTTAGACTCATTCATCTAAGGTCACAGAGATAGCCAGTGATAGATACTAGGTCCCAAACCCAGCAGTCAGACCTGAGCTATGCCAGGAGAGCAAAACATACAGTGGGGGAGAGAGATGTGATTCAGAAAGGCAGGGTAGTGGTTGAAGGGATACAGGGAAAAAGGACATTTTTAAAATTGGAGATATTTGAGAGTATTTCCAAGTGAATCACAAGAAACTGGTATATAGAGATAGAGTTTAACAAAATTCTCTCAAAAGACATAAGCACATGAAATCCAGATGAGAGAGGACAACTATGCCACAAGAATGAAGGAGGAAAGGATAAGAATTGATGAGCGTGGGGAAATTGTGGAGTAAGAGGAACGACAGAACACTGAGAGAATTTATGTTCATTGTTGATGTGAGAGGAGAATGAAGAAGGAAGTTTTGAAAAACAAGTGCCATAGAGAACAGAAAGAAAGTTGGATAATGAAAATAAGGATTTCCTGGTACAGCTGAGAACCCAGGTGGGTTTGGAGACAGAAATAATGCTGATAAATTGACTGTCTGGGGGAAAAAGTCAAATGCCCTAACTTAGAGTGGGCTTTCTGATTTTGTTGGTGCAACCACTCCCAACATGGCTAGGCCATCCCAAGTTACCAATGGCTTAACAGGTGACTTGAAAAATTACTGAATATTTGTTGTAGAATAATCTAGCCCCATTGTGTGAGAACTGGCCGCAAGGTACCATGAGACCAAAGAAAAAAGCAGACAGATCTAGGGTTTCGCAGAGTGCTATTTATTGGGAGAATTACTGATAGAAGCACAGTGACATGGCTCCTCGGTTGCCAAGCAGTGCAGCAGGTCTATTAGTCCCTGTCAAAAAGCAGCAGCTGAGCAGTGGAGCCACACAGCAGTGGAGTGACGGCCCAGGTGGGTTGGAGCACCAGCAGCAAGCACGGCTCACAGCTCTGTGGAGCCCGCCATGCAGCCATGGGGTGCCAAGGTGAGCCAAGGCTGGCCAACCTGTCATTCTTCAGTGGCCAGGCCTGGGCCTGGTACTGATGCCTGCTGCAGAAGCCCACTTCATGCAGTGCTGCAGCCCCATCCAGCAACTTCAGTCTCCTGCTTCCTGACCTATCGCGAGAAGCGGAAAGTGGTGCAGACTTTAATGAAAGCTGGGACTCAGAAATTGACCAAAAGCATTAGGATGTTTCCAAACCTAATTAGCATTACTTTGGACCAATAGCAAACGTTGTGTAAACCCCTAGACTAGCACACTCAGATTGAATAAAACCTGCTATCAGGTCCCCTCTTGCAATGCAAGAGTTACGTTCCTGTTTCTATTCTTCAGAAAATCTTATTCTTACACTCACTCATCCTGGTCTGTGGAATTCATTCTTCAAATTCATGAGACAAGAACCCTAAAAGAAGAAGAAATTGATAGTGACTGCTGGGGTCTCCTGCCACATCGAAGGGCATGGCCTGTCATTAAGAACTGCAAGACTTCTTGGCTACAGAGGCCTGCAACTTTTGCAAGCCCCATCTGCCAGCAGAAGCTGGGAATCAAGTTTCATCTCAAAACTCTGGTTTCAATAGTCTTGGGTAGCAGGAAGATCAGCGAATCCCTGTAGTCTGGGTCAGGAAGAGTAAATATGTTGGTTAGGACAAAATTGACTTCATCTAAGTCAGAATGTGCCTGGTTTATCTTAATCCAACATTAAAGTGTCAGGCTTGTTGTTGGAGCCAGGGTCCTGTCGTACAGTTCCACATACTACTCTAGTGATTTTGTCTGTTTATAGTATGCTGGGAATGTGTGCAAGGAAAACTGAGTAGGGTTCCCCTGGGGTAATCATGGCAGTTACAACCCAAGGTGGTGCAGTCATGTTAAGCTGAATCTATCCAATACTTAATCACTGATTCTTAGGGAAAAAAATGATCAGATTAGTTCATCACTATACTGCATCTGCTTGTATGATTCCTTCCACAGTATAGCGTAGGAGCAGAACGGAAGTTCTTGGGTTGGTCCCAGGTTGTGATTTGGCCTGATCAATGGTATGACAGAAATAAGGCACCAGATAAGAATATTACCAAGAGAGTGTTTGATGTGATTACATCAATCCAGATAGGGCAGACATGGTAGAGGTATTGAGAGACTGAAGTCTGGTTCCCCCGCTCCGCCCCCCCCACAAATACAGGAATGTCGGTATTTAGAACCAAACTACTCTCATTTAGACAACCATAAATGTGGAGATTAACTTGCAAAGAGTTTCAAATGCTACAATGTTGAGTTTTCAACCCCAGAACAGAGTGTCTTTCCATGTAGTCACAGTCTTATTCTTTTATTTCACTCTTTGGTGCTTTAAGATTTTGTCACAAGGAACATGTACTTATTTGTTTTTATATTTTGACTGTTAAAAAATCTTCTTTTAAAAAATTGCCGTCATTGACATGATATTTGTCATTATCATTTCCATTACATTTTCTGACTAGTCTCAGTTTTTATGGAGCAAGGTAAATGATATTTTTGCAAGTTGAATTTCTAACCAGGCACCCGATTGCTCTGCTCACTATTTCTGGTATTTTTTCAATGGATACTCTTATGTTCTTTTATATGATGCATTTCATCCACAAATAAGACAATTACTCTTCTTCTCCTACATTTTTAAACTCAATATTTTTCCTATGGATAAGTGTATTAAATAGCACTTCAGGTATGTCATATGATGTGATGCTAGTTGGCATCTTTTTGAAAATTCTAATTATTTATACCTGACAGCAGAATGCATTTCAACTCATTGTACACAAATGGAGCACAACTTCTCATTTCTCTGGCTGTACATGATGCAGAGTCACACCACTTGTGCAATCGTTCATGTGCATAGGGTAATAATGTCCAGAGACTGAAGTCTTGATGAAAGTAAAGAACACATATGCTGGGAATAATGCATATTAACCATCATTCTTATATGCTGTCATGTGTTGTGGGAAGAGATTGTGGAAGGAATAGAAGTTCACCTTTACGTGGCCATGATCAAGCAGGAAAATATAAAAATCCTTTCAAGTCTCCTAGAGGTATTGCCACCTATTAGAAGCAATGTAGAGAGGCTAGGCCAATGGATGCTCAAGAGGACAGCTCTAAGTGCTGTACTAAAGACCTTTGAATGGACAGTGCCCTGGTTGCCATGGAAACCACACCCATAACTAGGTCTTAAAGGGACTCTGATTCCCATACTCCACACCTGTTTTGAGAAAACCCCAATTGTGTTCTGGAGAAAAGGCTTTTCACAGACTGAATCCACCTGTTTTTTTTTTTTTTTTTTTTTCTGGCTTATTTTTTCACAGTTTCCTTATTGGTCCCTAAATTTCTCATTCACCTTTACATCCAATTTCTCTGCTAGAGAAAAACATCTGTATTTTTTAGCACCTCTACATTTTCACTCATTTGGTTATCATCTTGCTTTTATGTAGAATGTCTTCTTCTACCACCCATCATCTTTGGCTACTTGGCATGTATTGATTTTTTTCTTCAAGCTCCCTTTCTGAAGTTTACCCTATCATAGAAATTCCCCTTTCCCTAACAAAGGTTAGTTGTTGTTTCATTGTGATAATATAGCATTTTGTGCAACATAAATGGAAATATTTCTCCTATCACATTCTTAGTTTTTATTATTTATTCCTATTTCTAGACTGCTACCTCCTTGAGGACAAGGACTATGCTTTCTTCTTACTAGTGTCTTTATTAGTCACCCCAGTCCTGGATGCTTTTGTTTTGTTTAATGGATAAATTCTAAGTTGCCTATAAACTCATCTCCAAAGATCTAAATTATTCTGAAAAGATGACATATAGACAATATATACATATATGTTTCTAATGCTACCCTATCATTGTTAGCAATAAGATTGACATAAGAATATAAAAGGAATTCTGAGGACAGAGTACATGAAGATGGTTTAGGGCAAATTGGCCAATGGCTATTTCCCATTCTATAATGCAAAGAAGAAACTGCTAACTGATAATGACACATTCCTACTGAGCCAAGACTAAACTTTAAAATTCTTTTTAGCAAAGCATTTCAAGTTGTCACAGCTAATAGTCTGCAGTTGGCATGTGGGATGAAACCTGTATTCCATCATCAACTGAGTGTCCCTCTTCTTCTCCTGACTCTCAGGGTGAAGAACATGCACTTCTTTTACCTTTGGTTCACTGTCATTGTTCTAAAAATATGTTCCCTTTTACCAACAAGTAAAAAGCAACAGATTGAATTTTTGCCTAAGCCTTAATTATAAATCTTTTTTTTCCTTCCACTAAGAGTACATATTGAGTTTTTGAAAGCATTGAAATTGGTCCATGTCTTAATGAACAATACAGAAAATAATTCTGAATCCTGTGTAACTTGATTTTGCTTAAATATTTTGACGGTTCGTTGTGTAATGGTCTATATATAGCTTCCCCAAATTCTATCCTTTATAAAAACAAATATCGTGTTTGATGTCCTATTTTCACATGTTAGTGCTTTATGTCTATCTGGTCTTCAACTGGGTAAAAAATAAGTTTTAAACAATTAAGCAGTGAGTTTTCTTTTGAACTGTGCTGGGAAATTAGTTTGCATTCAAAATAGTCACATACATAGTGGCTTTCAGGTTTTTAAGATCATTTCTTTGATAATTTCACGTATCTACTTTTTAATTTTTATATTTTCCAATCTCATTGTCTTAATATTTTATTTTAGATTTTAGCAATTTTTTAAAATTTCTTCCATTGAATCATTTATTTTAGATATTGTATTTAATTATTTGGGAGACCCTTTTCCATCACTTGTGTGTGTTCCATGGATGCACTGTATTTTTACTCTTTGTGGAAGCACAGTCATTCAGCTTGTGAGTTATCTTTTCCAGTTCTTGTCTCTTCCTTAGCTTATCTTTTCTCCAGTGTCAGGTGTTCTTTCATATTGATTTTTTAAAACATGTTTTACTTTCATTTGTTAAGTTTCTTAATGACTCTGCTTAATAAACCAAATTTTATTCAGGAAAAAGAGAAAGGACTCAAGTATCTCTTTGCAGGGAATAACTGAACGCAGACTTGGAGGTTTTACAAAACCACTGGTGACACTGGTGGTGCTTTTAATTCTGGGAGGTTGTTCCTGGAGTTGGGGAAATCAGCAAGTGCAAAACTAGAGCAGTGAGCAACTCAGAGGATGCACACATGGTGTTGGCAAAGCTGACCTGGGCTGTCTGCAGAGGCAGAGCTCCCCACTATTGCAGGAGCAAGAATGGCTTCTTGTTCTTTTGTGGTTTCCACAGCTTGTGCAAGCACCCCCATTGAGTTAGTCTAGGAAATGCATAAAGAAGCAGAAATGTCATTGAGATGTTAACAGGCAATTCGATACAATTGCTGATTAATTCAGTTTCAAAATAAAAGGGCAGGAATTGAGTGCAAATTTCATTTGCTGCTCTATAATTTTTTTCTGAGTAAGTCTTCTACCCTACTAACAAAATATGGCATGAAGGTATTTTGCGGGAGGCACACAGATTAGGAGATTCCCTTCACAGTAAGTAGATAAGGAGTGAGATGTCAGATGCAAATCCCTCTAATAGTAGAACAAAGGAAGATTTATTTTTTGTAATGTCAATATCCAGGTTAGAAGCACCTGCTTTCACCAAACACTGCCTTCAATTTCCTCAGAGAAATTTTAGGCTTTGGCAAGGGGATAATATTAGCTTTTATTTGCTTTCCCTTTTGGATAGGATTGAGGGATATAAGTGCTGATTCTATTAATTTCTCTTTGTAGCTCCACATCTGTCTCAAACTTAGTCCTCACAAGTCCCTTCTGATTAACTGGACCCACAGCCCCATCAGAACCTCACAGGTGGACTTAATCACAACAGTATAGCAGGCTAGACAGGGACCTGTCCACTGATGACGTTGAGACATTTGTTCAAATCACTCATTAGTTAGTAGTGACCCCTCATCTGCATTATTGTCTTTTGGAGTTTGGGTTTATACCTTATTGTATTTGTAAGCCTTTATTTCATGGAAGCTTTCGGGTAAACAGGGGGCAAATGCATATGCTTCATCTGCCATTTAACTTTGAGAGCTTTGCCTCCTTTCTAAGGCATGTGTGAGTCCTGATTTTTGTCCCGATTCTCTATAACCGTGCAACACATGTGCAGATTCTATTCTCCAATCAACCTGAACTGCTTTCTGAACACAGATGCTCAGCTCTGACTCTGCTTCTTTGTAGCCCTGGAGGATCATTCTCCTGTCCTTTTTCCCCCATGTATTTGAATAATCCATCAAGGCCAAATTAATACCTATTTCCTTCATCAAGATGAATCTAGCTAATTGTGGCTTTCTCGTCTCTTAACTATAATGGAACTACTCTTCATGGTAAAGACATGTCTCTACTTGAAATCTAGCACTACATATACTTTTTGTTATGTAATTATTCATGGCTTCTAATTAATTAAATCCAGAAGCAAAGACACACCATATATATCCTTATTGCAATTAGATATAATCTGCTAACATCAGTCTTTTTTTAGGGAATAGCATGTTACTGCCGATAGGGTAAAATATCAGTATAAACATGTACAGTTTACTGATTACATAGAATTTACATTGCAATATTCTCCTCTTTCTCTCCTTTATTGCTCTCTTTCTCTCTCACACACACACCAAGACACACATGCTTTCTTTTTAATTATCTTGCTCATCTTTTCTAAATCTTCCAGAGGAAATAACTGAAGAAGGAAATAACAGATTAAAAAGAGAGTGGGAACAAAATTTCTAAAACATATTGATAACTAATACCCATAATCTCTTTTCTCCAGTATTATAAATTGTGTTTATCTTTACTTGTGCATTAAGAATTCTTTAATGGTAGGTTGGTAATGATAGCTGAATGAGCATTCTTGTAATATCTAGGCTATTTCATAGCATGCCCTCTTAAATTAACATAATTTTAATGATCTTTACAATTTGAACATGTTCTGTGTAATGTTTATAAGAAAGAACTGTCTGCTGAGAAATGTGAAATAGGCTCTTTGTTTCAATGTCTGGAAAAAGAGATACGAATAGCATGTCCACTGCTGGACAGAGTGTCTCTCCTGCCATATGCCTTAGGATGTTGCTGTAGGTTTTGACAGACTCATTGCATTATGGAAGTCAAATTCTTCCCTAGGAGCATACACCTTTTCAACCTATTCTCCGTAGGAAAAAAATTGAAAAGAAAAAAAAAAAAAATCCTTCTTGTTGGCTGGGGCTGCCTGCATCTTGGAACTATTATTTTGTTTGTTCTGCAGAATCTCCTGGGCAGCTGTCAACCCTCCTTGCCATGTTTGAGAATCCACCCTGAACAAAGTATGTGCCATAGTATTTAAGAATTACTAAAGACCAAAGGCATGCTTTAGTCATTTTTCCTGCCTAACAGTCATATTGAAACTAAGGGCTAGAAATAAGGGGAAATTTAAATTAGAACCCAAATTTACCTCTTTCTATTCTCAGTTGTGATAATTTAGCTTTCATTAGCAGAGGTGTTATTTTTCATGAATTATTTTAGTCTTATTCTTCCTCTGTCCAGGGTACAGATTCAAAATTTTTTATGCAAATTAATATACACTTTGAATTAACATATAATAATGGGAAAACATTAATTTTAAATTTTCATATATAATGTCTTTAAAATGTAATGCTACCATATAAAATAATGTATATTTTATGCACATATGCATCTAACATTTACCTATAGCATGAATGAAAAGACCATATGTAATGTTCACAAGTTACTGTTACTATTTTATATACCATGCAATTTAGAATTAGATTTGGATGTTTGCAGAAAGCTAGCTAAATCCCTAATTGAAATGAACACTCTGAGCAATGTAACTAAGGATTATCACAGTACAGCACAAAGGCTGGATATGTGAAAGAAACCATGAAAATTCTTGAAATAAGTACAACCAGTAATGGGCAACATAGCTACTGGGTGTATATGAACTTGATTGAGAATTTAGCAAACTAGAGCTGAAGAAACAAGGAATTTGGTGTAAGACATCTGGATAGTTAGCATTTTATGAAACAACATTGAGATTCTTTATTTTTCCTTTTGTCATAGTGTCTTTTTTTATTTTCTTGGTGTCTGAGATTAAGCCAGAATCTGACTTATGCTAAGAAAGTGAGCTACTCCACTGAGCTATACCCCCAACCCCAGGTATAGAGAGTCTTTAAATTTTACTCTTTGAAATGATAAATATGTCACATTCATATGCTTATTGAAGAATTTATTTGACTTCAAATTCAAACATTTAATGTTATATATCAGCATTGTCCAATGGAACTTTCTGCAATGAACAATCCTCTATATGTACTCAGTCTAATGGGGTAAACCACTAGCCGCATGTGATTATTGAACACTAGAAATGTGAATAGTCTGACTGAGGAAATGTCTTTTTTTAAATTTAATTTTAATTAATCTAAGCTCAAATAGTCACATGTAATTATTGGCAAGATAAGTCCATACTATTCATTCAGTACCAAAAAGCAAAAGTATTTCAATGAAATATATATTTCAATGAATATTGGTCACTAAAAAGTAGGGCAATATAAAATAAATTTGAGTGAATTCTTTTTAAAGTAGCCACAATTCATGAGGCCTAATTCATCCAAAAGCTGCAGGAAGTACACATTAAAGAAGTAATTTTGAAGGCAATTCTACGTCATGCCCTGGCATGAACAAAAGTACATATATCACTGATAGTTATTATGTGATTATTAATAGGTAAATAAGAGTAATAGCTCCATAACTTTCATAACCTGTGGGTTATGGTAGCTATAAATTTTAATTTAAAATGTTAATAAAATAATTCAAATTTATTACTAATCATCATTGTGCAATGAGATTTTGTTTATTAAAAAATTAAATGACATGTAAGCTATGAAATTCTCCTGTTTGGTGTGATGCTGTGTGGTGACTGTCACCATAACTAGGTGTAACTTTTCCTACTCACTGTTCAAGCTCCATTACAGATATTTGCACATTGAACACATTTTAATTTGGTGAAAAAGAGATCCCAGCCATTAGTGAATATATAAATATATTTTTTTCCTCCACATCTATTAGATTGATCCAGACCTAAACATTTGTGTAGTTTAGTATGTGTCTGTGTACATACATGTGTGGGGGACACATTTTGGAAGGGGAAAGTAGAAAATGCTACATTTGCTAGTCATGAGTTAATGATGTAGATCTGAACCTAGTTGTACATACTACTATAAAAATGAACAAAATCCAATACAATATTATAGGTTGTGCTTAAAAAGCATTCATGGGACCAACCAGAAACCAAACAAGCTACATTCAGAATAGTAAGTTGCTAGTTTTTGTAGCTCTGAATAGGCTTCCTGACTGCAGCTAAATCTATGACTATCAAAAGGACTGTAGTTTGAATGATAAAGACTTATGCGTTTGCTTGTTCCTTCAAACATCATCCATTCTAAATTCTTTTGCAAGAATATTCCCTGAGAAAAAGCATAAGGCAAATGAGAGACTGTGTTTTTTTCTGAGTCTTCCTCTTTATATCTCTGTGATCTGTTTCTGTATCCACAACATGAGAAAATTACATACATGATCTCTATGATACATTCAATTAAAAATTATCCTCTGGATGGGAAGACAGACAAGATTTCATTGTGTGAACAGTAACATTTCCAGAAAAGGAATCTACCTACCTACCTACCTATCTACTGATATGTGTGTGTATGTGTATATATGTGTGTTTATATATATGTATGTTATATACATATGTATATATGTATATGACATATACATATATGTTATATATGTATATATATACAAACACAAATTTTGTAATCCCAAAATAATAGTTGTGCTACTTTCAAGGTCATTGTGGACATGTGCTGAGCAGTAAAAACTTTTAAGTTGATGGATGGATGTGCATGTTCTCAACTGAAGTCAAACAAAGCAGTGCTTTGCCTTTTTGTTTCTGCTCTCCAGTTGTAAACATGTGTTCCTTTCACATTCTATTTTGTGCCACATTTTTCACATTTTTGTGCTTTTTGGTGGTGGTTTTGCTGTTTAAATTGGCTCCCAAGCACATGCTGACTGCTGTTTAGTGTTCCTAAGTGCTAGAGGACTGTGATTTCCCTCAGGGAGAAACTATGTGTATTCGACAAGCTTTGTTAGGTGTAAGTATATAGTGCTGTTGGATGTTAGCTCAGTGTTAACCAATTGACAATATACATTCAGTAGGATACCTTGAAACAGAAACACCCCTGGAACAAAATGATGTATCAATCTGTTGACAAAAATGTTTTGACCAGAATTTCACAGGAAACTAAGCCTTCAATTTCTCCAGAGCAGTGGTTCTGTATTCGCTAATTCAGGTTTTGCAATGACTATATAAAATATAACCTCTATGAATAATGAGAATCATGTGAGAATCACATGATACACACACACACACACACACACACACACACACACACACACACACACATCCACATGCAAAATAATAGAGTTGGACTCGTAAAGAACTCCTGTAACTCAACAATAAAAACCCAAACAATCTGATTTAATTATGGGCAAAGTACTTGAGTAGACATATCTTCAAAGAAGATATACTGGTGATTAAGCACTTAAAAAGCAACTCAGCATCACTCATAATTAGGGAAGTGCAGATCCAAATCACAATAAGATACCACCATTAAGATGACTGCTATTAAACAACAACAATGATAAAATAAGAAGGTTTCTGCAAGGATGTGGAGAACTTTGAATACTTGCACATTGTTGATGCTGTAGGTACTGTATAAAAATCGTGTGTTGCTTCCTCAAAATACTTAAAAATAGAAATATCATAGATCCAGCAGCTCTGCTTCTTGGTATATACCCCAAAGAATTGAAAGGAAGTTCTCAAAGAAATGTTTGTACACATGTGTTCATAGCAGCATTATTCACCATACCCCAAAGTGGAAGCAACTCTCACATGTCCATGGGTGAAAGAATGGATGAAGACAATGTAGTGTGAACATTAATAGTGCAATGCTGAGCCTGAGAAAGAAAGGAAGTTCCAACACATGTGACGCACATGAACCCTGAGGACATTATGGTGACTGAAATAAGCCAGTCACAAAAAGACGCTCTCTGCTTCCACTTCCGTGAGGTTTCTAGAGTAGTCGAATTCATCCAGAGGAGACAGAAAGTGAAATGTGGTCGGGGCTGGTGGCGCACGCCTGTAATCCCAGCACTTGGGAGGCTGAGGCAGGAGGATAGCGAGTCCAAAGCCAGCCTCAGCAAAGACGAGGCACTTAGCAACTCAGTGAGACCCTGTCTCTAAATAAAATACAAAAAAGGGCTGGGGATGTGGCCCAGTGGTCGAGTGCCCATGAGTTCAATCCCCAGTACAAAAAAAAAAAAAAATATAGAATGTGGGATCTTGGAGGCGGGGAAGAGAGGAGCTATGTAATGGACATGGAATTTCATCTGGGAAGATGAAATGCCCTTGAGATAGACAGTAGTGATGAAGTACAACGCGAATGTGAATAATACTATGGAAACTTACACTTAAAAATGGTTAAAATGGCAAATCCCATGCTATGTGTACATTGCCACAATTAAAAAAGAAATAAAGCTCATGGCTCAAAGTGGAATTTAACATAATAATTCATTATTTTCCTGTCATTTCAACCAATAAAATTGCAGTCAGTTTCAATGGCATGTAACTGGTAAGGCCTTGGAAAGGAAAATAGCAAAACCTATAAAATCTAATGATTCAAATAAAATGTTTTTCGGAAGCCAATAAAATTATTTTAAAGAGTTAAAAAAAAAATAACTCTTTAAGATGAAATGTCTCTGAGTTCCCTTCCCTCATTCCCTCATTCCATTCTCACTGGGTGCTGAGGATAAGGTTCAAAATTTTAGCACAGCTTATGCAGTGGAGAAAAAAAAAAATGTCTGCTGCAATCTGCCATTCATGGAGAATTTTAAGAAAGGTAATACACTACCTTCTTCAAAACACACACATAAAATATTCATGCCCACATTAAGAGCAGCTCTAAAGTTGTTGAAACTGAAGAGATGAAACGTGAATGTCCTGATGCTTTGTTTGCACAATTCATGCCTGTATGGCCTCAATTTGCATTTGCATTTGCAAATGGCTTTTTTTCCTCCCTGAAAAACAATTTGTATGTTCAGCCATTTATCTTGGCATATTTCAGTTCAAATAATGCATGCCGAGCAGCCGTTTCATGGTACGTGACTGTTACTCAGGGCCAATATTTGCAAGTCTTATCTGTTAACTCAAGTGTCCCTTTGGTCCACTGGTTACCTTTCAGCCAAGCCGTGAAACCCTGTTAAAGGGGAACAGGTGGCCTCTGTGGGTTAGGAGTGGCGTGGAGTATGGAATGCTTTCTTCAGTCAATCGCAGGTGAAGTGCCTCTGGGAAGACTTTTTCTCAGGTTACAGAGTAAGTTTTAGTATTGCATGGAATGATCTGAGGTATGGAAGAAGAAACCAAGCCCGTAAAACTGTACCTGTTCTAATGTACCCCTTCAGATCTGGGATATCGGGCCCCGGTGGCAGTTTATCATGGCATAGTGGAAAGACACTCTGGGTTTGAATTGGGCATCTTTGTTTAAGAGGCTTGTGATCCAGTTTAGTTAATTGATCTCTCTGATCTGCAGCTTCTTGATCTTTAATTTGGAAGTAATAAACCTTCACTCATGAGACTGTGGTGTGAATTAAAGGAGATAATGTATGAAGCACTGGTGAGGTACCTGGTGTGTAGTATGTGCTCAACAAACAGCAGTAGATGTTGTTCTTTGAATTTTATTCTTGGAGGGAAGGTTCAAAAGAGACCCATGAATGTTGAGGGGTAATAATATCACAAAGGAAAATTTGGTCTTTACATCCTAACAGCAATCCATAGCCAAACAGACTTGGTTGATTTGGAGTTTTTAATGACAGCTTTGATAGTTTTGGAGGCAAGTTGAAAACAAGATTGGAAGTTCCAGTGACCACCCTGTGAAACTGGGTTCATCTCAGAGATTAAAAACAAGCTCTCAGAGGGAAAACTCAAGGTCATTGGTGTCCTTAGTATTATCACTGTTCTCAGCTTTCACATGTCATATAAAACATACCCTGTTAATTGAACTGAACCAAGTTCCCGAGAAACCTCATTATGAATAACTCCCATTTTTGCTGCTAAAACTGCATGGAGGTATAAGCTTACTGCTGTACATGAAATCTGCTAGAGAGATTTGAAATTTATCAATCCTCTTAGCTTTTCTGCTTTTAAGACCACAAAAAAAAAAAAAAAAAAAAAAAAAAATGGCCTGTCTCACAGAAACCTTGCATATTACAATTCAGTTTTTAGACATGGCAGGAGCTCATTCACAGTGGAATTTATTTCACATTACATTTGGGGCATGCATGAGATTTAAAAGCAATGCTTTTTCTCTAAAGTACTCACTACAAAAGATATATCACACATACTCAGGCTATTTAAAACTCAGCGAGGGAAATACCAACAGATTTTTCTCCAAGTGTGCTCTCTGATCAACTGGGGAAATAAAATCTTTCTTATGAAAAGCAAAGAATTGAAACAATTCTGGTGCATTAAAGCCTAGGGGTACCTGTCCTACTTCATTGGAATTTTTGGCAGCTTCAAATATAGAAGTTATGTTTATATAGGTGTATGTGTATATGATGTTATTTTTGCCCTTATGAATGGTTTTCTGACTTACACGCTTTTAGACTTTAAGAATATTTATGAAGAAATAGGACACTATTAGGAATTATTTTTTGGCTAGAATTACTTAAGTATTAATCAAAACCCCCTCAATTGTGCATAGTAGAAATAAATTAATGCTGTTTTTTTTTTTTTCTTAAAAAGGAAATCTGTGGGTTTTCTGACTGGAACTTTCCATTAAGAGGTGACAGCTTTAGACCTGATTAAAAATTATTGTAGAATATATGATGATATATAACAGAAATGTACCAATAAAAAATAGAGTTCCCTTCCCCCCTCTACTCTTATTTCTGACCTGATAAATAGAACCAATAGAACCATCTCTGTTGATATGTCTGTCAGTCTGTCTATCTACCTACCTACCTTACCTACCAAGAGAAACTGAGAGATTGGATTCCGGAGGGAAGGCTGGTAGACTGGAAACCCAGCTAGAGTCATTGTTATAGCTTGAATCTGAAAGCACCTAGGAGACATAAGTCCTTCTTCCTTAGGACATTTCAGTCTTTTTTTCTTAAGGTCTTTGTTTGGATGAGGCCGACCCATCCACCTTACGGAGGGTAATTTACACAAAGTCTATTGAATTAAATGTCAATCACATTTAAAATATACCTACACAACAAAATCTAGATAGGTGTTTGACCAAAATCTGGGTACCATGACCCAGTCAAGTTGGCACATGAAATTAACCATTGCTTGGTTGTTCCTTTATAATCACAAGGGTGGTGACTGGCAGCTCTAGGTTTACATAGTTTAGCTGTCTCAGGGAAAGGGAATACTTTTTTTCTGACAGTCTGACCTGAGTTCCTGGTTCAACTGGGCTCTGATGTCTAAATCAAGATCAGGCCCTGACAGCTGACTGGGCAGGCTGTTCTCACTTCCACTGCTGTGGTCAGTAAGCTCTGTCATAACCCTGGGGAATGTTTTCCTCGTTGAAAAGGGCCTCATACCAGGAAAGCACGCTGGGCAGATGGAAAATTACCTCCCAGCATTTCTTACAGCAAACTGTGGCACATGAGTCAAATCCAGCCCAATGATAAGGCTGGATTTTTCAATCATTGCTAAAAAAAATAAAAAGAAAAAGAAAAATTGGGGGGCGGGGTGGTGCAGATACCAGGGATTGAACTCAAGGGCACTTAACCACTGAGCCACATCTCCAGCTCTATTTTGTGTTTTATTTAGAGACAGAGTCTCACTGAGTTGCTTAGCTCCTTGCTGTTGCTGAGGTTGACTTTGAAGTCTTGATCTTTCTGCCTCAGCCTCCCAAGCTGCTGGGATTACAGGGTGAGCCACTGTGCCTGGCTAAAAGAAATATTTCTTGATACATGAAAATTACATAAAATTTAAGCTTCAGCATCTCTATATAAAATGTCATTGGAATATAGCCGGGGCCACTTCTGGAGAATTCTCTATCTCTGCTTTCACTCTTCAATAGAGCTGAGTGGTATTGAGACAGTGTGGCCTGAAAAGTCTAAACTATTTACTCTCTGGAACTTCATGGGAAAACATTGCTGGTCCCTGGGTTCCAGCATTGCACCTGTAGCTGGAATTTAGAATATTAAACATTTTAATTCATTTTGGAAGTATTTGTTTTTACACATGTATGTTTGTTTATTTATTCTGAAACTAGTTTCTCACAGAGAGTATCAAACATTTCTATAGTGGTGAAGGTTAAATTCCCTTTCTCTTCCTATCTGCAAGACTTTCTTTCTAGATGTATCATTTAAAATTTTTTCATTTTAAAAATTTTCATATTTAAAAAGATATTTAATTTTGATGGTATGGTCTTAATGCAATATTTATGCTTTTATTTTTTTTTTGCTGCCTGAGGCGATTGCCGCTTGGAGCAACGACGCCACGGGAGAAAATTCGGAGGCAGGATGAAAATGAAAAAAGGTCTTTTATTCTTCTTCTCTCTCCGGCTCCAGTAACCTCTCCAACTCCAACCGCTCTAACTCTGACCACCAACTTCAACCACCAACATCAACCACCAACTACTAACTAACCTCACCTGGTTATATACATTTTGCTTTAACAAGGACAAGTGCTTACAGCTCGAGCTTACAGGTGTGTCACACAGTGTTCACGGGCATACAAAGATTCTTTGATAGATGTATGAATAACAGGTGGAACTTGAACATCTTTTATGGCTCTCAGCTAACTGCAGTCTTAGCTATCTCCTTGATTAGGGCTCCTTCATTTCCTCCCTTTTGTTTTAATAGAGGGGATGCTCTAGGACGTCCATGTGCAACCAACATTCTTACCCGTCACTGGATAATCAAGGCTGTGCCCTTGACTCCTGTCTTAGGTTGATATGTCGGCCACATGAGACTTTCCCGTGCGACTGTGCCTGTCTTAGGTTGTCCCCCTCTGGGGATCTTACCCGTCATAAGCTAACCAGCCATCCAATCGAGCCCTTCAGGATCTACTGTGTGTGTTGACTAACAGCCTTCCGATCGTGAGGAGATGCTGCGGCTTTAAGGCGAAAAGCCTACTGTTGATGAGCCAAGTTTCCATAGCATATCAAGTTCTTTAAACAAATCAGGTGCCGTAAGTTTCATCACGTAACGCACTGAGTTCTCTAGACAAATACCCGCAAGGCATTGTTCTGAAATGTCTCAAACAATGAAATATCAAAATGTCCATTAGTTATAACACGTTGATCCATTAGGCCCCATGCATGTAGAGCAGAGGCCACACTGCTGGTAAGGTTGTTTGATGCTTGAGCAGCAGGGATGCTTGCAGTGACCGCGATCCCTTCAGTTGTAGCAGCAGCCGTCTTTTTTATGTCTAGACAATGCCACCAGCAAATCTTCAGGGCCCGTTACCTAGAAACTCAAGCATCCATTATTAAGGGAAAGGCAGTGCTATTCCAGCACTGAGTCAAGAAGTGAGCTGTCAAACTAAAAAATAGAATTATTAGAGTAGAAAATTAAAGTTGATCTCTGCTCACACACATTGCTGCTTAAGCTCCCACAAACATAAGCTGGCAAAATATCACATTCAGAATAAATCAAAGAAAGACTGAGAGTGTTTACTGCATTAAAGATAGATTAAAGAAAAGCTAAAGGCACTTTGGAAAAATAATTTGTTAACTGGAAACCTTGAGTCTCTGCATACACAGCAATCCTTTACCTGTTGAAATAATTCAAATTAATCAGCTATTAAACAAATAAAGTCAAGTACAAATAAATAATCCCATGTCAAATACTGAAATATCAGGTTATACAGTATTAGTCATATTCATAGCTGAAGAGAAGTCCCGGAGACACCTATAACTCAAAATTGATTATTACTTTTAAGTTGATTATCTAATTAGAATATTCTAAACTTAAGTGAATTAAAGTTATTTGGATCCATGTCTATCTATCTATCTATCTATCTATCTATATATATATATATTTTTTTTTTTTTTTTTCATAAGCACTTTGTTATTTGTGACGTCACACTGGACAGATGCACATATAAACATATTTGTGACGTCACATTAACATGAAATTTAGACAAATACACAGACATAAAGACATATATAAAAGAAAAAAATACAATTGTGTACACACTAAAGAGAGATCTTCTTGTCCCGGCCAGGAGGAATGAGACTTAAGTTGTGAATTTATTGGAGGGCTCTTTTAAGGGAATCATTCCATACCTTCATCTTGGTCCTCTTGATTTTGTACTTGTTTATTTAATCTTGATTCCTCAACAACTTCATCTTGATCCCTTTGATTTGGTACCTGTTTTATTAATCTAGATGGTATCCATATTGGGGAGGATTCGTGCTTTGGAAAAACACAAACAGATCCTCTTCCCCAAATTAATACTGGGTCTGGACCCTTCCATGTACCTGAAAGAACATCCTTCCAGTAAACCAATGGTTTATGTTGTTGGTGTGGGTCCCAGTGTCTATCTCCAGCCGAATATCCATTAGAATCTAAAGTTAAGAAATTTAGGGTAAACAGGGCAACTGCCAATCTGTCCTTAGGATTTTTCCAGTTTCCTTCTTTTTGCTTTAATAACATAGTTTTGAGTGTCTGATTTGCTCTTTCAATTATTCCTTGTCCCTGAGGATTATAAGCGATACCTGTTTTGTGGATTATATTGAATTTTGTACAAAATTGTTTGAAGGATGTGGATGTATATGCAGGGCCATTATCTGTTTTAAGCATTTTGGGGATGCCCAATGCAGCAAAAGCTTGCAGACAATGAGATGTAACATCTTTAACTTTTTCTCCAGAAAGTAAGGAAGCAAAAATCATGCCTGAGCATGTATCTATGGTCACATGAATAAATCGCAATTTTCCAAAACTTGGCTCATGAGTGACATCCATCTGCCACAAATGATTGGGAATCAAACCTCGTGGGTTAACTCCATAATGTGGATTGGGCAAATGTGTTACACAAGATGGACAATACTTCACAATTCTACGAGCTTGCTCCTTTGTGATTTTAAACATTTGTCTTAAAGTAGTGCTATTGACGTGGAACTGGGAATGAAATAAGGTAGCTTGTTGTACTGTAGTAAATATAAAAATTGTTTTAGTGAGGGCATCAGCCTTTTGATTACCTTCATGGAGAGGACCAGGCAGATTGGTATGAGCTCTGATATGTCCTATAAATAAAGGTTCTTTATGTTCCCATAGGAGATTTTGAATTTGAGAAAACAATTTAAAAGCTGGAGTATGTGGTGCTATTGGACCTGCTAGCTCCAATTTAGGAACAGCATGTAAAATATAGTGGCTGTCTGAAAAAATATTCATAGGCTGTTCTTTAAAATTTTCTAGAGCTATTATAATAGCTTTGAGTTCCACTAATTGGGCTGATTTTTGACCAGTAATATGAATCATATTTTCATTTTGAGTGACTACTGCAGCAGTACCATTAGAGGACCCATCTGTAAATACATTAAATGCCTTAGGAATAGGTTGATTTTTTATTACCTGTGGAAATATAATAGGATGATTGATACAAAAAGATAGTATAGGAGACTTAGGAAGATGGTTATCAAAATTTGCAGTAGAGCATTTAGCTATAGCCCAATAATTATCATTGAAGCACAAATATTCAACCTGTGACGATGAGTAGGGAGTAATAATAGTAGCGGGATGAATTCCAAATATTTTAGTAGAAGTCTTGAGTCCTTGAAGAATAAGTTTAGTCACCATGGAGGTATAAGACTCAATTGTACTTTTAGGAGAGACAGGCAAATGTATCCATAATATAGGTCCCTGTTGCCAAAATACTCCTGTGGGTGTATATTGTGAAGAAATAATAATCAATATTAGCAGTTGAGCAAAATCACATCTATCACAATGGGATCTTTCAATGGCCTGTTCTACTAATTTTAAAGCTTCCCTAGCATCAGGAGTTAATGTTCGCGGTGAAGATGGATCAGGGTTCCTGTGAAGGATATCAAATAAGGGTTTTAATTGTCCAGTAGTGAGGCTTAGTGTAGGGTAAAGCCAATTAATGTCTCCCAGTAGTTTTTGGAAATCATTGAGGGTGGTCAAATGTTCTTTATTTATTAAAATTTTGGGGGGTCTAACAAAGGTATCCATGATTTTAAATCCTAAATATAATATGGGTGATCTGCTTTGAACGTTTTCTTCTGCTATATATAATCCGTATTTTTTTAAATTTTCTGTTATCTCACTAAATATAGTAAATAAGATTTCTTGATTAGGGTGAGCAAGCAAAACATCATCCATGTAGTGTAGGCACATGAGGTTTTGATATTTGTTTTTAATGGGCTGGATAGCTCTGTCCACATATATTTGACATATAGTAGGGCTATTAGCCATTCCCTGCGGTAACACTTTCCATTGATATCTTTTATCAGGGCCATTATTATTGATAGAAGGAATTGAAAAAGCAAACCTGGGGGTATCCAGAGGGTGTAGCGGAATGGAAAAGAAACAATCCTTTATATCAAGAGTTATAAGATGGAAATTTTTTGGAATAGCTACAGGATTAGGAAGTTCAGGTTGGGTAGGGCCCATAATTTGCATGGTTTTGTTAATTTCTCTAAGGTCCTGTAATAGCCTCCATTTTCCAGATTTTTTCTTGATTACAAATATGGGAGAATTCCAGGGAGAGGTGGAAGGCTCTATGTGTCCTGCTTCTAATTGTTCTTTAATTAATAGGTGGGCCGCTTGTAATTTTTCTTTAGATAGGGGCCACTGAGGGACCCAAACTGGCTTATCAGAAAGCCATGGTATTTTTAAAATTGTTTTCTCAGTGGCCCCTAGAAAAAATATCCTTTGCCTTTTTTATGATGTTTTAGATTTTTATTTTTAACACCTGCAGGCTTGGTTGCTAGGTGTAGCCCCATTTGATGTAGAATATCTCTTCCCCATAGGGTAACTGGCAAGCTGGTCAAAACATAAGGTTGGAATGTTCCTTTATGCCCTTCATTATCTTCCCAATTTAAGACTACAGCACTTTGTGCTGGGGTGTTACTATATCCCAAGCCTCTTAAACTTGTTGAGGCTTTCTGCAGAGGCCAGTACTTGGGCCATTGTTGTAGATTTATGATGGAAGAGTCAGCCCCTGTATCAATCAGCCCCTCCATCTCTACACCTTGATTTTTTATTTTGCACATAGGCCTCTGTGAATAATCCTGAACCCAGCAAGCCATAGGTCCTGAGCCAGTGGAACCAAATCCTCTCTTATTTCTATTCTGTGGCATACTCTTGAAAGAATTGTGGAAACTGGGAAGGAGAAGCAGCTGAGCAATTCTATCTCCTTGGTTTACAGAGATAATGCCTCTAGGTGAACTTAGCATTATTTTTATCTCTCCTTGGTAATCATCGTCAATAACACCTGGTGTTACTTGAAAACCTAATAAGCTTTTAGAACTTTGCCCAAGGATTAGTCCCATAGTCCCTGAGGGAAGAGGTCCTCTGACTCACGTAGGAATCAGCTGAACCCCCATTTCAGGTGTTAGCACTATCCGGGCGGTGGAACAGAGGTCTAGTCCTGCACTTCCTCTTGTCCCTCTGACAAGGGAGTTAATGGGTAGGAGGGATTGTGACGAGGAATCATCTGGATTTGAGGACATTCCTCCTCTAATGCCTCGTACATTTGTGGGCCCCGGGGCATTGGTCCCTGTGCCCCGTTTTTTGAAATCCTGGACAAATCATTTCCATAAATATCATATCTGGAACGGCATCAATTGGCCCAATGTGTACCCTTTTTACACCTGGGGCATTGGCCTGGGGCACGGTATGAGCTTGATCTTATTTCTCTTGGGGGATATTGCCTAAAATATCCTGGTTGATTATGATAATTTTGTCTGGAATATCCTGATTGATTTATAGGTTGAGCGCTTGTGAAATTTTGAGGGGATGAACCTCTCATTGCTGTAGCAATTATGTTGCCTGTGACAAAGCCTTCGTTAATGTCTTTACACAGTCTGATATAAATTGATAAGTCTTTTTTATTTCTCCACAACCTTATTGCATCCTGGCAATATTTATTAGCATTCTCGTATGCTAATTGGATGACTAGGGGCATTGCTTGTTCAACTTCCCCGAAAATTCTGCTTGCTGTTCTTAAGAGTCTATCTGCAAAATCAGTATACGGTTCATTAGGCCCCTGTATTACTTTTGATAGGCTGCCCTGCAAATCACCTGTTCCTGATAAGGTCTTTCAGGCTTTAACAGCGGCTGTGTGTATCTGGGCATACACACCGGGGTCGTATGTTAGCTGGTTTTGTAGTTCGGCGAACTGTCCTTCACCTGTTAGCATATCTACATTACGTTCTGGGAAACCTGCTGCAACATTTCTCTTTGCTGCTTCTGAACAAAGTTCCTGGAATTGAGTCTTCCAGATTAGGTATTGTCCCCCGCTTAATACTGCTTTGCATAACCCCTTCCAGTCTGAAGGGGCTAAGATTAGAGTGTTGAGGGACTCTATCATACTTAATGTGAATGGAGCTTGAGGCCCATAGGTCATTACCACCTCTTTATAAAGTTTTTTATTGTCTTAAAATCTAGGGATTGGTGGTACCTTTGCCCATTTTCATTTTCAAATACTGGCAGGTCCCAATGTTCCTGTGGTTTTTGGTGTTCAAGGGTGCATAAGCGCTCAGAAAGGCCATTAATCTCTGCCTCAAGGGCACGCATACACCCAGAAATACTCCTCATTGTTTCTGTAAGGGATTCTACCCATGAGGGAGCAGAGGGCACTAGTGGTTCCTCTACTTGACGGTCTTTTCTCTATTTTAATTTCTTTTTGTTCTTTTTATTGGAGACTGAGCTCCCAGAATCACTTTTTGATTTCTCTTCACTACTACTTTCATAGTTCCTAACTGGCTTAGTGGAGGAGGCCGTACTTTCATGGTTATTTGGCTCCTTCTTATTACTATCACTTTTACCGGTATCCTGAGTTTCAGCTTCTAAGGAAAGTACATACTCTTCAGCTAATTTTAATAAGTTTCTGATGGCTTTTGCAGCTCTTACTTTTGAATTCACACCACTACTCTTCTTATCAGCATCAACTGACTCAGAGGCTATGCTTTCTTGATCACTTTCCTCACTATCCACCAAGTCAGCGATATAGAAGAATTCATCCATGGCTTTTATTATCCGGCTTTTTGTTGGTTTTGCACCCATTTTTAAAAATTTCTTATTTCTTACCTGCTGACCGAATTCCCCATACGGGCCACCACTTATTGCTGCCTGAGGCGATTGCCGCTTGGAGCAATAACGCCACGGGAGAAAATTCGGAGGCAGGATGAAAATGAAAAAAGGTCTTTTATTCTTCTTCTCTCTCCGGCTCCAGTAACCTCTCCAACTCCAACTGCTCTAACTCCGACCACCAACTTCAACCACCAACATCAACCACCAACTACTAACTAACCTCACCCGGTTTATATACATTTTGCTTTAACAAGGACAAGTGCTTACAGCTCGAGCTTACAAGTGTGTCACACAGTGTTCACGGGCATACAAAGATTCTTTGATAGATGTATAAATATCAGGTAGAACTTGAACATCTTTTATGGCTCTCAGCTAACTACAATCTTAGCTATCTCCTTGATTAGGGCTCCTTCATTATTTGTTTCCTAGTTGATCAACATTCAACATCAGCTATATGTTATAACAGTTGAAAAATTTAGTTCATTTTATTAGTCTCCTCTTCTTTCCTCTTTGTAGTCTCTTACAAGACATTTTTAAAAATTTAGGGTTATTTGTTAGCTGTATTTATAGCATCACATGATCTGTAAATACTGATTTTTTGAACATATGTCTTTTCTTTCCATCTATGGTTTCCTCCACTTTGGCTCTTTTTCTTTATTTTTTTAGTTTCTGCTCTTCTTTAAGTTATAAAGATTAATGACATTAACACTGTGTCCTGAAATTCATCTCATCTTTTTTATCTCTAGGTTGAATTAATTTTTCAGCTTATCCAGTGACTGGTGAGCCCATTTTATCTGAAGATGCATATCTTTTTACAATTAATAACTTGATTGTTTTTCTTTTGTTTTATTTCTCTTTAATTCCTGTTAGATAAATGTTAGTGCTCTTAGACTGATATTTTAAACTCTAATTTTTCCTTGTGTTTTCTTCTTTCTTCTGGAACATTTCCTTTCCTTTTATTTCATATAATTTTATGACAATTTTTAACTTTTATTTTCACAATTAAAGTATTATTTACCTGCTTTTCCACAAAAGCCTATTATGGTCTCCTTGTCTCGGTCAGAAATTGATCTTTCTTTCTTTTTTTTAAATATTTA
Source organism: Tamias sibiricus (assembly GCA_025594165.1). Classification (NCBI taxonomy): domain Eukaryota; kingdom Metazoa; phylum Chordata; class Mammalia; order Rodentia; family Sciuridae; genus Tamias; species Tamias sibiricus. Next base: position 48,554,269 of record CM046661.1, read on the forward strand.
TTTATTTGCTTTAGTTGTACACAATGCGTTTATTTTTTTTTTCAAGTCCAATTTTTTAAATTTTAACTTTTTATACATGTTTACAGAGTACATTTCATTTCATGTTACATATAAAGAGCACAATTTCTCAAGTTGCTGGTTTTATATAAAGTATTTTTACAACAATTGTGTCTTCATACATGTATTTAGGGTAGTCATGAATAACTCAGTCTGCCAATATTCCTATCCCCTTGCCCTCTCCCCTCTCCCCCCCCCCCCCTTTGTTCTATTTAAAGTTTTTTCATTCCTCTCATCCCCACTCCCTTGCCTTTATAAGTTAGTATCTTCATATCAAAGAGATCATTCGACCTTTGGTTTTTTGGGATTGGCTAACTTCATTAGCTCTGCTTCCCACAGTGTGAATTGTTCTGTCTGCCCCCTTTGAATCTCTTCTTTTATTATTACTCTCTCCTAAATGTCTGCTAGCCTGTGGCTGTCCCTTCAAATCTGTAAAGCCCAAGTGGACTAACATGGCTGGTTTTCCCTGTTTTTTGCAAGTCTTCCTTGAAGGAGATGGTTAACATACATCTGTGCCTTTTCACAGAGCCTGTGACCTGCCAGATTTCTTTTACTGAGTCGGGCAGGCTGTTTCCCAATACGGACAGGTACCCCAGGTACTGATGCCCACTCTGGGAGTGTTGAGCTTCCAGACAAATAGCTTGGCTAGTTGGTATATGTAACCATTAACCCTTGAATGGAGATGGAGCTAATGTGCAGAGCTTACTTAAATCTATGCACTCACCACTTTCCAATTCTCTGTAGTACTCACACCTGAGGGCTCTCTTGTGGGAACAACTCCTCTTTGCACTGTAGCTTTCTCCAGAGTTTTCTAAACTCTGAGTGACAGACCAAGAGCCTCTCCCAGGCACTCAAGCTTGTGTACCCACACTTCATTTTGTGCTACTGCACTATGTTGAGTTTTCCATGGAAACTTCCAGAAATGTGTTAAAATTTTGGGCCTGCTGATGCCATCCTCCCAGTTCTCTTTTTATTTGTTATTAATTGACTTCACCTGGTACTTTTCAACTGTTCTTTAACCAAATAATTAAGATGGGCCATAATTACAAGTACTGTTTATTCTCTTGGTACAAGTCTCAGTTCAGCTTATTAAGTTCTTATTATTTGCTACTGGGAAGGAACTGGAGAAGGAGAGAGAGACCCATCAGATGCCATTTTGAGAGCATTATTCTGGGCCGCTGGAATTTACCTCCATCCACCATCCTCACTTTAGCTTGAATCAACTCTTAGTTCTCATGTTTGGTGTGCTTCCATTTGTCTTTTAGTTTGACAAAGCAAACCAGAAAAGTTGTTACTCAAAGCAGAATTCACATTCATACTTCCATCTTCCTCATGTTCTCCATGTCTGAATTATATTTTTCTCCCCTTTCTAGGTACATTCTTGAAGTCTCAACTCAAGTGTCATTTTATCTAAAGAGTTTTTTTTTTTTTTTTTTTTTTTTTCAAGTGCCTGGATAAATTCAATTCTTCTTTCTCAATCCTCCTAAACCACTTTTTTTTTTTTTTTTACCACCCATTCCAGACTGATTACATCCTACGCTGGGCTAACTTCTCCATAACAAGTTGATCCCCTGAATTTGCCTTAACTCACCTTCTGCGTCTTTTCTAATACCCACTGAAAATTGTGCACATAGGAAAAGCTCAACAATATGTAAATGGAGTGAATGTTTAAATTCTTGAAGCCTTTGGGAAGAAATTATGCTCTTCATTTAAATAGTTAAGCTCTTAAAGTGATAAATTTTATGTATTGTTCAACAGTTCCAGGTATTAAACAATTACATAAATTGATGCTATCTATAGGGAATCATAGAAGGAAGCAAAAGCCATAGGTAGCTTGTGTCTACTTTATTTCCTTCCAGAGACTGAAAGATAAGACTCCATGACAACCTGAAGAATCGGTTTCACATTACCTTTGGGTTTGCATCATATTTGAATGCTTAAAAGTTTACCCTATAATTTTTGAGAAAATTCTTGATTATAGAAAGAATATAAATTTTTAGTAGCAGGTTGATATGTTATAGGCTTTTAAGACAAATTTAAAAAAATTACTTTCTTGTCAGATGTGGTGGCTCATGTTTGTAATCCCAGCAGCTGGGGAGGCTGAGACAGGAGGATTGCAAGTTCAAAGCTGGCCTCAGCAAAAAGTGAGGCACTAAGCAACTCAATGAGACCTTGTCTCTAAATAAAAATACAAAATAGGGCTGGGGATGTGGCTCAGTGGTCAAATGGACCTGAGTTCAATCCCTGGTTAAAAAAAAAAATTACTTTCTTGTTATAATTGGTATATATAATAAGCACAACCTTATAGTAATAGTTGTGAGTACCTTAATTTAAAAAAAAAATTAAGTATGACTTCTCAAAGAATAAGATATTTTTCTACTTCTTAAAAATATGAAACATTAAATAAAGATTATGCCTACTATCACAAGGCATTTAAATACATCAATTGATTGAAACATTCATAACCCCTCACTGGACAGAGAGGGAGAGATCCTCAGAAATTTAAAGACCCTTCATTTAGTCTAAGAACTAGTTAGATGGGATTCCAACTCAAGTCTTTCTAGCTTAAAAGAACCTGCGATTTTAGGTAAAATGGTGGTACTATGGTCTAACATCATGCACAGTAAAGACTACATTATCTTTCAAGCCCATATTCACATTAAAAATTCCAATGTAGTAAATCTGAAAATATATACTATTTGGAATAGGGAGTTATATAGCTCTGGGCAAGTTGCTTAACCTTTATGAATTTTAGTTTATTAAAAATTTTAGAAGTAACAAGGCTTACCTCATCATTTTGTGAAACTCAAATGAGATAATTTGGTCGATTTATTTCATTGTGCCTCATCCTCTATGGAAGAATTTGGATGAATCAAAGACTCTGGTATCATAAAACATTCTGTTTAGAAGTACCACCCCCCCTACATATTAGGGAATGAGAATGTCTCTTGAGTTGAACACCAGATGTTCCTAAGGATACAAATACTCACTGATTGTCATATTCTCATGGGCAAATTATTATAATCACGTGAACACATAACTGACAGAGGATCTTTGAATGAAATTTTTTATAACGAAAAAAAGAGAATAGGGAAACAAGGAGCCTGCGACCCTGTTGCTAGAAGAAGTTGATTTTCTTGGGATTGGCATCTGTGTGTTGGCCAGGAGGGAAAGAAGGGAGGCGGAGAGAGAATTCATTGAAGAAGCTGGGCGGGGCCAGGAGAGAACTCTGCCTACATTGTGTTCTACAGAGTTCTCTCAAAGCTAGCCTCAGCAAAAAGTGAGGCACTAAGCAGCTCAGTGAGACCCTGTCTCTAAATAAAATAAAAAATAGGGCTGGGGATGTGGCTCAGTGGTCAAGTGCCCCTGAGTTCAATCTCTGGTACCAAAAAGAAAAAAATTTTACTTTCTTGTTAGAATTTGTATATATAATAAGAAGATCTTTATAATAATAATTGTGGGTACCTTAAAATTTTTTTAAAATCTAAGGCTGGGCTCCAACTTATCCCTGGAGTGCGTGCCCTTGGCTGCCCTCGGCTGCCCTCTCTGTGGAGCAGCAGTGCTTGATAGGATGAAAGGACTTTGGGCTGGGGTTGTGGCTCAGCGGTAGAGTGCTCGCCTGGCATGCGCATGGCCCAGGTTCAATTCTCAGCACCACATAAAAATAAAGGCATTGTGTACAACTAAAACAAATAAATAAATACTAAAAAGAAAAAGAATGGGCTTTGTGGAAGTCTTTCAGCCTTGTCCTTGGTACAGTCTAGCTCAGGGGCTTGCTGTCCACACTTGCCACTGAAAGCCAGTATCTGTCCCATCCTCTTTTTTGTGCTACATGGAGGAAGAAGCAGGATGAAGGGAGGAAACAGGAACAGAGAAGAAAGTTCACATGAGGACCTTGTTCCTGGAGAAAAAGAAATACAACCTCCTGCTGTCCGAGGACCTCCTTTCCATTGTGCTTTCTACCATGCTCACTGTCTAGGCCCCATCCATAGCCCCAAGTCCACATGAGACTTGATAGAATTCTCCTTTTCTAGTACTAAAGAAAAGTACAAACTTCCCACATCTCCTTGTGGGAATAACAGCAGGTAACTTGCTGAGTTTCCTGAGGAGTTCTTTATGGTCCAGTGGTCTTTATCTGTGAGTAGCATCCATCTTCCAGGAAGAATGTTTTCTAGAAATTCGATTCCAACTCACTCTTCTAAAGTTGTATTTTATCATAGATAAAAAATATTACTAATAGAGTTTAAGCTTCAAATGTCATTTTAAAAGCTGATTTCATTCATTCCAAAGGAATAAAACATATACCATTTTAAAATATTCTAATAATTTTACAATTCCTTTTTAGCATGCAACCAGTTGCTAATGAGCTCTGAATAACACGATTATTTTCAATGTATTAATTCACTCTTCAACAAATACTGCTCTGTGTCAGTCATTGCTATGAGTGTGGAGATACAGCATTGAACCAAGCTGACAAGAAACCCTGCTTTCTTGGAGTTTATATAAAGAGAATTGCTGAGAGTCCCCTCTCCTTGCTAAACCTGTCACACACACAGGTTAGGAAGAACAAATTATGAACAAGTGTCTGAAGCTTTGGAATCTCAGTTGCAAATAACAGCTTTTCCCATGAAAATAAGCAGAGGAGCAAGGAGGAAATCTGACATTAACTTCTAATGAATATTTCACCTTTGCCACTCTTGCTTTCAAGAGAGTTCTACCATGGGTCTAAGAAGAAAGTAACTGGTCTTTAGCTTTGTCCACATGTTTCTCTTTCTTACACCCAAGCCTGGGTGACATCCCCGCTATGGTATAGAAAAACCTAGGGACCTGCTGGTGGTGGGAAGGGGAACAATGCCTGATGAGGGGTGGTACCCCCGACACTCATTTCTCACACACGATTGTTACTGTGGTGCATTGGCTGACATGTCCTCAGGAGGGAAGCCAGACTCAAAGTGGTTAAAACTTTTGATTTGTCCTATTTCTAGAACCATAGTGGTTTCACCAGGATGAGATCTCTTAGTACAGCATTCTATTTTATACAGAAGAAAAGTGGGTCTCAAGGAATTAAGTACTCAGGATCATACAGTCAGTCATGTACAGATGAGGGCCACCATCCAGATCTGCCACACTTTCCCATATGCCATGCTACCTGTGACCTTCCACATCTGTCTCTGACATGTTGGTGAAGCTCCAGGCTAATGGCTTGCCCTCCATGGAAACGGCCAGACCAGACATGCTGAAACCCTACTGCACCATCAACTTGCCAAGAGCCTTAAAGACCTGAGCTAAAATAGTCCTATTAAAGAAGCTCACACTCTCTCCATCCATCAAATTTGAAGCTTTTTTCATTAGGGCTACTACTGAACTTTCTTTATTAGGAAACCTAATCAGCAATAAAGAACCTGACTGATCAGTGGAATATGAATTTTATTGCTGTGTGGGGACCTGGTTTTATTTTGCTATCAGGGAAAATGAGATCTAATTGGGGAACAAGTGACTTGTAATCCTTCCTACATCATTCTTGCTGTCAACTAAGGCGCCATTCCAAAGACTGAATGCCCTAAGAATGGATGTGACTCTTAAACTTTTCCTGAATGTCTTATTTCCTATGAATACTAGATCTGACATAACCCTAATGCATCTAACATACTTTTGGCTTTCGAACAGTTCCTGAGAAATTCTATTCTATTTTTTTTTTTTTTTTTTTTTTTTTTTTTTTTGGCTGAAGTTTGTGGAAAGACAAAAAGGGGAGGGAGGCAGGGGATTGTAGGGACATTTAGAAAGTGTATTTTAGATTGCCAACTCAGATTGCTAGCCTGGGTTTACACAGGTAGAAAGAAAGGGGAAATGAATCAATAATTCAACTTTGAAAATGCAGTCCTACTGCAATTATGTGACCGTTTTAACCAGAGTTAATTCAACCTGATGCAAAGACCATGATGCCAACTTTTCCTGGTCCTGAGAGTCTGGGAGTTGCTGATGGGCCTCCTCTTGTGTACACAGGGCATTGCAGCTGAAGCCATCATGAAAAAAGTTAGAAGAAACTGATAGGAAAGTCATCCATTTCCAGCATTGTTTTGTCCTCCCCTCTCAGATCAAATAGCTGTGCTCCTGAGAAGGGCAGGTTTATTAAAATATCCCCTTACCCTGGCAGCCCACATGCTCAGTTGCCTTCCTTTGCACTTGATCCAAGTCCAGTCACTTCACACCAATGGGTTAGAAAATTAGGCTTTCTCCTTTTGGAACAGGTTGTTTCCCACTGCGTTAACATATGCTCTGTTATGTTGCATTTTACAGTTTATTTTCCAAAAAGAAATTTCTAAACAGCTATGCCCTTCTTTGTATGTTTATCTTTGGAAGTAAAATGGCCACATCATATTGATGAGAATAATTGATGACAGAGGCAAAACTGGATTTTGGATTTTGAATTTTGAAAGATAAATGGAACCATCTAATTAGCCTTGTTTGATACAAAAAATCTTTGGCTAGGAAACGAATGTTTTCTTTTGATCTGGAGCAGCTGAGCAGGTTTTTACATCAAGTGGGAACAAAAGAGAGGGGAGAGACTTCCAAGTGTGTCCGGAGAAGAAGCAGATTTGTTTTATACAATCCAACTGCAAGGAGAACCTCGGAGAACAGACAGGATCATCTCCAGAGACTTTGAAGTTGCTCGCAGCCAAGTGGAACACAAGGTCTTCTTATTTGGGAAGTGCAGTTAGCCATCTTCTAATGGAATAAACAGAAAGGGACATTTTAGCTTTTTACCAAAGAAAAGTAAGTAAACACAAGTGTTCCTAACTGTGTAATCTGAGCTGAAACTCCCAGTCTAACATTACCATGTGACTGTCACGTTGGAAGCAATAGAGACCCTTTCAAAAATCAGGTAATGAGAATCAAATCCAAATGAAACAGCTAGTCTGGAAAAACAAACGCATGCACTGAGACATTTAGTGAATGGAAAGTGCCTCTGCATATCCTTCACACAGAATTCTGTACTAAAATTAGAGCTGAAAGGAGAGAAAAGTAAATGCTTTGTAAGATTTTGACATTATTTATTTATTTATTTTTGCAGTAAAAATACTACTGTAAAATGGTAAAAAAACTAAACCCCTGCTTTTGTAAAATTGTACTAGGTTTTAACAAGTAAAAATAATACTAATTAAATCAAACTGAAATATTGCAACTACTATTGACAAATATCTAGGAGTTAGAATTTTGAAACTAGAAATCAGTATTATCAAAGTGAACTATAAAATAAGACCTCTGTTATGGAAAAGTCCTTTCAGGAGTTAGAAGAACTTAGCTATGGTTGGTTCTAGTTCTGTGAAATAAGTTATTTTGTGATTTTTTGTCATTGTCAATCCTTTTAGGGCCACATTTCCTTATCTATGAAATGAGAGTATTAGACACAGTACCTTCCAGCTCTAGTATTTCTCTGATCTTTGAAATGTAATATTAGACAAATATTGGCTCAAATTTAGGGAATCTGATATAGAAACATTGTGAAGGTAGGGTAAGGAGGTTGATCTAAATTATTAAAAAAATCTGCATTGATATTACATATCATTGTTTATGTACAAACTAAAAACTCATGCAGAAAAAGAAATTGTTAGAAATCATTTAAGAAATTAAATTCATATTTGAAATGATTCTGTGATATTGGCATAAATGGACTACCAAGTAAACAAATACTTCCTATGTTTACAAATATCAAATGGTGGATATATACCTTCAAACACACTAAAGAGGAATCTAAACAACACCTAAAACTATATTTAACCAAACAATAACCCAAAGATAAGTAAATAATGCTATCATTTATATATCAGTGAAAATTTCTGTTATGAATACTGTTGCTTCATACCTTCACTGAAAGCAAATTTTACCAGAGAGACAGAGGAAATAAAAAGCAATCATTTTTTAAAAGTATGATTAAATAATTATTCACTTTGGACACTGACTGACAGTACTTCATATCATTTCAAAACTTCAACTTGAATATTTGCTTTATTAGTGCATATCAGAAACATTAACATTAAATGATTTCCCACATGAGCCTTTTCATTTCCTATGTTTAGTGAACAGGATTGTAAATACATGAATATGGTAGCTGTTTTGCTAGCTTTTTTGAAACTCAGTGAATAAAGTTGAAGTTTGGATGTTTCCTTATAGATTTTTATTAAGCATATGTAAAAAATTTTCCGGCAGTTTCTGTCTGGAAGAAACACTTTTTCCCTTGTCCATTGGTTTTTTCCCGGTGAGAAGGGAGATCTGTGGCTGTATTATCCTATCCTAGACTCTCTCTGCTCCTGGTGGGATGATTTATCCGACTGATCAGTAGAGATCTTCACTTTTCCTCTTCATTTTCTCTTAAAAGTTAAGCTTGGACATGGAAGAAATAAATCTCTGTTCCCTCAAGCTTCAAGTTTTACAGGGGCTACTGTGTGCCTGAGTGGCTAAAACTGCTTAACGCTGGGTTCAATTTTAGGATGCCCACATTTCTCCACATTTAAATCATATCCTTCAACCTAAATTTTGTCCATAATTAAGGCCATAACCTGGCCCCATCTGCCCTTACTCTTTTGTTTATTTCTTAATTGGTTTAAAGTGCAGTTGCAGAAGATGGCTGATTTTTTTTTTTTTTTTTAAATGGGACTCCCTTAAAATTTTCTTAAAGTGTCATCATGAAAGTAGTCCTTCATGAATAATGGCAAGAGGGGAGAGAAGAAAATGTTTTATTAGACATCCAATTTTATCATCTTTATCCTTCTGTGAACAAAATTATTTTCTAAGACAGAACGTATTGGATCATATGCTTTTAAGGACATTTGCTTCCTAATAGAATGCAATTTCACACATAGGACCTAGGGAATCAGCCAGACTTGAGTTTAAAGCCTGCTTCTACTACTAACTGTATAGTGTTAGAGATTTCTTTTCATTTGTACTTCAGTTGTCTTCAACAGCAAAATGTAAAGAAAAACAACCCATTATTTAAAGATGCATGTAAGAAACTCAATAAATATAACCCAACCTTCCCTTCCCATGTATATTCCTTTCCATCAAACTGCATGTAATTTATTTATGAACAGTATTTTTGCTAATAATTATGAATGGAATCATTCTTGGGAATAATTTATAATAGGACAAATAAAAATGAAGATATTTACATGAAAAGTCTATTTATAGAAAGTACAAGTATTTCTAAATTAGTTGTAGGACAAACAGTAAAACCAAAAGTCAGTTTAAACTTGTAAAATCAAGTTGTATGGAATAATACTTTCAAGTGCACATTTCTTTGACATTAGAAGACCCTTTCCAAGTGGAGTGTCCTATCTATAACCAAACTTGTTCCTTTAAAACATTCTAAATGAGTTTATCTTGGCTCCTCTACAGGGACTTCTGAGGTCATCTGGAGCAATCCTAAAAAATCTCTAGTCCCTTGACCCTTACCAAAGCTAGTTTCTTGTGGAAATCCTCATCCTTCTTATCCTTCCAGACACAGAGGTGCTTAACTTGGTTGTGCATAAGAAACACAGGTATTTCTTCAAGGTGTGGAACACCATATAGATTTTGATCTTATCTTGTGAATTGGGCCTTACCTATTGTTAATTTAAAAAATTCACTACAGATTATTTTGCTAACTGGGAAAGCCTGAGAAAACTACTGCTGAAGGCTTTTTAAGCTCCTATTAGATGGGTTCAAGTGAGCTGAAGGGAACACCAGAGTTTCATGGAATGGCAGTCTGAATTCTTGGTGGAGCCCAGAACTAATCTTATTTGACTAATTTGTATAATGTATACTCCCAAGTCCCTGCCATCTTTGCAAATTCAAGGGTACACCAGGAAACATTATTCCCATCTAGAACCCAATAGCCTAATCTAGGACTTTTTTTTTTTTTTTTTTTTTTTTTCTCCTGGTACATAAGCAACAACATTGTGCTAAACTGATAACTGGGAATGTGGCTGGAGGAGGTGGGAATTGGGGGGGCCAAGGGGTATATATTTGTATCTGGCAAGTGGAGACCTCTCTCTCTGCTTCCTGATCAATATGTGAGCCATTTCCTTCCCTCCGCCACATTCTCCTGCCATGATGTCCTGCCTCACCTAGAGCCCTGAGGAATTGAGCTGGCTTTTTATGGACTAAGACCTCTGAAACCTTGGGCCTTCAAATAAACTTTTCCTCCTCTGCAATTGTTCTGGTCAGATCCTTTAGTCACAGCAACAAAAAAGCTGACTAAAACAAATGCTAAAGGGAAACTCAAAAATTCCACACATTTTCTTTGACTGCTTACCAGTAACACTATTCTTTCACCTGCAGACATGATTTTGTTTCCTTTACTCTCACCTGGTCTACTTGGCAACTGGAAAAAATGTGGTTTGGGAGTAGTAGAGGTTCCTTCCCAAACCTTCTCCAGATCTGATTCATATCTCATAGGATGTAGACCTATGAGGAATTCATCAATATGGCAGCCAAGTCATGAACCACTGTAGATGGGGAGCTCAGGAGGAGGATTCCAGGCTGACTGGAAACAATGAAGGTTTATTTTTCTGGGTAGGATGTGGTTGCCCCATCCTGCTGCTGAATGTATTCTGAAAAGACAGTCTTCTAGGTTGTGGTTTCTTCGGGGAGGTATGGTTAAATGAGCAAGATTGTGCTCTGTTGTGGTTTTGGAAAACAACTGGGTAAGCTTACTGTGTTTAAAAGCACATTTGTTGGTCTAAATACCAGTGCCTTTCCATGACCACACCCACATTTTAGATTGGTAATTCATTTAATTTCTAATTTAAACTCCTGGCTTTGAAAGAAAGCCATGCCTGAGGAAATGAAAATTACCAGGGCATCCACCATCCCCCCAAAAAAACCTTTGGACAACAGAAGACTGCTACTTGTTTAGCACATGACTTTAGAGAAACCACAAAGCTTGAAAATACTGATTTTTTCATTAAAGTGCCAGAAAGCTCAACCCAAGAGTTTTTAAACAGTGGTTTTTACATACTATTAAAAGCTCTATAATAAGCAACTTTTGGAATCAGGATGAAAGCTAATTATAGAACTTCTCTTCCATGGCTGTTTCTATTTACATCTTCAAAACCACAGAAGCAAATAGCGTAGGCTTTCTTAACACATCAGCATCTTCCTGATTTCTGAGTTCTTTGAAGCTGCTCTTACATCTTCCCCTTGAATTGCAACACAGTTGAATATTCCCAGTTCAAGGACAATTTCTCAAGTGTACTATTCTTTCCTTGAAAATTATGAATCTCAAGACACTTACACTCAAGGCAGATAAAAGATCAAAGTTGTTTAGTCTGTTTTGTATATTTTTAATTTTGTGATTTTTAATTTTGTTTGTACTGATTGCTTCATCAGTAGTGGCAAAATATGGAAGACACATAGTCAAGAACATGAAATATCTGTGTAGTGTTCTTTTCTACCATTAAAATAAAGATGAACCTTTTGTGTTGGTTTGTAAAAAGAAAAAAATGTTTTTGAAAAGTGAAAGAAGCTGTACACAGCAGAATTCTCAAGATATTGCAAAGTCCAGCTAGATCAGATGTTATGGTTTCTTCCTCAGAAGATTTTGTAGCCAGTTTCTACCATAGCAATTGACTCAGTTGGCCTGGTTATGACTGGTTATGAAAGTAATTGTCACTGGCACCCGACATCATAAGACATATCCAATTGACCCTGAATTAATCAGTATCCACCTACATCAGGGTTCTCAGTCTTGGCTGCATGTTAGAATCACCTGGGGAGCTTTTAACAATCCCTATGCCAGATAATTAAATCAGACCAATTAAATTTCAGTCTCTGGGGGTGTGGCTCAGTCATTGGCAGCTTTTAAAGTTTCCCAGGTGATTACAATGGACAGTCGGGATTGTAAAACCACAATTCCCTATCTAGAACACGTGGGAGAGGTTCCAATTACTTTGGCACTTCTACTCTTCATTTTGCCCAGTATGAGGAAACAACCTACTTTGGACTCTCAGAAAAGTTCTTAAAAAAAGAAAAATCATGAATTGGACAGACAGCCAAACAGAAAATAAGTAAAAGGTGAAATATACATGCCTAGCATAGGTTTGTAAGCTCATAAATTCAATCTCATCAGCAATTGATGTGCATTTACCTAAAAGGAAAATCTTTATGCACAATTATATTACAGCAATACAAAGCATCGAATTCCCAATAACTTTAGATTGAAAAGGAAAAAAAAAAGATATTCTTATGTACTACTAACACTACTGAAAATAGCTAATATTTAATAAGTGATAGCAATGAAGCAGGATTGTTATAAGTATTCCATATAGAGAGATTTACTTGACCCTCAGGGCAATCAGGTGAGGTAAAATATCATGATTATCCTCATATTCAACAAGGAAACCGTGTGCTGAAGTTTGGCATCACACTTCTCATGCCAAACATCTAGTGAAGTGAAGGGCCAGAGTAATTTATGAGCTAACTACTGGCAGTTTAAATCCAAAGTCCATATCCTCAGGTACTCAAAAACTGGTAGAGAAATTCAATGTGTATGTAGCCTTAACTAGGCCCCAAGTTAGCAAAATTCCTCTTTTAGGAACTTAGGAAAATAACCTGATATGTTATGGATATGTACATTAGAAGTAAAATACCATGTTGTGAAAAAAAGAGAAACAAATGGTAAGTCTACAAGTAGGTATTTGGCTAATCATATTATGTTGTAGATGGGCATGGTGGCACAAGCCTGTAATCCCAGATACTTGGGAAGCTGAGGCAGGAGGATCACAAGTTTGAGGCCAGCCTGGGCAACTTAGCAAGACCCTGTATAAAAATAAAAAAATAAAAATAAAAAAATAAAAGGACTAGGGATGTAACTCAAAGCTAAGTGCCCCTGGGTTCAATCTCAGGTGCTGCAAAAAAAAAAAAAAAAAAAAAAAAAAGAAAGAAAGAAAATAAAACATGTTGTAAAATGGTTCTACACAACACTTTATCACATCACGGCCCATGAAGAGAATGACAATGCTTCTCTGATTTTTGTTTTCATTTATCACAGTAGTGTAACTAGTCAAGCTGGCCAGAGGGAACTGGAATCTGGAAGCAGAGGCTAACCTAGTCAATGCAAGAGTTTGAGGAATGGGTATCTTGGCATGCCCATCACCAAAGACCAGTTAGAAAGTTCTCACATACTGGAACATATTTCAACATAGGAAAATGACAAGAAAGCATCACAGTATGTTGCAGGCTGAGCTTCATCAGTTCATGTTGGTACAGATGGTCCTATTAGCTGTGAAAACATTAAAAGCCATCTTTATCAATTGCTAAATAGGCATTGGAACCCTACTGCCATCACTACCACTCACAGTGCCTCTCCCAAATCCTGAATGACCTCAGGATAAAGCAACTACAAGGTAAAGCTTGACACAGAGGGCTGGTTTGGGGAAGTTGAGTGCTGTTGTTCAAGACCTCTCTCCACCATCAGCAAGCATTTGTTCTGACTGATTTGTGCTTGAAATTTGCAGGTGGTTAAATGCTTTGTGTACATATCAATATATGTAGGTAGACAAGAGTTTCTAAGAGGATACATGTAACAAGTGTTAGTGGTCTGCACACTTCTAGATTTCCAAATCTTCTGCTTTTCATTAAAAATTTCGTTATAAATGGCAAAAAGAAAGACCAAAAATAATAGTTTTAGAAGTAATCTTACAATTACAACTGAATCTGAGTACTTCAATGCTAATAGTTGTTTATAATGTGTCTTTGACTTAAAGAGGCCTCCACTAATAATCCAAATGGAGTTTCAAAGTCTGATTATTTTGGTTGAAAATAATGAAGAAATATGGTATGTCTTTAACTGTTAGGCTGTAAACTAAAGTCTCATACACATACATGGCTAACAAGGGCTCTTTCCACATGTTCAAATCAAAGGGCTCTCCTGACCTCTGATGGGACTGGTGCTGCTGAGAACCAGGGTCAGCATTATTATAGTCAGAGAGGGCAACTGCCCACTTCAGTGGTACAGTTCAAGGGCTCTCAAGGTGGCTCCAATTTGCAACCATCTCTTTCTCTGTCTGCCATAATGAAATGCTGCTATCTCCTTTGTGCCTTCCAAATCCCCTGTTACAACTTCAATATGACCACAAAAGGAACCTTTAGTGTTGTTATCAGCTCATAACTCTAATTCATAAAAGAAAGAAATAAAATTCTAGCCTTTCCTGATCTGCTAAATTATATGTGCAGACAAAAACACTAAAACCTCACTTTCCTGCGGCACAGCAGCAGCGCCGCAGGCAGAATGCTGAAAGAGACTTGTTTTTTCTCTCCTTGATATTCTTTCAGGGCCCTTTGCTTCTCGTTGCCCTGCCCCTCAGGGACCATAATGCTGCCTTGGCTACTTTTCCTGGCAGTACCTCATCCCTGCTCCAATTTTCTCTACTCTTCAGTTCTCCCGACAACTTACTTTGCTCTATCTTGAGAGCTCTATCCTAAGAAAAAAAGATAACCAAGAAGTAAAGTGTGGAAGACAGTGTTGTAATCAATAATCTTAAAGTTCCAAAGGCCAGGAACACAACTGGAAATACCTCATAAAATCTGGGGAATGGGTGGATTAAAAATTAAAAGAAGGGGATGGAGAAGGCCAAGCCTTAGGAAAACTAGAGAGAACAACTATATCCAGAAACTAAAAAGAACTCAGAAAACTCAATAGTAAAAAAAAAAAGAAAAAAAAAATTACTTGATTAAAAATGGGCAATAGACCTTAATAGACATTTCTCAAAGGATTCATACAAATGACCAACGGGTGTATGAAAAAATACTGGACCTACTAATTATCAAGAAAATGCAATTCAAAACCACAGTGAGATATCATCTCAGTCCAGTAAGAATGACTGCTAACAAAAACACAAAAGATAACATGTGCATTAGCATGCTGTTGGTAGGAATGTAAATTAGTACAGCTATTGTGGAAAGTAGGATGGAGATTCTTTAAAAAATTCAAATTGGACAAACTTATGATCCAACAATCCCACTATTGGGTATATATCTAAAGGGGATGAAATCAGGATGCCCAAAAGACATCTGTGTTCTCATGTTTACTTCAGCACTGTTCACAGTAGTGGGGAAATGGAAAAGAACTTTTGTCCATCAACTGATGAATGGATTAAAAAACTGTCTTACATTTACACAATGATATTCTATTCAGCTGTATATGGATGAAATCCTGTCATTTACAATAATATGGATTGAGCTGGAGATGATTTTGTTAAGTGAAATAAAGCAGGCTTAGAAACACAAATAGTGCATGATAACACATGTGGAATCCGAATAGTCTGATCTTAGAGAAGGTTGAGGGTAGGATGGTGGGTACCAGTGGCTGGGGAGACTGATCAGTGGGTACGAAGTGACTGTTAGGTAAGAAAAGAAGTTCTGGTGTGCCACTGCATGGTAGGGTGACTGTAATTAGGTGACACTAATGTATTGTGCATGTCAAAAAGCTAGAAGAAACAATTTTAAATCTTCTCATAATGAAGAAATGATAAATATTTGAGGAGGTAGATATATTTTGATTAAACTGGAAAAAAAAACTAGAGCATCTCTCTACCTTTTGCCTCTGCTTTTGTCTCTTTTACTGGAAAGCAGCTTCTTTCTTTTGCTTTTGCTTTCTCTCTCTCTCTCTCTCTCTGGTACTTGGAATGGAACTCAGGGGCATTCTAATTTTGAACTGTTTCCCAGCCCTTTCTATTTTTTGAGATGAGGTCTTGCTAAGTTGTGGAGTCTGGCCTGGAACTTGCAATCCTCCTGCCTCAGCCTCCGGAGTTGCTGAGATCATAGGGGTGTGCCAACTTGCCGGCCAAAAGCAGCTTCTTTTCTATGACAGACATGACGTTCTGAACACCACCACCTCCCAAGCATGTTGTAGCTTCCCAAACTAATTTTTTTTGTTGTTGTTGTTCTAGTAAAGCACTCCCCACAAAAACTAAAACAAACAGAAACCCCAGGAATAATTCTTATAGGCTTGATTTGGGTCATATGTCCATGCATAAACAAATTAATTGTGACCAGGAAGCTAAAAGGAATTATATTTCTCTAATTTGCATCACATTGGGTAGGGTGAAGGGGTCCTGCAAGAACAAAATTTTCCAATGCAGCCAGGTGACTTCATGAAAGTGTTTTCTAAGAGAAAGATGAGATTTTTAGCCGATAATGGCATAATTATCTGTAAGGGAACATTTTGGGGTTGCCTGCTGAGCCAGATAATTATAAGATTAGGAAAAAGTAGAATTTTTTTTTTTGAAGTTAGAATTAAAGGTTGAAAATAGACCCTTTGTGATCATATTGAAGTTGTAATTGAAGAATTATAGAACATGAAAGAGAGGGTGGTAGTTTATTACAATGGGTAGTCAAGGAGGTTGTTGCAAATTGGGTCACCTTGAGAGCCCTTGAACTGCATCACTCCGGTGAGCATCACTCACCCTGACTATAATCATGCTGAGCCCGCTCCTCAGCAGCCCCAGCCCCAGCTGAGGTTGTGAGAGCCCTTTGATTTGAACATGTGGAAAAAGCCCTTATTAGCCATGTATGTGTATGGGACTTTGGTTTACAACCTAGCAGTTAAAGACATACCATATTTCTTCATTATTTTAAATCAAAATAATTGAACTTTGAAACTCCATTTATTTTATGGGAGGCCTCTTCCCTTCTTTAGTTTGGACATGAATGTGAAAATTATGGTATCTGAAAAATGAGGGAAGGATTCCATTATATTTAGGATGTCATGGTCATATGCATTGTTCTCTTCATCCTTAATAGTGGAACTTTGATGAAGCTTGTTTTGGAAATTTCTCAGTGCCAAGGGACAGTGCCTAGCATTCATCCTCCTAAGGTATAGCCTCCTTCCAAGTCTTCCCACCTCTCTGGAAGCATCCTAGGTAGAGGCAGAGGTTACTACTGTCTGGAAAAGCAGCCATCTCCATGTCTTTGTATAGAAGAATCATGTCTCTTTCTCAGCTGTTCTATCCCCAACCCCTGCCTCATTAGCTGCATCTAGCAAAACACCCTAAAAGAATTAATTTAGGGTTTTGGAAACCAAAACCCAGGAAAGGATTCTCTTTACCCATCTTCTACTTTTTAGCTGAAATCAACCTTCCCCATTGTTAGGGACAATGAGGAGAACCACCTGCTTTGTCACAGGGAAATAAATATTATGCAAAAAAAGGCTAAAAGAAGACTTCATTGCTACAAAGAGCTTTTACATACTTTCATTTATGAGCTATTTTTGAAGAATACTAGGGAGAAATATGTACGATTCTTGCCCTTATACCTTAAACTTTTCTCATTTTTATCACTATAATGAAATACCCAATGTGGGTAATTTTACAAATAGAAGAACTTTATTTAGTTCAGTTCTGAAAGTTCGAGGGTATCCACTTGGCTCTGGTGAGGATATCATGTAGGTAGCATATGTGTTAACTTTCCATTGCTGTAACAAAATGCCTGGGATAAACAAAAGGAGAAAATATTTGTTTTGGTTCATGTTTCAGAGGTTTCAGTCCATAGTCACTTGGCTCTGCGCCCAGGCAACACATCATGATGTGATGTGCATAGAGGAGGAAGCTGATCACCTCATGGTGCCTGGGGAGCAGAGAGAGAGCAGGAGCTAGGTCCTGATATTCCATCCAAGGATGCACCCTAATGACCTAGTCTCTTCCTACTGGACCCCACTTTGTAAAAGTTCCATCCATCTCCCTACAGTGAGTGCCATAAGATCTGAGTCATAATAGCATACAATGACAGGATTTTGTAGCAATGGTTCTCACGAGAACTAACTCCAAGTTCCATGAGAATTACCCTAATCCCTTCTGAGTACTTGCCCCCAAAGACCTCAGGGCCTCCCTCTTAAAGATCCCACTACCTCTCACACCACCACACTAAGCACCAAGCTTCTAACACATGAACCCCTAGGGGACAAACCACATCCAAACCATAGCATATCTCCAATCTCTGTTCAGTCCCAGAGTGCCCTCCCTGCTCTGGTGAGATGGTGAGACATTCCTGGAGCTGATTCTCACCATTAATTTGGTACAATTACTAATGGTGCTCTTCATAATTTTATACAAATATTTGTGCAAACACAATCATATACTGCACCTATCTAATGATGATATAGAAATTAACATAATTCACCAATTAGATAGTTTGGTATTAGATAATTTTTAAAAACACTCCAAAACATTTTGTTTATAAACTCATTCTGTGAGCTCCTCATCATCTTAATCCTATTTCTCCTGTTTGTTTCAGACAGGTATCATTTAGTACAAGGTCCTATTTTTTGGAGGCTTTGAGGAAGAGTGGAAGTGAGATGTATTTCAGGAATTTAAGTTAAAATCTGCCTCAGGGGAAGAGTGGAATTGTAATGCACAAGCGAATAGAAAGCTGTAGTCCAGAGGCTCCAAGGCGCATACCTGAATATATTATGTGTGGGTGTGTATGTGAGCACACATGTGCATGCATTATATATGTTCATATACACGACAAATACATGGAGTCTCATAATCACATAACCATACTCATTTTTGGATGCTCTAGCATCAAGAATGTACAGTTTCTCAATGTTTACATTTGAGTGGATGTATCCAATGAATGATGTCCAAGACTATATTTGAACAAGGAAAGTGTTATTCCAGCACCTCACTAATTTGCAAGTTGTTTGTCAGACAACTGAACTATCTGGAACGTAGCTAAAAACTGAGAAGAAAACAAAACAGATGTCTCAGAACACTTCAACACTGGGCACCTCATACAGGGAAATATCGTTTTAGTCTGTTTACCCTTATATTATGTACAGTTCATTCCTCTGGGATTTTTTTGGCTTCTGTGATGAAAGACCTTGAATTTTGAAGCCAGAAAGGTTTGAGCTTGAATTCAAGCAAATTAACTCTTCTGAGGCCCATTTTCTTAATCGGTAGAGCAAAAATAACCGCATAGTTACAAGAGTTAAGGAGGCTAACAAATGAAAATAATCCAATGAAACTTGGTAGGTAGAAAGTGTTCTTCAGTCATAGTTTGTATTTTCGTTCTTTTCTCAGCCCAGGACAGATGTGAAGCAGAAAAAATAAAAGAAGTTTTCAAAAATGGGTAGAGCAACAGTCACAAGAAATAACAGCCTCAGCCTTGCCAGAAGAAATACCATAACAGACACAATTACTCAGAAATGTCATGACCCTTACCAACTTTTGTGACCATCACCGGGTTCTAGTCACCAGGAAAAGGTCCTTATTTCTTGGAAGATGGTGAGACGTGTCAGAAACTTTAGAATTATTTCTCCCTAAAGAAACATAAAAAAGGATTTTTAAAAATCTAAGAACTATAAAGAGATGAAAAGAAAATGTTAGGGTGACAAATAAAACGTTGCTCAGAGGAAAGTCAAGGTGTTCCCATGACAAGAAATGGATACACTGGGAGGGCTAGGCCTCAGCTACTCACACGGAACAGGGTCTGAAAACCTTTTCAGAAAACAGGCATATAGTAAATATGTGGGTAGAAGGTATCGGACACAGCCTTCTCATGTGTGTTTTTTTTCTTGCTGCTCTTAACAATTTCTAGAACGTTCTTAACTCAAGCTGTAACAATGCAAGCCACGCACTGGATTTGGCTCATAGTTTCTAGTTTGACAACATTGAACACTGGTATATCCCAAGATTACAAAATCAAGTGTGTTTCAAAATGTGATACATGAACTAATGGGTAAGGTGTATATGTCTGCTCTTAAGTTATCACACTAGAATTGAAACTACGCTCATTTGTCTTTTTAAATGAGTGCATTCTTTGGATTTGTTAATGTAGATTTACCTCTACTTACAAACTAGAATTTTAATCAGCCAAAATGATAAATGTTCGACTCTAACACACATATATATATGTGTTATACATATATATATATGTTTCATAGGATAGTAAAAGTACATCATATAATGAGAGCTGGCATTAATTGTGAAGTTACTATATTCCAGGTATCATGTATATACTTTTTATGTACTGAATTGTAACCCCTTAAATTCATGTTGTTAAGCTATAACCCATGACATGACTATATTTGGACTTCGGGTCATTAGGGAGATAATTAAGGTTAAATGAGACCACAAAGGTGGGGCCCTAATCCAATCAGACTGTTGTCTTTACAAGATTAAATAAATTTTTATAGTTCAAGTCTCTGGTATTGTTAGAGCAGCCTAACTAGACTAATAAAGTATAATTTAAGTTAATTCCTAAAATAGCCTTATAAGGAAGGTGCTGCTATCCTTACAAGGAAAATCTAGAGGCAGAGAAGGGTTAAGTTAACATACTTATCTTGTTTAGTTAGTAAGTAGCAGAGATGGGATTTGTACCGGGCCAGCCTGACCGAGGACTTTTGCTATTAACTTAGGCACACAGTTTTCCAACTCAGGTGAAGGGTTATGTTGATGATCTCCCTTTCTTAGGACTAAGGGCTGCTTTTTGCTTGATTAAATAGAACCCATGGGTACAGCTAATGTAAAATAGTGGTTCTTAAAAGTGCTTTAGCACATGACCACCTGAGGCTATCTATAAATCTCACCCACACCAAAAGGAACAAAACAAGGCAGAGTTTGAATGGTCTATTTGAATGGTGGGGTGAGTGTTGGAATCTGCCCAAGGGAAGAAATATGAAACATGTTTTATTTTTCTCCTTATGCTTTCTGTAATACGTATGCACTTATAAAGTACACATGGTCATTTTTATGTAGACATTTTCGTATAAACCATCTTTTTTTTTTTTTTTTTTTTTTTTGCAAAATGTAATGTGTACTAAAGGAAAGATTAATTTTCCAAAATAAACCATTCTTCCAGAACTTTATAGATGTGAAGGGAATAGAGCAGACGTATCCATGTGAGCCAGTCTTTATTTTGGCAGTCCTTTCTTACCCTATTCTTTCTCTCCTCTGGTTGCTCCTGATCTCTGGACTTTGAATCCAGCTTTGGCTAATCCTCGGCGGTATTATACGAGAGAAATACTCGGGCTCAGACCTTGAGATTAATCCTAAACTGAATGAAATTGTAACTGATTACACAGTTGAAGACTGTGGCACTGATGGGAAACTGTGGCTAACACAGGTAGGAAATTGTCATTAAAGAATTCCTGTGTTGTCAAGGTCTGCAGTTTGATAATTACATGGTCTGCAGTTTAATAATTAAAAATGTACCCTACGTGGTCTTGAATGGTCTCATCTGAAGGTTCTGAATGAGCAATGCTTTAGCAGGGTGCCTCAGGAGGGCATGAAAAGGATCTCACAGAGCAAACCAGCCATCATTGGACCTGTGTTAGGGAAAACGACATTTATTTCATCAACTCTTCAAGGGCCCTGTAATTTAAATGATATGGAAATGACTTTCTGAAATGTGTCTAAGCAGACATTTAAAAATTCCTTTTCTATAAAATATGCACTAAATAACTATTATAAATATTTAGCTAGGGCACAGTGAAACCTGAAACATAGATATGAGACTTAATCGTTTATTAGAAAGGGAAATTTTGGGGAAAACATTTACCTAAGCTTTACAGACTAAGTATGTTTTTTGCTCCCACTCTTACATTGTAAGGTTGATATTGGAGAGTGTTACATCTATGACTAGTGTACTTTGCTCGATGCTAAAGAAAGTAGAACTGTGTAATTCTGTATGGGTGGGTGGAGGCCAGAGTATCTAGTGTTATTGTGGTATGGATAATATCAACAAAGGCAGCTAGCATATTTTCCTTCAACTACCAGTATTTTTACAGTCCCCCAAAATATGTTGAGCACTTTTGTAGCTACTTAGGGCAAACCTGTGAATTCAGCTTTCTGCCTTCATGGAACTTATGTTCTCTGGATGAGAAATGCACAGTAAGCAACAGCATGGCAAATAAGTAAATCATGCTATATCAGAAGTTTGGGAAGAAGATTCTAGACCTTGAAAGTGGCCCATGGCAGGGCTTGAAGTTCTGAGGGAAAATAAAGTAGCTGATGCAGGGTTAGAGTACTATGGGTAGGTGTGAGCAGCAGAAAAGGAGGGGGAGGATGGGAAGGAAAAGGTGAGCAGGACAGATCATTAGGGCACTGTGGGTTGAGATATGGCGTGGTAATAGATCTCATTTACATGTTATGGGAAGGAAGCTATCCATGGGGATTTCCTAAAAAATGATACAATGTAACTTAGACTTTAACAAGATCATCTCAGCTGCTTTGTGAGGAAGAGAACAGGAACAGCTGCAAAAGAGGAGAGCACTCAGCGGGTTTCACTGTGGTCCGGGTGGATTATAGTTCAGACCCCAGTGATAGCACAGAGATGGTAAGGGGTGGCCAATTTAAAATGTAATTGGAGATAAGGGTTTTCTCCAGTGAAAGGAAAAAAGATGTGTAAGTTAGTTTTGCCTTAAGTTGTACCATGATAATGTTAGAAACATGATCTCTTTATCTGTACCAGAAAAGTAGGACATTTGGAACTGGACAGAATAGCCAGGATGGGATGAGGACCTGTTGAAGAAGATACATCCAATGGTCTTTTGGAGGCCAACAAACCAGATCATGAAATCCAGTTAGTGGTTTGCAACCTGCATTGAAAAAATAATAATAAAGAAAAGGAACCAAAGAGAAATAGAATATACAAATATCTGAGAACAACCCACATAGTAAGAAAAATGCACACTTATATTCGCATATATTTAAATATGCATACACATAGGTGAGGAAATTATATTTGCATATGTGTAGATCGGGAAGAAAATCATTCTTATAATGGATTATGCTAAAAAAAAAATTAAAAGCACCTGACTAGCATGTCTCCCAGAATACCATTTTGGACGATCCAATGATTTTGTTACATTAAAAGGAAAATGTGAATTATTTTCATGGTAAAAATCACCCTTTGATTGTCTTAGTGAATAATCCTTCAAAGCCATATTAATTCTCACTTAGAGAACTATATAAGCACATAAACTTTAGGGTGGTGCTTCATTATTTTGAAAATTGCAGAGATGACATGATTTCTTTGCATCTCTAAAGAGCGAGCTTAAAAAGACAGGGTAAGAGGTAATACTTTATTTTGCCTTTTCTGAAGAAAATGAAGTTTCCCATTTAGACTTGATCAAGATATTATACTGGTGGATGTGGGCCTGGGTTGTCTATTCAGGCTTCTGAGTCCATTTCCATGTAACAACCACTTAATTCAAACAGAATGCTGACTGACCACATGATGCTTTTGGAGAATGGAAACTTAGTTTGCTGTGTTTGGCCTTGCAGGGGAAGTGACACAATCTGAACTGGAAAGGTCAGTGGGAAATTATGGAACTCTCAGGCATGTTGCCTTAATGCCAAGGATGCTGTGAGGTCACTGAAGGGTTCTGAGCAGGGAAAAAACTGAGAAATCTGTTTTGTAACAGTCCCTCTCCTGAAATAACAGATTAAATATTTATATCCTTGCTTTTTCTTTTCTAAACTTTCTTGTAGGTGACCTCCTATTTCCTGGAAGAGCAGCAGTAGCCACATTGCTTTCCACACTTGAGTTGGGATTGCTGTACCAGAAATACAAAGTTGATCTTTTATTTTCTCTATTTTCTTCAAAAATGGCTTTGAAACTCTAGCCCTCCCCAAATGAATACTTTCTTCTTCTTCTTCTTCTTCTTCTTCTTCTTTTCTTTTCTTTTCTTTTTTTTTTTTTTTTTTTTTTTTGATGGTACTGGGAATTGAACCCAGGTGTGCTCTACCATTGAGCTATACCCCAACTTTTTTTTTTTAATTTTTTAAATTTTGAGACAATATCTTGTTAAGTTACCCAGGCTGACTTTGAATTTGTGATCTTCCTGCCTCAGCCTTCTGAGTAGCTGGGATTACAAACATATGCTATCACATGTGTCTCCAAATCAATACTTTTGAAAGGTAAAACAATTTTCTTTCTTTTTTTTTTTTTTTTTGAAAGATGTTTTAGTTGAAAGCAGGTAAGATTTTTGCAAATTGGCAGCAGGATGTGAATGAAGCAACACATAAATGTTATTTTAATACTTTAGTGAAAGAAGGAGTTAGGAACTCCCAATAAGTGGTATTTCAGCTGGAAAGAAGGTATCATGAGAGTGAAGACTTGGGCTATATTTTTGGAAGAGGAAGGAAAAGAGAAGGTGCTTAATAGTGGGAATGGGGTGGTTGTAAGGCTGAGTATGGTTAAGCATGGTAGGATGTTGTAAGACAATTTCCTGGTTCTATTCTAACTGTAGATCAACAGAGCAAAGAATTTACCATTGGCACATCATAATCTGGACTTGTTATTTCAGTAGGTGAGTCTTTTGATATAGACTATATCAATCAATCTTTGAGGGATTTGTGGTAATGTGGAAATAAGTATCTTCCCCCACAGCTCCTGAATGATGGGTGGGTCAGGGGATAGTGATGGAAACTCAGCACCATCCCATACAGCTAGAGGAGAGTAAGAGAGGAGAGTAATGGGAGTCAGGTTAAATGATAATGGAGGCCTGGACTGAGGCAGTGGGAACATTGGGAGGACAACATTTCAGAAAATACATAGACACACAGCATTTTACTCTAGTAGTCAATTTCCTGAATTTTATCTTGAAGATTTTAAAACCTTGGATATTTTCCCCACTATCAGTGTAATATAAAATGTCTTTTTCATTAGCATGGGAATTGCAAAAAAAATTTAGTCTATGAAAAACATACTTAAAAACATAAACATATGCCTTCTTACTCATATGATGTATGCAAAATCCTAATAGAAAGTCTTTTGCTTCCTTTGCTATTCAGTATTATCTGTGTCACAACTACCTGTTCCCACCCCTCCCTCTGAGACCCATTAGAGCAGATAATTATGAGTTGACTGGATACAGGGAAGAGTCAAATTAAGCATTGACGTAACTAGTTAGAACCACACTAATTCCTTCCCACTCAGCAATTGATTTTCTGATAGGCTCTTTATTATGGTGGTTGGGCAAGTTTTAGAAATGCAGTCATAATTAATTTCTGGGAATCTAGGTAACTACTTAGCTTAAAAGATCAACAATGTCCTTCATTACTCTTCCTTTCTTCATTTCTTCTGTCTTTTCTGTCTTGGGATTCTGGCATTGTTAATACAACCAGCCTAATGGTTGGTTGATTTTTTTAGATTCAAGGTCTTAATTCTGAAAAATTCCAAATGGCCCAGAGTTGGCACAAATGGGACACTTCATATGGTATGAAGTCTCTGTAGGGCTTCACTATAGGACATCAACATACTTTTTCTGATCACTTGATAATAGTTCTGTTACATTCAGAATGGCTGCCTTATTTGTATAAGTATGTAGAAAGTTCTTATAGGTATTTTCTAGTGTAAGAGTTGGAGAAAGCATGAGAAAAGTTCCGTGTGTATGTGTTTGTGTGTCTCTCTGTGTGTGTATTTCCATAATAAGTTATTTCTTTCTTAAATGATGATTTTTAAACACATTTGAAGCCTTTAAATCACATTTTCTCTAAGCACAAAAGCATTCTGCAGCGCATCAACAAACTGACAAGACTTGAGTTTATGACAATAAGAACTACATATGAAATTATTTTCCAGGACTGGGAATGAATGCATGTTGACTTCATTCATGTTCCCTACCAGATCCTGCTTGCTGAAATATTTCCATTAGTAGGTCAATAGGTTGAGCATAGGGGAATATTTCCATGAGACTTGAGAATAGAGAAGAAATTAGCTTATATTAGCATAATGTTTCACCATAATTTTTTGTGTAGTTGAATCTAATAGTTCCATCAAAAGTATGCAACATATATGGTTTTTATTCACTTAATAGCAAGTATAATGAAGCATCTGAAATGGCTAAATGCATAATAATAGAAAATGGTGAAATAAATTATGGTGCATCAACTTAGTTGAATATTATGCAATTATTAAATGGCAATTAGGAAATGATACAAAAACATAGAAGGCTGAAGTAGCATAAAAAGAAGCAGAATATATATGATATAGTATTATGATTATGAGTATTAAAATTATGAAAATGTGTTTATAGAAAAAGAGAAGCCATTTTATTCATTGAGATGGCAGGAAAGCTGTTGAATATTTTCTTTAAAAAGTTTGATTTTGTGCCTCTTGATATCATACAGTGAGGCTAGAGCATCACTTATGTTAGTAGCCCTGACAAAAATGCATGATTTAACTCCAGTCATGAGGATATGTCAGACATACCCATGATGAGGGCCCTTCTACAAAACACTTCAAAATATCAAAGCTGTGCACTTCAAAAATATCAAAGCTGTGACCAAAATGTTGGCCTATGTTCACTTACAACAAACCATTCAAGTAGGAAATAATTCAATACATGATCAGAATTTTTATTTTTATAGTAAAATTTCAATTTCCAAATGCAGTATATAAATCATGACAATATAAAGAGAAAATTTTAAATTTAAATGAGTGCTTGTTTTACTGTTTTAATTTGGAAACTTTTGTTTAAAACTTAATTTAAAAATTTTATGACAGTTTTTTTTTAAACTTGCCTTCATGATATTTTATGATAAAAAAATTTCTTGAAGTGAATTAAGTTGCTTTGTGATTGTCATATTTGTTAGAAAGTTTAATAATCTTTAAGTCTCTGCCAGTATTTCTGAAAAGGATAGAATTACAATAGTATGACAATGGCAAGTAATTGGTCAGATTATTTCTTTTTTCTTGACTTAACACTAAATTTATAATATATTAAGCTTACAAAGGCAACAAGGGATCTTTTTCTTTCTTTCTTACTAAAACAACCAGAATTTTTCATTTTCATATTACTGGATGGAAAAAGCCCATTTACAGTTGAGCAAAAACCTAAAGAAAACAAAGGAAAAAACAGCAGCAACAATCGTAACAAAAACAAAGAAGACATTACATTACTATTACAATTATATATAGAGGCAAAGAGAAAGACTCATTCTACTGTTATTCTTCCTGGGTTGAAATTGCCTGTATACATTGGGCATGGGATCCCATTCTGTAATTCTTTATTCTGTCATATACTAAAGAATGGTATTTGTCATTTTCATTTTGCATATGACACCTAAAGCTTAAAGTATTTCAATTAAATCTAATGGGTTAGAATTAGATTTTAATAAAGATGCAACTTCATTCTGATGACTATAGTTTCACTTGAACTGTAACCAAACACAAAACAAAAAATATTCCACCCTAGCACCTTACTTAAAAATTGTTTAATGTTTTGTATTGTTTTAGATTAGCTGTAATGGCAGAAAAGAAGGCTTCATGGCCCAGAGTGTGATGATCGTCCCAGCTGTGATTGTTACTCCAGTTGTAATGACAGGCTTAATTTAAAACTGCACCCTCTTCTCACTTGCATCGTCTTGAGACCAACCACTCAGAATTGCTATTTGGAGTTAGGAATTGGCCATGGTATGGAGTTAAGATAATTTCATCTCCACAGGAATTCAGATTCTGATTTGGGCCTTGCTGTGTTCTAATCAACGAAACTAATGAACTCCGCACACTGTAAGTTCAGGAAGCTCTGGATTCTTCCCAGAGCCAGAGTCAATTATTTAAATGGTAATCAAATTGCCTTGTCATTGCTCATACTTGATCATCAGAAAATCATGTCTATTCACGTCCATATGAAAAAAAGAAAGTTCATCCCATGTGTATGCCTGTCACTTGCCTGCTAAATGTGAAGAGCCATAAAATTATGTCACCTTGACCTCCTTCAACACATATTCTTAAGTGTAAAACTTTTCTGGATCCTTCTCTTCAGTGATATGTTTTTACACCTAAATTTGCATTTTTTCCAGGTGACATGAAAGTTAATTATTGTA
Organism: Tamias sibiricus; assembly: GCA_025594165.1. Lineage (NCBI taxonomy): Eukaryota > Metazoa > Chordata > Mammalia > Rodentia > Sciuridae > Tamias > Tamias sibiricus. The sequence continues at coordinate 48,582,135 of CM046661.1, forward strand.
GTTTATTACTACAAGCATATATAATTAATTCTTTGTTTTAAAACATAAAAATTATTACTAGATGCCATGCTTGGGAACTTTTGACTGTTTTAGTCAGCAATTATTTATTTATTTATTTTTATTCAAAGTTGTTGTATATGTAACAGTAGCATGCATTACAATTCATAATACACATATAGAGCACCTTTTTACATATCACCTTGTATACAAAGTATATTCATACTATTCATGTCTTCAATCATGCATTTAGGATAATGATATCCATCTCATTCTACCAATTATTTATTAAGACACTATTTCACCTAGTGCAGTGGCACATGCCTATAATCTTAGCAGTTTGGGAGGCTGAGGCAGGAGATCTGCAAGTTCAAAGCCAGCCTCAGCAACTTAGTGAAGGCCCTAAGCAATTTAATGAGACCCTGTCTCTAATGAAAAGAATTAAAAAGTGCTGGAGATGTGGCTCAGTGGTTGAGCCTCCCTGGGTTCAATCCCTGGTATCAAACAAACAAAAACACCTCCACTATTTTGTGCCAGGCACTGTGCCAGATACTAAAAGATAGCAAATGTGAAAGTGGAAAACTGAAGATTGAAGAGGAAATAAGGACAACTTGATATTCAAGATGACTATTAAGTTGATTTACCTTGTTCTATAGAGTTGCAAGTGTGAATAACCTGAACTATAGATATTGAGACAATAACAAAAAAATTATATATATGCATATATGTGTGTGTGTGTATATATATATATATATATATATATATATATATTTTAATAGTTAGCACTTGAAAATCAAGTATTAAAGCTTTCCCCACTCTCTTAATTGATAGAAGACACTCTGTGAGATGGTCGACACTCTACAAGGTAAAAGTGATCTTTCTCTAACCATGGATTAATGAATGTCTGCTTCATGGATTTATATCTATATATTTTTGAGAAGCACCAGAATTATTTTGGTAGAGGTAAATAGAAGAGGAAATTGTGGAATGATTGGAAATAGAATAAGGATACAGCAAACTTCAAGGTAAGAAAGTGAGACTTTTGCATTACTATTTTGAAAGGGATTATTTTAAGCAAAACAGACACATATGGCTGCTCTTTCAGTTTTCACCTTCAAGGTCGAATAATAGCAACTGTGAAAGGTAATCATTGGCAAAATGGTAGATATTTAACAATACAACAATGGTAAAAATGTATACACATAAAAGATGCATTATTTTATGAAGTCAATAAAAGTGATATGAAAGAACTGCCCATATCATAACAAACTCAATAACAAATGAAAATTTATCAGTCTTATCAATTAGTAACTGAAGCAAAGAAAAAGAAACAGAGTCATTGAATAATAGCTAAGTAAAATAGAATGGCTTCACCTTCAGAGAATTAAGAAAGATCACAGGAAAATCAAAAACCTCAGAAGTTTTTTTCAAAAATTAAAAAATGTTTTAATTTTTCCATTGTGAATGATAAAAGTATCTTTAAATACCATAAAAATTATGGTTACTAAAATCGTTCATGTTTTAGATCCATTCCCTTTAATTTCAAGAATAAGAAAAGAACACCTACTACCATGTCTTCTTTCCAAAATTTATTTGTTCAGCAAATTTTTGTTAATACATGCTAGGTACTCTGTTTGGTCCTGGGAATGCAGTTGTGAAGAAAACAACGATATCCTGGCCTCACAGACTTTAAATTCTAAAAGAAGCAGATAGTAGGTGAAATGGTTATGTAAACTGTACTGTATTTGTAGGTATTAAGTGCTATGAAAAGAAGAAAACGATGGGGACAGAGAGTACTTGGTGAGAGTTAAATTTTAAATAAATGGTTGATGTTAATATTTGAACTAAGACTTAAAAAAGAGAGTGATACTAATGGTTCTGACATGCAAACACTTTTTTTTTTTTTCAAAAAGGATATAGAAAGATGAAGTTAAAAGTGAAGAGATAAAAACCTTGTTAGAAGATGCCCTGTTTATTTACATGGAAAACTCAAAAAAATATACACAAAACATTGTTCAGGCCAATAAGAATTCAGCACATTTCCAAGAAGTAAATCAATATAAATGATCATTACACCCTTTTACATCACTGATAACATATTAATATAAAATAAAAAAATTGAACAATGCTTACAATAATATCTTGGATTTATTTTAACACAAAAAGCATAAGACCTTCATAAATATACATGTACACACGTATGCACATGCACACTTACACATTTTAAAAACTCCATTAAAGAACTTTAGTGAAGACCAAAACAAGTGGTAAGAATCACAATTGTGTGCTAGTTCTCTCCAACTTATGTAGAATTGACTATTCAGTATTTACAATTAAAATTTCTAACTAGAATTTACTGGGATACATGAAAAACTGAATCTACAACACATAGTGAAAAACACATGTCCATAACTAGTTAAGGTGATTTTGAAAGGGAGGCCTCAGTCTATTGTACAAAGATACATGACAAAGGTATATTAATCAAAAGATTATGCCAGTAGCATGGGAAAAGATAAATAGACCAACTAAATAGAAAAGCCTGTTCAGCAGATGCTTTTTTATATAGGAATTTGTAATTAGTTTAGCTAGCATAAAAAAATCAATGACAAAGGATCCAATATTTGTTATATCATGTTAAGCAAATTGATTCACTATGTGGAGGAAAAAAATGACTTTTATCCCTATGTCACAAATATCATGCTAAAAATAAAGTGGTCTATAGATGTAAAAGGAAATCTATAATATTAATGAGAGAAAAGATAGGAAAATGTCCTTGTGATTCTGTGTATGGGAAATGGGAAATTTTTAAGAAATAATTTAAAAGCACATTTTATTTCGTAAAAATGATAGATTTATTTTAAATAAGAGAAACTGTCAGGAACTGTGAAGAGTCTAAAGGTTTTACCCTAATGCTAATATGTTGGTGTGCCACAGTTTCATGGAGGCCAGAAGTCATGAGATTCTTGGGTCAGAGACAAAGGATTTTGTTATTCATGGCACAGCAGGCAGCAGGAGTTTCATATTTGTACTGGTTCTCGCATGCCCACCCCATATATTCCAGTTTCCACTGGAGCAATGCAAAGGGTCCTAGACAGATATTCCACAAACAGTGGGTTTGCATAAGCAAGAAAACATCAAGCTTAAGAAAGGCTAATCATTTATAAAAGGTTTCAAGCAATCCTGCCCATCTTTTGCCACATAGGGAGACATTATCTTATTATACAAGATATCAAATATATCCTCTATCCCAGAGGAAGTCAGTATCTCTGTCTTACAAGCCTGTTCACTGTAAAAATGCTTTTAAAAAGATGATCCAGAAAAAAAGCTGTCTGTATCACTGCTTGTAAGAAATGCAAAAATGTGAGAGACTCAGAAGCAATTGCAATTGTCTGCCAATAGAACTGACAAAGTAAAAACATAGATTGCACAATTCAGAATTTTGTGTTAGACTTTTTTAACTTTGAAGGAGAAGATAGGAACTGAATAAAAAAAAAAAATGAGCAGAAATTATAGTTCACTCATATAAGGCAAAACTCAAAATGCAAATAAGTACATAAAAAGATGCTCTATGAGTAATTAGAGATATAAGAATTAAAACAAGTGTAAGACTTGAGTTTGTACCCAACAGTGACAAAAGTTATAATTTGAGTAATATCAAATGTGAAAAATATATAGATAGTATCTTCATATTCTAATAGTGTATCTTGAATGACCATTGTGTGAATAAATTTGACCTCATTGGTGAAAAAAATATGCATTTGCATTATGACTCAGCAATTCCATTTCTGAAAATAAGCCCAAGAACAACTTTGCTAAGATATGTGTGAAGATGTTCAACACAGCAATATGTTGGAAGCTATCTATGTACCCATTAAAAGTGGAAATGTTATGCAAATTGTGAAATACCCATATGATAGAATACCATTCAGTAAGCATAAGGAATACACAAAACCTACAAAATATAAAACATAAATTTGTCAGAATTAGAGTATTGAGTAAAAATGTAAAAATAATTGATATTTGTAGTATAATAACAGTTATATATATTTTTTTAACCCATATACACACACAAAATAATCCAATAATATAAAAATCATACACACCTCCCTACAGTCTTTCTCTATTTTCTCTTTCTCTCTCTCGCTCTCTTTTTTCTTCTTACAGCTCTGTCTGATCACTACATTGTTATGGTGAGGTTGCAATAAATCACCAAATCAATCTTAAAGCAGGAGATGAAAATTTATTTACCAAATGGCGGTTTGGATCCACCAGATGGTGGGCCAAGGAGCAGGCTGCAAGTCTACACCCTTTGACCCCCTCTAAGGGTTAGAGTACACCTTTTTTAACCACAAGTAAATCATGTCAGTACATTAATCATAAGTGGCTGTTGCTATGATTCAAAACCTAAACAAAGATCACCAGATCTAAAATCATAAGCAGAAGGGGAAGTGGGTCAAAATGACGCTAGCTGAGTACAAGTTAAAGAATGGTTACTAACGTCTAGACAGTCATTCTCTGACGGGGTACAAGAAAAATGGGAACCAAAAACAGAACAATTTTACATTGTATAAGAATAGCCATTTTGTGTTGCTGAACATGCTATGCTAAGCAACTGTTGAAGAAGTACAGAGGCAGGGTGCTCCCATGGGAGAAGAATCTCTTACATGATATGGAGTCTCAGGGTAAAATGGACTCTGTTTGGTCATTGCCCATGTAGCCTGGCCCAGAACAAGATGAACTTGCATTACTATTGTTTTTGGAAATCATTAATGTGTTTTAATTTATGCATCTTTAGTCCAAACAGACAAGCATCTCAAATTCACAATTATTTTTTCTATGGCGAGTTTTTGTTTGTTTTAATTTTTTAAATTTATATTTAACTGATACATAAAAAATGTATAGATTATTGGGTAGCATGATGTTTTAATATGTAATATAATATTTAAATTTGGTTAAATGTTATTGATCTCAAATATTCAAAGCATTTAACATAATGTTATTTACAAACATTTCTTTACATTATTTTTTATTACTTATATTTTGTCTGTCTCTACCACCAGAGGGAGGTCACTAAGGCCATGCTGTCTTTTCCCTAGTGGATATCAGCTCCTATGATAGTGTCTAGAACATAATATGAACTCACATTATTTTTAATGAATTGGATATTTAAAGGATACTGCAATCTATAAATAAATAAATGGAAATAAAATGTCTTCTGTAATCTGATTATCTTCAGGGGTTCATGGCCTGTGAAGTTAAGTCAAGTCACCCGGATTCTTAGCTCCCTGAAAATTTTACTCAAGTACTTCTGGACATCCTATAAACTCTATCCCTATCTTTCTTGTTCTTTTTCTGACATGGCAATCCTCCTTGCTGTCTTTTGCTCAGAAAGCTGCCTAGAAAATGGCCGAGGCCAATGTCACTCCCAAGTACTCACGTGAGATGCTGAAGCTGGTCCTAGGGATGATGGTAGATGATGCTCTGTGGCACGACTCATCCTTAAAATTCCAGACAAATGTGGGCTTTCTTACATCAAGTTCATGCATACCTTGCACCCCAACTCTATATATTACTTTGGGACCCCAGGCTACATTGAGGAGTTCTTTCTCTCAACAAAGCCTGGGTACGTGATGTATCCTTTCCCTGTTTTATTGAACGGACAAGCAAACAGAGACATAACTTCACCTTCTTTCTTTTCTTTTTTTAACTTTTTAATTTGTTTTAATTAGTTATTCATGACAGTAGAATGCATTTACGCACTTTGATATACATAGATGGGATATAATTTCTTATTTTTCTGAGTGTACATGTCACAGAATCATATTGGTCATGTAGTCATATATATATATACACAGTAATAACATATACATGTTTATATATATATATATATATATATATATATATATATACAGTAATAATGTTTGTTTCATTCTACTATCTTTCCTATCCCCACACCCCCTCCTATTACTTCCCTCTACCTAATCTAAGGTAACATTATTCTTCCCTAGTGCCCCCCGCCTTATTGTGAATTAGCATCTGCATATTAGAGAAAACATTCGGCCTTTGGTTTTATGGGATTGGCTTATTTCACTAAGCATGATATTCTCCAACTCCAACTATATACTGGCAAATGCCATAATTTCACTCCTCTTTAAAGCTGAGTAATATTCCATTGAGTATATATAGCACATTTTCTTTATCCATTCATCTTTTAAGGAACACCCAGGTTGGTTCATAGTCTAGCTATTGTGAATTGACGGCTATAAACATTGATTCACCTTCTTTTTTAATCAAATAGCAAAACTTGTTTGTTATCTTTCAATTTTTCTAAAGGCTTCTAAAAATTTCATCATCCAATGAGTTTCCCAAATACCTGAACTCTGAATTTGCGCTCTTCTAGCTTTTCATGATATATTCACATTTAAAAGGAGGAAAGAACTTGAAAGAGAGGGTGCCCAACCCTGTAAATAAAAATAGATTGAGAAGAGGCCACTGGATTTGTCATCCTGTAATTCATTTGTAGCATTAGAGAGAGAAAGAGAGGGCATCATCTTAAAAAAAAAAAAAGAAAAGAAAAACCTAAAGCATTTGAGATGGTCTGTAGAAGAACTGGGTTCTCTGAAACATTTGGCAACAAACAAAGCATTTCTTACCAAGACATTGAGAAATACAGAATCGTTATTTTACTATTTAATTTTGTTTATTTAGAGATGAAGACATGCTCCTGCAGCCAAAGCAAAACTTGAAATCTTTTGATTTCTGGCCTCCAGGCTAGGTTTACTTTTCTATTTAATGAAAGAGCCAGTCGTACTTCCCCTCCAACAATCTGTGGGTTTTCCCAATGTCCTAACTAAAATTATCTCCCTTTATAAAACAGGCTCTCACAGCCTAGGCTGTGGTAAACAGTTCCTGAAAGTATAATAACCATTGTCACTCTTGTCTCCTCAATTACTGCATTGCTGTCTTCTAAAGAAATGAAAATATTCTGGAATAAAGATTCCATAAACTGCTCTTTGGCTTCATAAGGGAATGGTTCAGAAAGAGTCTTATAAAGGCTTTTTTTTTTTTTTTTTTTTGCTAAGAGAATTGAATGTTATTTTTTCTCCTCATGATTCATTCTTTTTAAAAATATTTAATTTTTAGTTGTGGTTGGACACAATAATTTTATTTTATTTATTTTGTTTTATATGTTGCTGAGGATCGAACCCAGGGCCTCACATGTGCTAGGTGAGTGCTCTATTGCTGAGCCACAACCCTGGTCCTGTGATTCATTCTTAATGGTAAAATTTTTATTTTTAGAAGGTATTTTAGAGGTTTTTATTATTTTGTAGTAATGCACAGAAATCCACGCATTATTTCAAGTCACGAGTCAGAGTATATGGTGTGTATTTCACCCTTGGAGAGAAACCTGTTGTCTTTCATTGGTTGACAGAGTACCATAGGCTTGGTGACTTAAATAACAAATGGCTGCTTATGACAGTTCTGGAGCCTGGAAGTCTGAGATCATGGTGGCAACGTGTTTGAACTCTTGGTGAAATACTGCCTCCTTTGCTTTTAATAAGTGCACTAATACTATACCAAGGGCCCCACCCTAATAACTCCTCAAAGGCCCACCTCCAAATACCATTACATTAGGGGTTAGGATTGTAATTTAGGAATTTGAGCAGGATGTACACATTCCATCCACAGAACCTGTAGTCAGTTTCTATAAGGGAATAGAGTTTGTGTCTATAGCAAAAGAGGATTTTCTCATTGTCTCACAGCTCTTGAGAACCATTTTCTCAGAGAAAAGAAAATTTCCCTTCGTATGGGAGCAAGTGTCCAATAGTGACAGTTTTTAAAAGGGATAATAGACCTTTTCTAGAAATAGCAATTTCCATGTGATTAGAGGTATTTAAGCCCAGGTTGGGTAGCTGTGGAAGAACTTTAAGAGCACTCAAAGGGCCCAAGTTCCTAACTGTATTTCTGAAAGTTCATTTTGGGGTTCCGGCTGCACATACCTTTATCACCTATGTGTTATTCTCAGGACTCAGGTGGCAACAGTTTGGACTTAGAATTCATTTTAAGCAGTCCACTTTGGAGAAGGACAAATACCGCGGCTAGCATTGCAGGGTGGGAAACTTGTAATCTTGCAAGTTCCCTGAATATAAAAACACATGTGGAACAAGCAAACCAGGATGCTTTGTCATTTCTTTGTGAGAGATTTGTTGATATCATTCTTCCTTGTTTGAACTCCTGTCTCACCACTCTATCTCTTTCATCTACGGAAATTTAGTTTTCTTGTTCCATATAAAAAGGAATCTTGCCCATAAAATAATTCCCTGACTTATAAAAAATAACTCTCCAATTCATGCTTCCCATGTTTTTCTTATTTCTGTGTAGCACTTAGTAGGTACTTCTCTTATAGCCCTTAGCTTGTTCTCCTGCCTGTTGCTTTTATTCTGGAAATGCCTTTTTTTATACTTACCAGAATATAAATTTTTGAGAACAGAGATCATGTCTAATAGATTTTTATGTTCCTTAAAATGTCTAATACTGTACTTTATAGCTAGTAAATCTCAGCAGATAGATATTAAATGATGGATGAATGACTAGAACATTCTGAATAGAGGAAAAAGGGCAATGTGGTCTCACTGCTGTAGGATTCTTTTCCCCTTTCCTCACTCATCTATATGGTCTTTTACTTCAGACGTTTGGGAGAAGAAGATACAGTTCTCACCTGTCAGTTATGGAAAATGATGTGTTAAGTGGGGTTAGAAAGAGGAAAAAGACCAAGTCAAGTTCCTTACAAGGAGAGAGATCAGGATGAAGAAAGGTTACCTTTGGAAAGGTAAACTGTGTAAACAACATGTTGTGTGACAAAGGCTGAGTGATTTCAACCAACTTAACTACAAAGAAAAAAGAGTTTTAAAGTAACTTTGACTCTTTTCCACATTTCCCTTTAGGCTCTATCTACAAGGAAAATATTCCTATATATTCTGCAGCAATATATCTTATTTTTAATATGTGCACTAACTGTCAGCCAGCTAGAAGCTGAAGTGGAGACATTGTACAGCTACCTTGGCACTATGTTCTTAATATATGTTCAGAGGGTTAATACCCAGTAAAGCAAAGAAGGTGATAGCCAGATATAACAGTCATGATCCTCAGGGTGGAAAATAGAGTTGCCAGGAAAATCAAAATATAATTTCTTCTATGGCTTTTCTTTCCAGGAAGTACTTGTGAAAGACACCTTTCTAGCACAATAACCATTGAGTCCAATTATATATTTTTAGATACCACTAACAGCTCTTTTTTTTTTTTTTCATTTCCAGAAAATTCTATACAGCTGGAAAGAACAGCATTGAAGAACAGGAACTAGTGTATTTGTGCTCAACTCCTACTGGGCATGTTTCACTTAATTTCCTCCGTTTTTATGACACTTTCCTGTGCTGCTACTCCAGACATTCAATAAAACACCTCACCGTATAGAACTCATAAGGGAAAGAAAATCTAAAGTCTGACTGATGTTCTGAGTGTCTGATCACCAAGTGACCTGGAAAGGCAATCAGGAACAAATGTTCAAGACCCCAACAACCACTTCTCTGCAGTCACCTCTTGGTTTCTATGTGTAGACTCCCCTGACTTTTTGTTCCTCTAATATGTTGCCAACCTTTCCTACCTGCACTTGCCTTCTGTATCTTATCCACTTCCTTCATGTCAGAAGAAAGAACACAGTGGGGCATATCTTTGATTCAGTTTTCCATTCTTCATCCACCTCTCCACAATCAGTTTTTTAGTGCACAAATGAAAACTCATTGCTTTCAGTCTTCTAATTTATTAAAAAGACAAGAGGCCTGGCACAGTGATACATTTCTGTAATCCTAGTGGATCAGGAGGCTGGCAGGAGGATCAAGAGTTCAAAGCCAGCCTCAGCAACTTAGCAAGGTGCCAAGCAATTCAGTGAGACCCTGTCTCTAAATAAAATACAAAAAAAGGGCTGGGAATGTAGCTCAGTGGTTGAGTGTCCTTGAGTTCAATCCCTGGTACCAAAAAATACATTAAAAAAAAAAAAGACAAGAACTAGTTATGAACATTATTTAGAGCAAGATCACAGAATGATGGAGACAGGAAGGAATAATAATATAAGATGTTCAGGTCAAGAATTAAGTGGGTACTGAGCTTTAGGCATGATAGAGCTTCAAGGAGAAGTGGAATTATCTGGCTGCCTGGGAGAACAATTGAAAAAAAAAGATTTGAAGTAAATAAAGAATACTAAGTTTATGGGTACTGATTTATCAAAGAAGCCACTGGTTTTGCTTATTTACAATATTTTAATGAGTCTCAGGCTGCCAAATAGAAAGAGAAAAATTCCCTGTCATATCACTATTGAGAGGTATGATAAATAAATTCCTTGGTTTAAAACAAAATCCTCCCTTTCTTCCCTTACTTCTTCTTGCTCTCCTTTTCTTATCTCCATTCATTCTTTTCTTTTTCATTTAGTAAAAAAGCCACTAGGTGAGGTTGTGTACAGTCTCATCCAGGCAGTGGTGGGTACAGCAGCTTGGAGAGAGCTTTCAGGACCTTGGTTAGGCAAAAACTATGGGCAGGGGCACTGGTAGCAGCTTGGTGCTGATTATCAGAGCAGCAGAAAGTTGAAGAAGACATCTGACAGGGATAGACAGTGGTGAGGGAAGAGTATGGGATGTTGAATATTGGTGAAGTGAAGAAGGTATCTACAAGAAGGAATGACAGGAATAGTTATTACTCAAAACAAGTTTGAGAGACCAAGCAGGTTGAAGGCTTGAAAGTAAGTATCAATGTGAACTTATAGTTTTTTTTTAATATAGAGATAACTACCTAAAAAGGTAATATAATTATATATTTCCTAGTTCTTTCTTTTGAGACTGCCTGGGAGGAGTGGTATCCCAAATTAATGAGCACATATTCACTCAGATTTTGGTGTCTAAATATCGTTTTCCACTAAAAGGAATCATAACTTCTTGGAGAAATTACTGATCCCTCGGCTGGGTAAAGAAAGTACGAATGAGCCAGAACATCTTTTGTAGAGGTCAACAACAAAATGCTCCAAAAATTATGGATTCATGTTAAGAAAACACACAAGCCAGTTTGAAGATTCTCTCATTAGCCAAATCTAGTTTCATTTGAGAATTAAAATAAATAATGAATAACTTGTTGAATAGAGGAATCCATGAGCCCATACCTGAATAAATGAATAAGAAAAGGTAGATTTTCCTAATCTACGTGTATACAGAGAAATGCCAATTTATGAGTACACGAGGAATACTTTCACAACCATCACAGTAATAAAGAATTCAGCAAATCCTTAATGCATACAAAACATGTGAATGAAAGTTAGATGAAGCCCCAAATATTTACATACTATTTATATAATCAAATCACCTTTTTGCATAAAATACTTGTAAATTACAAAAATAAAAGAAAGTATCTATACTATGAGTAAAGCTGGAAACTTTTATCAAGTACTTATGGCTAATATCAGCCTTATAGGACAAATTGAGTTTCTTTACAACTTGATGAAATGCAATAATATCACAGTGTCACTGCTCTGATATTTCTGCTCAAAATACTGGAGTCCAATCATGATGAAATATCAACAAACCTAAATTGGAAGACACACTACAAATAACTGATGTGTAATTTTCACAAGTGTCAAGGTTACACACATGTCAAATATAAAAGGAATGAATCCAACTTGAAAGAGACTAAACAACTAAATATAATTAGATCTTTTCTGTAAGTGGTTTTACTGGAAAAAATGGGGAAATGTGAATAAAGTCTGTGTATTAGATAATAGTAATATATCCACTTAACTTTTTGATTTTTGATGGTTATTTTATAGTAATATATAGTGTACTTCTTTTTAATAAACTTATATATAGTGTCCTTCTTTTTAATAAACTTATACTAACATTTCCAGGAGACAACGGTACTCAAATTGGCAACTTAACTTAAAATGATTTTAAAAAAGAATAAAAGTTCTTGAATTATTCTTTTAAATTCTTGCAACTAAAGTTATTCTAAGATAAAATGTAAATACACAAAATGCAGACAAAACTAAAGAAATCTGAATAAGATCTGTGTATTGTATCAATGTTATAGCCAGGATGTGGTATTCTACTCTAACATTTTACAGAAAGTTCCCATTAAGGGTAATTGTTTACTGAATAAAGAAAATTTATGTTTTATTTTGTATTCTTTGTGCATCTACAAGTATCTGAAAAAAAGTTTATTTATAAAGAAAAGTAAAACACAAGTTAAAATTGAAGGAACCAGTGTTTATTGATAATAACTTCTCATTAAATCATTGTAATGGCTCTATGGCATTGGTATTATTTTTATATTATATTCAGTAGATAGATTAAGAAAATAAAATAAGAGTGTTTAAGTAATACATGTAAGTTTTGATTGCTAGTAAGTAGAAGAGATGGAATTGGATTAAAAGACTATTTAATTTTATTATAAAATAAATAACCTAGAAGAAAGTACACACAATACTATTACTTGTGGAAATTAATAAATGCATTTTTGTCAAGGTAAGTAGATCTAAATTTTAAAAAACAAGCTAAAAGGCATAAAATAAAACAATGATAATAAATTATTTGTTCATGCCATTAGGGTAAACAGTTTTTATACTAATCTTCAATAAAACCCAAATTTCAATATAAACCTGAAAATGGTGTTGTTGTAATTAGTCTCTCAAGAGATTCTCAACTTCTGAAAGTGTACAAGTAATGTCTTTGGTATTTTCTTGGTAGAAATTGGAATTTTATAAACCAGTTAATAAATATGAAAACAGAAGAAGAATGTCTCAATATAAGAGTAGAAAAAAGATGTGGGAATCTATCAGTCTCCTACTTAATCAGTATATACATATATATGCATATATTGTACACAGTATATAGTATATATGTACATATATACATATATATATTTACATGTACTGATTAGCTAAGTAGGATATTCTGTTAGACATATATTGAATATACTTTCTAAGAGAAAATAGATCTCTTCCATAAGAAACTGGGACCTCACCAAGCAAATGAAGCTTTTGCTGCTTATCTGTTCTCTGGAAAAAAACCAACAAAACAAAACAAAAAAACCAAAAACCAACCAAAAAACAACCTCTATTCTTAACACTAGATCTCCAGATAACAGTCCCTCAAAAACATTAAGTATTGAAAGAAACAGTGTAACATGTAAATATAAAATTGCTATAAAGGGTAAAAATAATTCATGTTCATGTTATGGAAGCAAATTGGGAGAACAAATACTATTTGAAAATGATAAACAGGGTTTTTTAAACATAAATTCAAGAGATTAAATTTCTTTCCTTGTCATAATGAATATTTCTGACCTCTTTATCTCTGGTCCCAGTGAAGAAAAAAAGGAAGATGATGACATCTGAATCTATCCAGGAACAATTTAAGAATTTAATCAACTTTTTTGACCCAATCTGATATGGAGCTTAGAGTATCATTCACCAAAATTATGCTTCCAAGATAAAGGATCATAATCAATAACAAGTAAAGTAGTAGTGAATATGGTGGCCTTACTTTACTTGTCTGAAGTTCTCAACTGGCTAAGAACTGAACAGAGTTGAATGAAGGATTGCTTTGCAGAAAAGGTCATATTCTTGGTAACTTATGAACAGTATTATAGAATAACTCCAAACTTCAAAAAGTATTTAAAAACTTATACAGAAGTTACAGCAGAATTTCAGAAAGGACACTCTATTTTTTTAAAATGAAGATATAAACAGATCTTACTAAAAATCTAAAAAAGTTTGTAGGTACTTACACTGACATTTTAAAAGAGTATTTTTATATATTGTGTAAGCCAGAAGTCAAAAACTTTTTATTTTATCTTTTGAGAATTATAGTTCAAATATCCATATTTTCCCACCAACTATTTGGAGGTAACTGGGCCACATCTTCATATTAACATGTGGACTTCCTATAAGCATGATTAACTGAGATATTTGAATCAGTGTCCATTTTCTACTCTTTTAAAATGCAAAGAGTGCTTAAAAGAACTATATTTAGTGTCTACTAGAATTACTACCTAGTTCACTTAAATAATGTGCATTTAAATGAATAAATATATAATTTAGAGCAGACTTTTTTTTCAGAGTTAAGTGTGATTAAAGACATTTTACCTAATTTGCAATTATTATTCATGCTGGCTTACTCAATTCTTGAGTAAAACTAGCTCATTCCAAATCTTTATTGGGTCATCTATGATTTTATGGTACTTGTCACTGGCTACTCATCTGAGAATTAAAATACCTTTTTCAAATATCAAAAACTTTATAGCCCTTTTCTCTCTCTTCTGTAGACTTCCACTTTTCTTTATTATCCTTCTAATAAGAGAGACATAATTAATTTCCTTTTGAAACTCTCAGTACAAAGTCATAACTTACCTTCCAAGTTCTAAGTTTTCCTTCTGCTTTATGTTGTTCCTTATGTTCCAAGAAAATTATACAGCTGAACAAAGATAATGGTGAGGAAAATGATAATCTTTTACAAATTTTATATAAATGTTATTTGCACAAATATTTAAATTTTTTTCTGTCACTGCTCTCCCCAACCAGATATTGCACGAATTGTTTTTTTCCTACGGACCTCATTCAAGTCTAAAACTGTCTTAGTAAATTGGAATCTAATACGGAACTATGAAAACTTTATGACAGATTCTTTTGAATTTTTGCTTTTAAGAGAAGGTGAAGGTAAGATATGTAAAAGCAAAAAATAGTAGAGATGCAACTAGACTAGTCAATATCTATCATTGTGCAAATATTAAAAGTAATTATTGGACTGGAAAATGTTGACTGTATTTCACCTTCCCACAAACCCACCCTCAGGGACAGTCTGGAAATGCAAAGGTGATATAGAATAGTCATTGTAAAAAAAAATCCAGTTCAGCCCTGCCTTTGGACAGTACGAGGTTTGCAGACAACAATGAAAGAATTCAAAATATCTGAAATGATATATATATTTTTTCCTTTTTAAAGAATGCCTCTTTCCTATTGGAGAATTTAGAAAGTCAGGTTGGGATTCAAGTACTAACAAGCAAGAACCTGGGTTCCTTAGTTCTGATTTAAGCTTATGGGAAAGGGCAAGTATAATTCTTGGGTCTTCCAGAGTTAACCAATTTAACTAACACTTGGTGACCAGACAGGATTTGGAGACAGAAGCCCAACTAGGAACAAATAGTTGTATTTGTTTCCTGCCAGCTGGCTGGGCTGGAGAGATGAGCTGGGTTCGAAGGAGCTGGCTTCAGCAACAAACTAAGAAAATGGTGAAGGAACCACGCAAAACACGAATATGAGTTTCTAAGAATGAGGGCAGAATAGCTCTGCGACCTTAAGGGTCAGCCCTGTACTGGACAGCGCTGGAAAGAGGGCAAGAGAGAGAGAGTGCACCCAGAAACCCTCTATTTATTAGGGAAAAGACATTTGATAGAATATTCCACCCAAATAAGGCAAGGGATAGGGTTCCCAAAGGGAGAGTCTTGCATGGTGATGTCTTGTGGTCAGCAAATTGACTGACATCATGGCAAGCCACATGCATCTCAGGTGCTGTGTGGAATCACAAACAGAATGAGAGGAAAGGCACACTAAAGTGCTTGTATTTGTTTCTTTGCAGTTTTTTCAGCATGTCCTGTTATTTTTATTTCTTTATGGGTGACTTTTTTATTATAATGACCATTTTACTTAGCAGTTTGTGGCTAGAAACATATTTGCATGTGTGTATGTGTGAAATCAGACTTTTTTCACTGTAATGTACATATATCATTATCATTTATAAAAAGTATTCTCAGTTTTATAATGCTTAAACATTCATTAGTCATTTTTGATGACTAATTTCATTATTAATATTGTACTTATTTCCCTACCAACAAGGCCTTACTAGAAGAATTTCCTTCAGTTCCACAGTGACTTAAGAAAACTATCTATACAGGAAAAGCAAATGGAAGTAACAAATTTTCCCACAATAGCAATAAAAACTCCGTAAATCTTCAGCCTTAATTTTCCATGTTTAAGAGGCATTTTGCCAGTTGGAATTGAGTAAAAGTTATTTAATCCAATAACTTGTAAATAGATTTCCTACAATGGATATATCACCTTTTGTATCTATTCCTGGTAATTCTTTTCTGTTTTCATTATAATATACCTTTCAAAATTTACCTGAAAATATATTTTGTAATAAGTCTTTTTTATAGCAAGATCATTTAAATTGTATAAATACTTCAATGAACAACTTTAAAGTCTAAGAATTTATAATTCTTTCCTCATTCATTTTAATAGTTAAAATTCCAAGTACAGTGACTCTATAATCTCCCAACTGGGATGACCATCCGCTGGAGCCTTTCAATAGAATCAGTAGAATAATATATCTATCTCCCTCCCTCCCTCCTTCCTTCCTTCCTTCCTCCCTCCCTCCCTCCTTTCTTTCTCTCTTTCTCTCTCTCTCTCTTTCTCTCTCTCTTTCTTTCTTTCTGTCATTTAGATTATAATAATTTTTTTGGTGTCTAGATCACTGTATTCCACAGTTATCCTTTATGCATTCACTTGCTTCAGATCATGTGAGATGATTATTAAAATGTAGAAACCTAGGTTTTAACAAATCTATTGAATTCATTTCTGTGGGAGAGTCTCAGGTATCTGAATTCATAACAAGTTCCCCAGCTGATTTTTAAACACACTAAAATAAAAAACCTAAAGCTCCAAGGGTTTTTCCTTTTCTAATCTAATATCAGGAAAGCCAAATGTAATGAAAGTTTTATAGATCAAATTAAAGAAAATATACAAAATAACCAATGTTTAACAGCACATTATGAATTAGTTTTTTTGCATCAATAATCTGGAAATTATTAACTATTTTTTTCAAGATATTTGAATTAAAGGAAGTTGGATTTTTATTTATAAAATATACAGAAAAACATTTTTAGACATGCATTATTTGATTTTTAAAATCTGTTCTTTTTAATTGAATAAAACTTATTATTTTACTGAATAATAATATACACATACAGAAGTGCCCAGAGACTAAGAATACAGCTTTACAAAATTTCCATGACATCAGAGTACTTATGAAAAAAGAGAACATTGTTGAAAACCTTCTCCCCACTACTAGTCACCACTATTTCCCCAGGTCACTGCATCTCCATTCTAATTTATAATGCCACACTTCTCTAATACTAAAGATTAGTTTAGGCTAATTTTTAATGTTATATACATTTTATGAGCCTCATTTCCTGGCCTATGTTCTTCAATATTATATTCCTGAGATCCATCCCTGATGTCTTCACCTACTATTTTATTCTCCTGGTTGTATAATATTTCATTTTATGCATGTCCTGCATGTGACCATGGGTAGAAACATCTGGGTCACAGGTAAACCAGCTGAGTATGAGTGTGCTCAGCATTAGTCAGTGGTGTTCTCATGTTTAGCAACTGGGTCTCTGAAGGGAAAAACACAAAAATAAAGCACTCTGATTTATAGCACTTGTCAATTTTTGTATTGTAACTATTCACATTTTTGCAAATTTCGGGCAGGACAAGTTGGATCTCATGAGCTGCTCCAGCACACTTTAAGTAGGTACTGCCAAGCAGATTCCCAAAGAGCTTTACGCCTCTTCAGCATGTGTAAGAGAATTTTCTAGTTGCTCCATGTGTGCCAGGGATTTTTTACTGTTGTTGCTTTGTTTATAGCAGTTCTGGTGCAGATGTGGTAAGCTTTATTGTGGTTTTTAGTTTGCATTTTGCTGATGACTAATGATGCACAGCATCTTTTCATGTATTTATTGGCCATCTGAATACCCACTATATGAAGTGCCTGTTCAAATCTATGATAATTTTTTTTCCTACTAAGTTGCTTCTCTCTCTCATTATGAGTTTTTTGGTAAGAGTTTTTAGAAACATAACTTACCTAAAATTAGTTATTCTCTTTCATCATAACTCCTAGGCAGCTGAATATCTGTTAGGGGTCTCAGAACATCTGGTTAGACTTTTGCTGCAAACTGATGAGGTCCCCTGAACTTTTCAGTAGCAACCTTTCTGATCTTTAAAAGCATAAAAGAAAGCTTAGCACTTTTTACTTAAAAACTTTCTAATGACTTTTTGTAAAATTAGAACAAAAATGTTCTTCACTAGAGCCTAAAATTCCCACATATTCTGCTTGGCCTTTGTCTTCTTGATGTTCTTCTGTCATCCCCCCTTCTCAGTGGCTGCTGTCTCAAGATCATGCTCAGCTCACTGGTCCTCTGGGCCTCTGAGCTTACTCTATTATGTGCTTGGAATGATCTACCCACATTTGCACAAGTCTTTTTGCTTCCTTTTGTTCTCTACTAAAATATCCTCAGAAAAACTTTTCTTGAACACCTTAGCAAGGTGACCACTCCTTTATAAACTCTGTACACATTTACCAAATTTTTAATTGCACTGCAACAATTGCTAACATGAGAAACTGATATTTGTGTGACTATTTGCTATCTCCTAGCTTTTAAATATGTCTGAAAGAAAGAGACTTGATCTCTTTTATTCATCTGCATCTAATGCTTAGACTATGGTCAGATACATAATTATAATTATTGAATTAGTAAACAGATATATATATATGTATATATACATATATATATATTAAATGTTGATTCCTTTACAGACTTCATCTCCTAGAGCATTTGTTAACAATTGCAAATATCATTTGGCTCTTAGCCAAACATTTTAACTTAATTTTTCTGTACTTTCCAAAACTTTTATGTTTCCCATTTTTTAAAATGATTTTATTGTGGTAAGAACATTTATTAAGTTTTTAAGTATAGAACACATTATTGTTAATTATAGGTACAAAGTTATACAGCAAATCTCTAAAACTTACTTCACACTGGTGAACTAAAACTTTGATACCCATTGAGTAGTAAGTAATGCCTCATTTTCCTCTCCCCACCTCAGCCCCTCAAAACCACCATTCTTCTAACTTTGATTCTATGAATTTGATTCTTTAAGATACCTGATATAATTGAAACCGTGCAACATTTATCTTTCTGTTTTGAGCTTATTTCATTTAGCACGATGTCCTCAAAATTCATCCAATTCGTTGCATTTCACAGAATTTTCTTTTTCCAGGCTAAATAATATTGCATCGTGTATATATGACACATTTTCTTTAGCCATTTGTTTATTGATGGACATTTATGTCATTTATACACCTTGGCTTTTGTGAATTGTGCTCCAATGAATCTCTCTCTTTGGAATCCTGATTTCATTTTTGCCAACAGAAACAAAAATAGACCAGCAGAACTATCTCAAACTAAAAAACTACTGCATGGTAAACGAAACAAAGAGTGAAAGACAACATAAGGAATGGAAGAAATATTTGCAAAAAAATGACTAATCTTCAAGAAATAAAGTTTTATTTGGAGAAACACAAAGTTAGGAATGAGGAAAGTCTTCATAAGACAGAAAACAACAACTTGAATAAAGGCAAACAAGAGGATATAAGGGTAAAAACAACAAAAATGGTAAGGAAGTTAAGAGACAGGGAAGTTATACTGTAAAGTCAGAGGAATTATTGAGGATAATATTTTTATTATGGTGGGGTTTCTTTTGAAGTTGTTTGCAAAATCTCAAAGTCACTGTCCTAGCATCTGACTTTTAACCTGTGATTGATTTCCAAGCTTACTTCATTTCCTCTGTCTCCAGTGGGAGTTCTGGTCCTCTTGTGGAAGGGGAAAAAGAACGCCACAAAGAATAGAGGGATTTATTGATTGCTGGATCGTGGTTTCTCAGGTTTTCTCTTCTGAACTGTGCAATCTCTTAAGTACTGCAACCAGTCGTGTTATGGCAGGACTTTGATATTGCTCAGATAACAGATTTGTTTTCCGTTCTTAAGTGGGACGCTGAATGTGATGTGATGTGGTTAGGCTGAAAGGGATTAATGCAGAATAAGAGCTGAGTTAATTGTAGAGTTGAGAGGAATTTGAGATGGAATGTAGTTGGGCTGCTGATGACTATTGTGCAAATTTCTGTTGGGTGGAAGAAGTGAAATTATGGCAGGGACAGGCTTGCCCCTTGTATTGGAGCTTGGCATCAGGTGGAGAACATTTTTCATTCCAATTTAAACTGTGAGAAAGTGGTTGGGAAACCTATTTGGCTCGTGAATGGGAGATTATAAATTGTGTCCTCACGTGACTCAGTTTCTACAAAGTCACATTACAAGGAAACACAGAAGGTCTGAAGACTGTGCAGAAACTTTGAGGCATAATTTTTTGCTCTCCACTTCTTAATAAGTCCAGCCCAGGCATTTTGCTCTGTCTATCACACAGGAAGTAGACTATAAATGCTTTCAAGTTATAATTTCCTCTTCTCATAATTATACATTCTTGCAGGCCACACGTATATAAAATAAAACTTTCTGTTCCAATTGTTGAGTTTAATAGGAAGTTCCTGCTAACCTATAGGCAGCCAATAAGCAGCTTTTCTATATATTAGACAACCCACAGCTGCTAGAAATCACTGCTAACTAGAAAAAGAATGTTTCAGGATAAGATAGAGGAGATGGATGTGGGAAAAGACAGAGTTCATGGGCATGAGAATTTGCTAAGGGAGCATATTAGATACATTTAAGTGAATGAAAGGAATCTACTGAATATGTACTGTGGGTTGTGGGAGAAGGCTAGTGATTTCTGGGACTATGAGTGTTTTTGATTCTCTTAATACAAGAATGTGTACCAGGAGAAGTCTGAGTAGTAGTTTTTGTTTTTTTCCTTTTGGAAAATAGAACTTTCAAGTACCTTCTCTGGTATTTGTTCATTCATGTAAAAAAAAAAAAAGGTAGTGTATAAGAATATTCACTCCAGGATGATATGAAATATAATGTATAGATATTATACATTTTCATCAATAGTTGAAAGAATAGATAATATCTCAAATCATATAAACCCACTGTGTGGCAGTTGAAAAAGAAGACCTAAACATACCAATATGGAAACATCCTTAAGATCTATTATTATTAGAATGTAATTTTTTTCAGAAATATTTATATAATGCTTATGCCATTTTATATTAAGACAAAATTACATATTTCATAGTTCTAACTTTATCCATTTATGCATGTGTTTATATAAGTTCACAAAAAATTCTAAAAGTTTACAAAGCACATTGCTCTCACTCTCTCTGGAGAATGAAATGAGATAAAATGGCAATGGTAAGGAATTTGTACTTTTACTTACTACACTGTCTGAATCTGTTATACATAAATATATTACTGTGTTACCAGTAGGTATACAAATACACAAAGCTTAACTAACTCAAGTATAGAAATAGATGGAAGAATATTTAGTATTTTAAATAGCTGATATTTAAATGAGACTTCAAATATTACCTCCTCTGAAAAGTGCTTTATCCCCCACAGAAATGAAAGGAGAAAGAAAATGAGAAGGTAACAATTACTGAAGACCTAAGACATGTTCAGGGGTTACTTTATAAGGATTTGTGTTTCCCAGAACTAGAACCAGGAATTATACCTCTAGAACTATTTAGGTCAGGTTTGGCTAAATAACTCTCATAGTGTTTCCATGTTGTCAACATAAGTTGAAAAGATTAAAGTTTTCATTAAGAACTCCCCTAGGTATATCCTTGGTATGAATTTTCCCTAGAAAGTGTTGATGACCATAACTAATAAATTACAACATAATGGTTAGCTAGTTGGAGTTTTCTTCCAAAGACTTTTAAGCATTTCAGGTTGACAAAGTCTTGTCTACATATGTAAGATGGATTAGGCAATTATCCAATAAATCAGAGTGAAAACCTTATTACAGAGAAAAGATAGGGGCGAGGGCTGTTTTTGTTTCTAGGATTAATGGCTTAAATTAGTTAAGCTTATTATCTTTCTAATTTTGCTAGCACAGGGATGACCAAACAAACACTTTCCCTAATGGGTCAATGTCTTGCATATATAAGGCCCTCAGTGACTACGGTTAAAAAAAAAAAAAAAAAAAGAATTTGAATGTAGATGTGCTTTCAAAACACTTTGTATCCATTTAGACTCTTTAGATTACAATATAAATAAATTCTTACCTGTCATTTTTGCCACATTGTCCAGAATATATAAAGTTGAATGTAAGAGAATTTAAGAAACAAAAGTAGAGAAAATGTGTAAAAATGTGAACAGGTATCTTGCTAAAGTGGAAAATCAATAGCTAACACATCTATGAAAAAATGTTAGGTGTCTTAAGATATAAGGGCACTGAAGGTAAAAAAATCACAATTAGTTGTTATTTGGCACTAACAAAGTGGGAAAATTTTTTTAAATCTGATAGTAAAGTGTTTACATGATTGGGACTCAGTGACCTCTGGAGATCAACTTGGCTTTACCTAGTAGAGACAAACATGTACATTACCTATAAAGGCAAAGATTCACTCTTTAGATTACCATATAAATAAATTAGATGGCCATGGTGGCACACGTCTGTAATTCCAGCACTTGGGAGGCTGAGGCAGGAGGATCGCAAGTTCAAAGCCAGCCTCAGTAATGGCGAGGCACTTAGCAACTCAGTGAGACCCTGTCTCTAAAAAATAATACACAAAAGGTCTAGGGATGTGGCCCAGTGGTCGAGTGCCCCTGAGTTCAATCTCCAGTACCAAAAAAAAAAAAAAAAAAAAATTTATACATATATATATAAAATTCTTACCTATACTCATTGGATATATGTACAAGAATTTTCATATCTGCATTTTCTTAAAAACAAAATCTAGAAGCAACTCAGTGTCTTTTAAGACCAGGATGAACAAGTGAGAATGGCACATTTAAACATGCAGGCAACTCAAAAACACAATAAAAGAAAATCCATTGCATACAATTCTATATGCGTACATGTATAATTCAATATTAAAAGTGTTAAAATCAGGTACACTAAGTAATAATTACTGAGGAATATTAATATTGTTATGTAAAATATATTAAATTCAACATAATATACTATAAAAATTATAGATAATAAAAAGTGGTAGCTACAAATGGGTATTTGTCTTATCATTCTTGATATATTTATGCACTTTTGGCATATATTTTAAAATAACTATGAAAAAATCTGACAAAAAATTTATCTGAAGCTAAAACGTGCATTCATTCCTCTTTGTGCAAGTTAGAGGCAGAGAGTTGGGAAGCTCTGCTTTCTCTAAAAGTGTTATCTCATCTATATTTAAGATATTGTAGACTCATGCTGTTTTGGTTAAATTACTAAAACTTATTTTCAACAAGATTTCATTCTCCCTTGATTGCTCATTATTAAAAAAAAAAATCTGTTTTATGTCTTATTTCAACTTCCATAAATCAGTTTAGTCCAAAAAACAGTGAGCTACCATAACATTTAGACTTGGATTCCCCTTTAAGAACTATTTTCTAATTAAAAAGACACTCCTAATTCAACATGGCATCCTGAGGGACACGTGAGTGGGTGCCCGAGGAGTGATTGGATATGAAAAGACCCAGGGTGTCCTGACTGGGTGTAATTGTCCTTCACAGGTAAGTTTGTCAGGCCTGTTGCCTCCAGTTGCTCCTCGCAGAGGTGAGGAAGACCAGTTGGGGGATGCCCCAGGAAACAGCTGAATGGCCAATGAACTGCCAGTCAGATGGACACCGTCTAGAATAAACTTGTGTTTCAGTTATTCCAGACGAAGGAAAAGGACATTCTCCTTGAAAAACATACATGATATCTACATTGAGATTTCTGAGGATTAAGTCCTTCTCAGTGATGAGAATTAATGGTTAGGTGAAGGCTATATTCCAAAGCCTGGGTCACTGAGCATGAGCAAGCTTATGTTTGGATCATTACTTTTTCACTGTGACACCTCCGACTGGCAACAGTTGACTTGGCAGAGCAGCAAGTGACATGTTGAGCTACAAGTGAAATATGCTAATCATATCTATACTGTTTTGTAAAGAACTTCATGGCAGAAAAAGCTAATATCATTGATTCGGAGGAAGTATGATAGGGGAAACACATATGTTGTGAATTTACTAATTTTGACAGCATTTTTTTTTTTTATAGCAGGCAGACGGCATTATTTCTGAGACAGTTTCAAGGAGCTATTTATCATTTGAAGAAAGTATGAAAACATCAAAAAGCAGTCAGACCAAGGCTTCGGAGAACCAAGGAATTATAAGAGTAAAAAAAAAAAAAAAGAAAGAACTGGTAAAAAATTCTTCACTATTTTATTTGAGAAGCTTTGTATAAAATGCTTTCTCTGAGATAATGGGTGAGAGCAGTTTGATGCAGTCAGAAATGGTACTAAGTGCTCATTACTTTTAACTGTGCAATTTAAATACTCAAGTGTATCAATGGAAAGAAGATTTAAATAGCAAGCTTCATTGCTATTTGCTCCTAAAAGAAAACGATCCCTACAGATTATCACATTTCGTGAAAGTCAACATGGGGATGAATAGCAATTTTGCAGTTTGAGAAGAAGAGGGGCATGTGGGGAAAACTGAAATGTGAACAAAACAACAGTTGGGCCTTCTTGCATTGTTTATTGGTGCTTTGGGAATTCTCTGCAGCTTTGTCTTTCATGGTTGCTTAATAAATAAAAATACAGTACATAACCGACATGTTAGGGATGTGATTCACAGAATGGTACTAATTCACCTACGGGCCCTCCCTGGTTTAGTCCAGGGAGCACATCTAAGCATCTGCAACCACACTGGCAATTTTCCCAAAAGCCAAGGACTTTAGTTATTTCTACAATCATTTACATAGATTCGCATAAATTATGCAGCCATCTGTATTCTTATGCACTTATATTGAATAAAATAAATTTACAATCTCCAAAGCATTCATCCTTGATATCCCCTTCATGCTTATTTTTATTCTTTTCAAACAACTGTAGAATCTGGGATGCACTGAAACCATTCACTCAGAAACCTGTCCATGCTCATTTGCCTTGCTGCCCTCTGCTCGGCTTTCTCCTTCTAGCACATCTCAAACTACCCTTGGCTGTTTGCAGTATTGTTAGGAGCAGGCTCTGGAGTCAGGCTGCCTCAATTGATATCTCCACTCTACTATTCTTCATAACATTGGGCAAATGGTTTAGGTTCTTTGTGCTTTAGTTCCTAAGTTTTGAAATTTCTCAGGATAATAATATTCTCATTTGGACAAAATGAGCTTAGCACACTGGTATGCAGTAAGTACTCAATAAGTGTTAGGTAAAATTGCCAATGTCACATGTCGTTCTTGTTACTCTCTTCCACCCTAGATGGGGTCTTTCTCCTCTGTCAAGTCTGACTCCTTCAACTGTGATGAGTGTCAGTGATAAGTGACATGAGGAAGTAGCCCTGAAAGTTCACAGTGTTTCTTAGAGAGGGGAGTTAATCCACAGGGGCGTTTCAAAATATGGAAACTCTTAAGATGGCAGTCATAGTATTGCAACCGTGGTAATGTCATATGAATGGCAGGTGATATTTTACTGAAACTGGAGTGGGAGAAAAGCAAAGTGGGGAAATTAAAGACAGATGATGTTGAAGTGTGCATTACCACAAAGGGCAATGTCAAGGAGAAGTTTCATTGCTATTTGTGATGCCTGAGGTTTTGTGTAACAAGGGGCAGGTGAGAACATTTCACAGGGTAAAAAGACTTCTGGTTTTGACAGAAGGGCGAGTCAGTATGATATGAAGAAAGACAGTCTGGCCCTTGGGTTATCTTAGGTCAGAAGGAAAAATGACTCAATTAAAGCATACATTGCAAATTAAATGTTTAAAAATTCCAAAAGAGTTCATGTGTGCACATAAGCTAATGAAATGGCTGAGGAGAGACAACTGGATTGTTGTCTCAGGATGTTCTGAGGAAGATGGCTTATTTGATGCCTGAAAATCAAATTTATTTATAGCAGAGATTTAAGATATATATGTTATTCTGTATTTAATTTAAAATATTTGAATGGTGTTTTGCATGCTTATGGGGATTTTAAATAAAATATTTTCAACAATGCTGCAGGAAGAGTTTTATAATCTATCTTGTTGTCTATCGTTGTCATGATCCTCCCCCAAATGTATATATTTTTGAACAAGGCACAATCCTAAAACAGGAGGGAAATCACATGGGAAGCAGGCCTTTTCCTTCCATTTTGATGGAGTTAGAAGTTGCTTACATAATGGGATGTGAGACTAAACCTGGTCCTCAATATTTCACCTGTGCATCTAGCCCCAAAGCATCCTGACAGAAAGTTATTTGATAGACTTTAAGTTTTGCACTTCTTTATATTTGGGTAGCTTCTTTAAAAATGCAATTCATTAGGCAGGTGTTATGATTTAGATAGGAAGTGTCCCCTAAAAGTGCATGCATGCAACAATGCAAGAATATTCAGAGGTGAAATGGTTAGATTATGAGAATTGTGACCCAATCAGTAAATTAATCCACTGATACAGATTAACAGGGTGGTAGATGTAGGCAGTTAGGGTGTGGCTGGAGGAAGTAGGTCACTAGGGATGTGTCCCTGATGAGCAGCGCGCTCCCTGCTCTCCCCCCCCCCCACTTCCTGGATATCATGTTCTGAGTTGTTTTCCTCCACTAAGCCCTTTGCCATGATGTTCTGCCTCACCTTGGGCCCAGAACTGTGGAGTCAGCCAACCATGGACTGAACCCAAATAAACTTTTCCTCCTCTAAGTTGTTCTTGTCAGGTCTTTTCATCATAGCAATGCAAAAGCTGACTAAAAAGTAGGTAATGAAAATTGGCCAGAATATTTAGAAAGCAATATTCTAGTGAGAATTGATTTATGAGAGCACTTTCCTTCTGACAGGTGGGGCTGGAGTTGCATTGAAAATGAAAAGCCAACCCCCAGGGAGGAAGAACAACGGAGCACTGGTGTTTTTGAGCATGGGCCCTGAATTAGTAATACCTATGTCGAATTACTGACTTTGACATTTTAGCCATGTAAATGGCCTTGGAGAAGTTAATTGAACAAGCTAAGCACCATAATTGGCCATCTAAAAAACAAGGATATTAGTTTTTGTTGTATTATTATGAAATGCATATTATTATTACTGAATCATTATTACTGAATAATTAATTGATAAAATGTTCATTACAAGGCTGACTTTGGATAAGTAAACACTATAATAGGTTAACAGTAGGTAGAGCATAAATAAATTGATAACATAACATGGAGACAGAGATTTCACAGCTGCAGTCAAGTGAAATCTGCCATCACCAGAAATATATGCCACTACACAAACTGTAGTTTTTCTTGAGTTACTCTATGTTGCTCAGTGGCCTTGATTGATTGGATATTGGCCCTAGTTGACCTATGCTCAGCTAGGGCTTTATTGTGGCTTCACAAGACCCAGAGGCCATTAGTGTATAACTTGTTTTTTCTCCTAGTTGTTTCTGAATTGATAATTTGGTGTTAGATAATTAAAAATCAATTGGATTTCTGTTCTAGGCAAGATATATGTAGTTCTTTTTTCATGTATTTGTTTCTGACAAGTCCATGAATAAGCACATTTTGAACCCCCCCCCTTTTTTTAAATTATCAATAACAAAGCACAGAGAAAATTAAAGAAAGAAACTCGAGGATTACTTCAGGTTTCTTTTAATCCTCTTCTTGCTCTTTGGTAGTACTCTTCCACTGCTTTCTCTCCCTCTCTTTTTCTTTCTTTACTTTTTTGGACAAATTACTTACCATCTGTTTCTGAATATCTTGAACACTTTAAATGAGCAAACATATTCTCTGAATAG
Source organism: Tamias sibiricus (assembly GCA_025594165.1). Lineage (NCBI taxonomy): Eukaryota > Metazoa > Chordata > Mammalia > Rodentia > Sciuridae > Tamias > Tamias sibiricus. The sequence goes on from CM046661.1 coordinate 48,609,887, forward strand.
GACACTTAGTTATCTAAGTGTTTATATTTCACATTATCCATTGCTTTGGATTTAATTATGCTGGACAATTCTATCCCAGTGAATTAAATATCGCACTTCAATATCAACACTGCGCTGAAAACTCTGATATTGAATTGGTGTAATATTAACCTTCTAAGAGAAATCGCTGGTGTGGAGTTTCTACTCAGCCAGCACATGCTTTGATTTTAAGAACCATTCTGTGAAGAGTGTCTGATTACTTTCAGGGGTGAGTTCTGTCCTTTTGTCCTGACTAAGCTCACTTTTCCATTCTGGCTGCCAACAATTTTTTTTTTTTTTTTTTTTTTTTTTTTTTTGCCATTGTAGGATTTTACACACTGTTGATTGGAAGTCAAATTAAAGGTCTTAGGCAATTTCCCTTAAAAATGCAATGAAACAGACCAAATGGAGGTTGAGATTCAATTTTGCCAGTGAGCAAGTTAGGTCAGGTCCACACAGCCATATGAGTGAATATGGATAGAACCAAAACATTTGGCTTCTTACTTTATTACTTTCCAAGACAGACTGCCAAGAAAACAACAAAGAAAGAAAAAGGCAGAATCTACCTTCCTCTTGCTAGAGGGAAAATTATAGCACATGTTTTTTTTTTTTTTTTTTTTTTTTTTTTTAAATAGATTCACTGACCCTCAAAGCTTTTAGGAAATCAATAAATGCTTAATTAATTTATTCATCTAAAATGTAAACCATACTATTTGCTTTTTCACATGCTGAGCGGAAGCAACTCTTCATGGAGTCACTCTAACCTTCTTTTATGCTTCCTGTTCCTTCAATATCTCATCTCAGTGGGTCTTTTTATAGTTCTGCTCTCCCTGCCCATGAACTGACTTGGCAGATGAATAGAGCAAGGTAGGAAAGAGGGATCCTAGTGTGGGTGGTTTAATTACTTTCCTCCTGCTCAGTCCCCACCACCCACAGCCCTATGTTGCTACCATGAAGAGACTTGCTGGAGCTTGACTATGAATTTTGACAAACTACAGAAGTGTCCAGAACAGAGCACTACAAGTCAGAAATTCCTATGGATGCATGGAGGGTGAGGGAAGGAAGATGCGAGGAAGGTTTTAGGAAACCTGCTAAGGTTTACATTTAAGCCATTGCCAGGCTGAAGATAATGAAACCTGTTGACCATTAATTAATACCTCCTACATCGATTTTCCTAATCTGTCTTTCTACCCTTGATCCTTCTTGACCCAGTCCTGTTAGGGTAGAAGTAGCTGTTATTAAAAAAAGAATGAAATAAGGGAAGAGAAAAGCTGATCATTGTATTTTTCCTGGTGATATGACATAGGACAATTATATTTTAATAAAGGTCAAAATGTTAATTATTTCATGGAACTAAGCACTTTTAAGTATTTGTTTAGTATTTTAAAAGCCACCTTAGGACATTGTATTACTTAAGAAATCTCTGAAAATAGTGGATCTGATCTTTTTTTTTTTTTTTTATGTACAGAAATAGAATAAGTCCCAGGGAAATTTACAGTGAGAATTCAAACAAGATTACTTCTGATAAATATCTCACAAACCACGTTTATTCACTATAGGATATCATGGAATTGGCCATGTCCAGAATCCTAAAAATCTGAGTGTTTCTATAAAAATCCAAACTATCTGGAATAGTTTATGTTTAGGGGTAAATATTTGATCCCTTATAACACCTTGGTCAGCAAAAAACAGCAGATCAAGAAGACTAGAACACGTTATGAATGACAGCTTCACTAGTGTTTGGTGCACCTCAAAGGCTGTCACGTTTCATCTTTCATCATGACCATTTGTAAATACTGGAGATATAAAAGGACTTTGTAGAATCTTAGTACTGACCCTTGAATGTGATAGAACTTCTTAATGTTAGATTTAGCCAAACAATCAATATTACTTAATGTACAAGGTCTTAGGCTTCATTTCAGTTCTTGAACCTTGTAAGAAAATATTTTAAAATGTAAAATTGTAAAGAGAGAAAAATGTACATATCTTTGTGCCATTTGGGGGACTGAGTTGTGATAAAAACAGCCACCCATGTCACCACTACCTCTATCATGATGTAGGATTATTTTGATATGAGACTAGTTTTGCTTAGGTCTGATAATTATTTCCTTCCTTCTTCTAAACTTGGGTTCAGTTTTTTTTTTTTTTTGGTAATCATTTGAGATATAACACTAGGTTGTTTCTTTGAAATCTTTCTTCCTTTTTGGTGTAGGTAGGTGTTTATTGCTATAAACTTCCCTCTTAGAATTGCTTTTGAAGTATCCCCTAAGTTTGAGTATGGAGTATATTCATATTTGTCTCTCAAGATATTTTAAATTTCTCTTTTAATTTCTTCTATGACCCACTGGTGGTTCAGAATCATGTTGTTAATATCTTTTTAAATTTTTTAAGACTTATTTTGTGGCCTAACATATAGTCTACCCTGGAGAATGTTCTGTATGCCTTTGAGATGAATGTGCACTCCCTCAGTGTTGGATAGAAAGTCTTGCATATGTCGGTCAGGTATGCTTGGCTACAGTGTTGTTCAAGTCCACTGTCTCTAGCCTGGAGCCTGGTCTGCAGGTTCTTACTTTGTGTAGGGGATCCTGGGGGAGGGTATAGGCAAAGTAAGGTGCTTGTTTCATCTCCTTCCCTTGTGTGGAGGATGCATCTTTTAGATGCATCTGGGTTTATAGGTCAAAGTTGTGAGTATAATGTGAAACTGTCCTTCCTACCCTTTCTAAGGCATATTTTCTTATTTATTTTCTCTATTCAGGCTCAGGTGCCATAATGTCTCACCTGGGTCTCTTGGCTTTTGTGAAAGCATTTTCCTTTGTGGATAGCTGTTCTAGTTGACGTTTCTGAAAAGGATGGGTGCTGTGTTTTTCTGCTATCTTCCTGATGTCACTCCCAAGCTTTTTTTGTTTTTTAGTATGTTCTTGATTGATGAGGCCACATCTAAACACCTTAAAACAGGAAGCAATGATGCATGGGTAAATACTTTCACAACTTCAAGCATCACAGTTTTGCCATTCTGTGAATTCTTTCACAAGAAAAGTCAAATACCAGCAGATTTAGAGAACAAAGTGGTTGTTACCATGCAGAGAAGGATAAGGAAAGTTAATAATTATTTCAGGCATGTGTCACTGAGAACATGGGTGGCAATGATCCTAGCAGAAAGTAAAGATGAAACAGTAAAGTGGAGTTTGAGTTAGTTTTAGGTAAAAATAATACTACTTTCCAATTGTAATGTCAAATAGACAGTTGGATGTAGCTGGTATTTGGAGGAGACAAAAGTGTTTGAGATTAATATTTAAAAGTGGTTAACATAAAACTGATTTGATTTGAAGCTAGGGGAAAGATGGTGACTTTGACAATAACTACCAGATCCCATTTCCAAAGGTGAAGTTACAAGAGAAGGATTCAAAGTCTCAAAGTTAGGAGAAAGAATATGCTCTTTATTTTAGTGGCCCCAAATCTTCAGTCAAAAAGAAAAAAAAAAGTGAAAATTTGTAATTGTTAAATAATTTGATTATTGTTAGTAAAAACATTGGTGTTTATACTTTTACATCAAAACAGTAAAAGTATTTGAAAACAGAGGTAGAAGAATTTTATATTTGACTAAGATAATGTTTATAAACTATGAATATATTTAAACATAAATAATTTAGAGAACATCAAATGCCTTTGTAAAATATAATTATTCACTGCATACCAACATTTCAGTCAATGACAGACCACATGTCAGATGGTGGCCCCATAAGATTATATTGCCTAGTGCCACCTTGGTTTGTGTGAGTACACTCTGGTGTTCAGACAACTATGAAATAGCCTCACAATGTAATTTTCAGAATGTATTCCTGTTGTTAAGTGATGCATGACTATATTACAAAGTTAAAACCAGAAAATAGTTCCATTAACTTACTATATTCCCTAAAGTAGTTACCTTCATAGTTCCAACCTCTGCTCAAAGTAAATTTTACCAAAAAGTGTGAGAATAATTTTAACTATCTCACTGCAAAAATCTAAGTATTTTTTGTTCATCAGAATCTTTTCATGGTAGACTTGCTTAGTTACAATTAAGCTTATGTTTAACTTCTAAAAATGTTAAAAATAATCAATAACAAACTCCCAAACCTGTTCTCCCTCCCTCTTTCTGTAAATATGCATATATCCACGTTCACTGTCCTGTACTAGGCACTTTGGTTGATGACAGCAAGACAGACTCTAGAGGTAATATAAAAACATGTACAGAAATAATTATAATACAAGTGAGAATGTTTCCTAGTTCATTAGGTATGAATTATTGAATGGTAGTTGTAAATGTTAAATGAACAAATTCTCATTCATTCCTGATTGATTATGGTTAGGTAGCAATACAAGGCAAATTTGGATGGAATGATGGCTAACTTCAAAAATCACAATGCTAGAATTTTTAAAAAATAAATAGGTTTATTATGAAGCGGATAAGCTTATTGTGCAGTTTTGATATCATATTGATTTAGTTCCCTGAAAAATATTCGTAGCAAAGTAATTAATTTTGAATTTCAGATACTGTTTTACTGTCAGGCTATACAGACTTAACTCATAGCAAGTTCTTAGAAGGTAGAAGTACATAAAATCCAAGCTGATGACTATTAGCTTCAGTAAGTGCATTGAGGCAATTTTTAATTAGTGTACTTTACATAATTCAGCTTTTCAGACTTGATCATAAATATTTCTAGAGCATTCCTATGTCAACTAAAATTTAAATATAAGCAGAAAAATGTGTAGGCCCATATGTCCGTATAGTTTACACAGGTTAGGGAAAAATAATTAAAGTTATTTTAAATTTTAATTATTTAAATAATTAAATGAAATTTTAAAAGTTAAAACATTGCTCACTATACACTGGTCACAGGTGAAAAGAATTTCCTATAGATTTTGAACTCAGACGTGCACATGCATCTTAATTACATAATTATCTAAAGCAACCACTCTTATCCATCTTCTTCACTCTTCATTTTATAAAAGAAACAAAAAAAAAAATTATGGTTCTATACCGAGGAAAGATGCAAACGAGCACCAAGTTTACTGGTTTCATTTAGTCTTGTCCATCTTGCTCCTCAGATAGGCATAAAGTAGAGGGAGTGGGAAAATCCCCACAAAAATGTGGTTGCTCTTCTGCATGCTATAGCAGTGTTCTTTTTTTTTTTTTTTTTTAATCTCAGAGGCTGGATTTTTTTTTTCTTTTATTGTAAGTTGTTATATATAACAGCAGAATGCATTCATATTACACATATAGAGCACATTTTTACATATCTCTGGTTTTATACAAAGTATACTCACACCATTCGTGTCTTCATACATGCACTTAGGGTAATGATATCCATCTCATTCTACCATTTTTTATTTTTAATTTTTTTTTACCTCTTGACCTCTCCCTTCTCCTCTCTCCCCATTGGCCTTTCTAGTGTTCCTCTAATCCTCCTATGTTATGCTCCCTGTCCCAACCCCACTGTGAATCAGCCTCCTTATATCAGAGAAAACATATGGCATTTGGATTTTGGGGATTGGCTAACTTCACTTAGCATTATATTCTCCAACTTCATCCATTTACCTGTGAATGCCATTATTTTATTCTCTTTTATTGCTGAGTAATATTCCATTGTGTATATATACCACATTTTCTTTATCCATTCATCTACTGAAGGGCATCTAGGTTAGTTCCACAGTTTAGCTATTGTGAATTGTGCTGCCACATACATTGGTGTGGCTGTGTCCCTGTAGTATGCTGTTTTTAAGTCCTTTGTGTATAGACCAAGGAGTGGGATAGCTGGGTCATAAGGTGGTTCCATTCCCAGTTTTCCAAGGAATCTCCATACTGCTTTCCATATTGGCTGCACCTGTAGCACTATTCTTAAAAGGTAAAATGTCATTGATTCAACTTTTATGACAATGGAAGGTTTGCTGGTTATCTTCCTGTCTGGAACCCAGCAGCAACATGCTGATCATGAAGTGCCACTTAAGAAGAATAAGTTGAAATGGGCTAATTTAGACAAGGTGAAACATGATGTGTACTGAGGGAAGAATGAGGGGATTTTTAGTATAAGGCACATCAGAACAATAACAAGTGAAACATTAACATGAGCTAAAACACAGGCACACAGTGAAATATACAAATAAGGTCCACAGCAGAGAAGAAGTATTTGAACATCTGCTCGTGTAGACCTGCTCTAAAGGAACAGAGCTTTGCCTCTACAAAGATCTTCCATTGAACTACCACTTGCTATCTTGTCCCTTCATATTGAGAAAGAAATAGTTTGTGATCACAGAGACAAAGGAAGCTGTTAGTATGGAGAGTACTTAAAGCTTTGATAGCATGGTTATTTCATAGATAATAGCACAAGATCTCAAGTGTCCCAGGGAGTTCACTCCAGTCTAGAACTCACCAGGTAGGATCTTAGATCAAGTTGATGCTGGATTACGGATTGGTGTACCACTCAGAAGATTTCTGTTAAATTTGTAAACACACCTAGCAATGCTCCACTTGTTTAGGGTTCTCTACATGAGGCACCAACCTAGAAATGATGCAGCCCTGACACTTCCAGGGTAGGCAGGGCTCTCCACCAGTCCCCTGAGAGGTGAGGTTCCAAGTTTATAAGCAGAAATAAACTTGGACGTGGGGTCATTTCCTGGACTGAACTGTGAGCAAAGCTTCGGTATGTCATTTGCATGGGTAATGGCATTTTACAAACTTTACAAATGCACAGGAAAAATATTGGATCTACTCCAATCACTTGATTAAATATTACAGGGTAGTATGTGTCAAATTTTATTCTAGCTAGCAATACCATACTTTTAAAATACTGCTTGATTATAGATGTAGATTACAAAATCTGAAGTGAGTTGTCATTTTGGAACATAAAAATATGATGTTTATTTTAGTCAATTTTTTAAAATCTAAATAAAGACGTTTTTCTGCTTCACGTGTAAATTAAATTTTTTTTTTCCTTTTTTTGGTACCAGGGATTGAACTCAGGGTCCCTCGACCACTGAGCCACATCCCCAGCCCTTTTTTGTATTTTGTTAGAGACAGGGTCTCTCTGAGTTGCTAAGTACCTCACCATTGCTTAGGCTGGCTTTGAATTCGCGATCTTCCTGCCTCAGCCTCCCAAGTACTGGGAATACAGGCATGCACCACCACACCCGGTTTAATTTTTTATTTTTACACATTTGTCACAAAGACTAACCAGCATCCAATATCACTGCATTATCTTTACATGGTTGATTTTAGATGGTTGTGGCTGACCCTCTAAAAAGTTCTTTCCTGTTTGTAGTATAAATACTGCCTTGGGATAAGACAGGAATACCTTTTGATCCTTTTTCAATTTATAATTTGATGGTTATTTTTCTAAAAGTCTCATGATAGTCATCAATTGATATTATGCTAAGAAACTTCTAAATGGGAACATCTATCCTGAAACCTATTAATCAGTATTAGTTTAATTTGATTTGAGTTGCTCTTATAGGAACTAATTTATATTTGCTAACAAATAAGAAGTCATTCTACATATCTTAGGTAATTCTCCATGTGTCTCTTGCATTGTCACATATCTTGTGCTTAGAGGCACTGGCTGCTGTTGTTCTAAGCTATTTTCTAATGGATTTTATAAAAAAAATTGCCCTGGAAGATACAGATAGTGTCTCTCCAGAGCAAAGGGTAGGTTTGCTTAAATAATAGTAACAAGATAATATTTTTCCTTAGAACAAATTGTAGGCAGGTAGGCTTACTGTCCATTATAAAATATTTGGTTCCCTAAGTTTATGATTCCTCTCCTATTATACAGGAATATTTTATTGCAGATACAAATGTCATCTGGCTCTCTTTGAGTTGTCCTTTGGGAATCAAGCCTGTGGAACTGGGGCAAGAAAATGCCAGTACTCGAGCTGTCGTTATTTCTTAATAATCCTTTGCCTCCAATCTCTGAGCCTCCTGACTTTTGACAGAATCCAGAAAACTGTGGCAGGCTAGCTTTGAAGTAAGATAAAAGCTCAGACTCTTCAATGTTCTTGACAACACCGTGGAAAGAGTCAAGGCACAATGGGACCACTATAACAGGTGGGATGAGATGGTGACAAGATTTTGCCTCCGTGTACACTAATTTCTGCCCAAGGCTTAAATGTGTACATATATAATGTTCATTAAACTAAGTTAACATGATTTCTTTAGTTTTGTCATAATCTTCTAAGTGTATGTTGAATTTATAAGAGAACAGGCTTCTGACAGTTGTTGCAAAGATTCAGGAGCTTAGAATTTAGAAACAGCTGGTTGATTTTTACTCTGGGTAAGATCAATGAAAAAAATTACACTAGGTGGAAAAATAGGTATCATTTTTAACATTATGTCTATTTAATATTGAGGGATATTGAAATAAGATTTGATAGACTTCTGAACCGATTTACAAAGTGAACTGTGTGTAGTCTTTGCCTTTATGTGTTGCACTTTAATGAACCAGGTCAGGCTTTCTCAAATTCTCTTTGTCTAGAGAGGATCTGTGAGTAGAATACAGGCTGTGTGACTTCTGAAAAAGATGGATTATCCCCAAACACATGGTAGGCTTTCACGACACTGGGAGAAAGTCTTCCCAAAATAACTCTTCCATTTGCTCTCAGATGCCTGGAATTTTTTTTTTATCACCAAAACAAAATCCTTTCATGCAATGTTTATAGTAAAGGATTAAAATGCATCTATACAGGGAAAGGTGACTTCTTGTTTAAATTGACATGATGGCATACATGAATATGAATTTTCCTGAGAGCTGTCCTTCAAGCTTAAACTGGTGGTGGTAGAACTTTATATAAGAGAGAAAATGGGTCAGAATGATTTTGTTACTGAAGATAATTACCATTATCCCAATCTGGCACTGGCAAGCAGATTTTACTCTGCATGCAAACTCTACCTGATTGCCAGTGGTTTCCTAGAGGGTTGCTCAGGAAGAATTCTAGAGCATACCCAGGTTCACTGAAATAGCTCCACTGTCTGTTCACCGTGGCCGTCAAGAGCACTGAGGGAGACTTGTGGCACATATGCTAGATATTTGGTGTCTATTCTACAATATTAGCTGCAAATAACATAATAACATTTAGTGACCAGGAAATGATATAAAAATTAATAGAATACTTTCACTTATCCTCTTTGAAGTTTCCCCTCCTGTAGTGCATACACAATTTTTTCTTTTTTTCTTTTTTGCTTCTGAGTTGAGTATCACATTTCTGGTAGACCTAAAAATGTCACTGGTATCAGATGAGACTGACAACGTTTGGTATATCAAATAAGCCAGCAAGTATCTATGATTGTCTGCTTTAACTGGCTAACTTTACTACTATTAGAAATAGTTTGCCATGACAGAATTCCAAATTTAACCAACCTAAACCGAAAAAGGAAATTTGTGGTTCATGTTATTAAATCACATGAAGGGCCACAATGTCATCTCAGAGACTGGTAGAACCATGGATTTGAATCTGGATCCCCTGGTTTTTACTCTGCTAGGTTTTTGCTTCTCTGCTTAATTTCTATTTTTCTTAGACAAACATTCTTTGTGATTCTAGCATCAAAGGTCCTAGTAACTTTTGGGTTAACTTATTTCTTTGTTCTTACCAATAAACAGAAAGGCGCTCTTATGTCTTAGCTCCAACTACAGAAAAAAAAAAAAAAAAAAAAAAAAAGGATGATGATGACAGGCCAAAAGCTTTGAACAGTATCACAGTATACTACAATTAACCTTCCTTATATTCCTGTGGCCAGGAAGGTGTACTTGTAAGTATATATCAGCTTCCCTGGGAACCACAGCATTAAAAGGAACATTTTCCAGAAAATGGAAGAGTTCTGCTTATCAAGGAAATAAGAAAAAAAAAAAAAATGCTAGGCAGTCAAACCAGTAAGTGTCCCATTAATTAGATATTCCTAGGTTTCCTAGACAATTTTGGTCAGAACTATAAATCTTATCTGAAGGAATTGAATTTTATTTATAAAACACAAAAATCATCTTACCAATTTTCTTTTTAACAACTTAAAAACTTTCTGCCAGATTCCAAAGATGCCAGTTTAGAAGGAGGGAACAAGCACCACCTAGCAGCTCCTCAGTATCAGACTTTCAAAGTAGGAAGACATCCTCTAGGTGAGGAAACATAGTGAAATTTAATAATAAACTGTAAAAAAAAAAAATGCTTTAGATACAGAAAGTCAGACACTTGAACTGAAGAAATAACACATTGGAGAAGCACCAGCTTGGGTGCCAACATGGCTTCCAGTGGTGGACTCAAGGGAGAGGGGCAGTGCAGACAAAGGAGAGGGCACAACTGCCAGGTAAAGAAATTGTTAAAAATGAAGAAATATTGACTCGGAGAAGCCTGTGTAGTAGGGAGGAAGATTGATTTTAACGGACTCAGAGTTGGTGGGGGAAGTAGCTTGGTTGAAAGAAATCCAAGATTGGCTCCCTCCTCCTCTGGAAAGTGCTCCCATGCTACCAGCCTCTGGGACTCCCCAGGAAAGCAGGTGCCTCAGCTGCACTCTGCAAAAGTTGCCTCCACCTCAGGTCTCTGTCCCCAGGTAGCCCCACCTCCACTTCCGAGATCCCCAATAGAAAGAGCAGCCAGAACTCTCAGAGTGACCCTTGCCCCCAAGTCCCCACTCCAGGGGACTCCAAATGGCTGCTGCAATTGCCTGAGGCAATGGAATGGCAGGATCTCCTGCAGCCAACTAAAAAAAAAAAAAAAAAAAAAAAAAATCCTTAGAAAGTGCCTGAACCAGAGAAATTGAAATAGGCATAAAGAAAATTTTACCTGGACCCTTTGTACTCTGGCCCAAGGGGGAAAGCTCACATTGTTGCTGGTGCTACAGGGGTCATACCGGAGCATCTAGACTCAGAGTTAAACACTCTGTACTTCATACTGATAAAGGTGAAGCTGAAACCTGTGGAGATTTTTTTCCCCTATGTCCTAAAAGTGAATCTCACCAGAGACCCTAGAGATCCAGACATCTGGTAGAGACTGGCATCCCCTGAGCAATGTAGGGAGAGGATTAATTTTCAAACACCCACGAAATTCCAAACTTAGATCAAGTTTAAAATCCAATTAATGGACTCTTCAGTTTAAAACAATACATCACTACATTATCCCTTGCCACAGAAATATACAATTTATCAATACCCACTGTATGCTAACCCACTGTTAAGGGGGAGGCTCAGACCCAAGGAAACAGATACAGGATCCCAGCAGGTGAAAGAAGATGGAAGATGCAGTTGGGAGAGTAGACATTTTTTATTCAGAGATGGCAGCCCCCGACCTCAAGCTCCTGCTTCATTTTGCTCCAACCAGTTCCATTTAGCCTCCTGAGCCATTTATATAGATTTTTTTTTTTGCGGGGGTGGGGGGGTGCTGTGGCAGCAGGCTCTTCAAAGAAGGGGCATTGCCAACAGGTTAGAAAAGTGTGTGCATGCATATTCCTGAGCAGATGTCTACGATCTTGAGGACATATACTGAATTAGAGTGTTCATGACCTTGGCTACATACTACAAACAGCCTATTGGATACCTCTGCAAGGGAGACTAACTATCGCCATGAACACCTACCACATTTGGAGTAACTGGAAACTGAAATTTACTACAGCTCGCTGTTCTACCTAGCCACAAAGGCTGGCAGCTAAGTGAGAGACATGAAGTTGTTGGGCTTTACAATCCCCAACCATCCACCCCAGGGTTACAAAGCCAAAAGCAAATACAAAGAATGAAAATCCATCCCTGCCAATAGTTTTGATCTCTGCAACCAGAAATAACCTTTTTTTTCTCAGTGAGTTTTTTTTTTTTTATTTTATTTCTTTTCCTTTTTTATTCCATTTTTAATCATTTTTTAATCAACCTTAATCAAGTTTTATTCATCTTCTTTTAAATTTTAACTTTCTAAAAATTTTCTTTTCAAACATCATTTCATTGTGTTGTACTATTGTTCACATTTTTCCATTATGCATAATTTTGTGTGCATATATGTGGGTGTGTGGGTGTAGGTGTGCGTACTCACTGTGCAGATGATTAAAAATATATGTATATTCTTAACATTTTACTTTCAAATTAATTGCTTCCCTCTGCACTGTTTATTGTTTAACCTTATATCAGGTATGGTTTAATTAGAGGTGGGCCTGAGTTATTTTCATCTCACATTTATGAGTTTATTCATATTTTAGTTCTTGTTCCTCTTATTTCCCCTTCTTCACTCTCTTTCCCCACTAACACCCAAATTTTCTTTTACTCTGCAAAAAAAGTCAAATGAAAATAGATCGAAGACTTAAGAATCAGATCAGAAATCATACACTGTTAGAAGAAAACACAGGGTTAAACACTCCATCATGTAGGTATGGATACTAACTTCCTCAACCACTAAAGCTCAAGAAATAAAACCAATAATTAATAAATGGGTTAAGATTCCATCTCACTCCAGTCAGAATGGTAATTATCAAGAACAAGAACAGAAGTTAGCCAATCCCAAAAAACCAAAGGTTGAATGATCTCTTTCATATGAAGATACTAACTTATAAAGGCAAGAGAGAGGTAATGAATGAAAGAGCTTTAAATAGAACAAAGGGGGGGGAGGGAGGGGAGGGGGAAAGGGATAGGAATAATGGCAGACTGAGTTATCCATGATTACCCTAAGCACATGTATGAAGACACAATTGTTGTAAAAATACTTTATATTAAACCAGCAACTCGAAAAAATGTGCTCTTTATATGTAATATGAAATGAAATATACTCTGCAAATGTGTATAACAAATTAGAATAATAAAAAAATTAAAAAAAAAGAAGAACAATAGTAAATGCTAGCAAGAATATGGGGGGAAAGGTGCAGTTGTACATTGCTGGTGATACTTCAAATTAGCACAACTACTATGAAAAGCAGTGTAGAGAGACTCCTCAAAAAATGGGAAATAGAACCACCATATGACCCAGCTATCCCACTCTTCAGTATTTATCCAAAAGAACTAAAATCAGCATACTATAGCAATACAACCACTTCAATGTTTATAGCAGCATAATTCACAATTGCCAAATTATGGAATCAACCAAGATACCCAGCAACAGATGAATGTATCAAGAAAATATTGTATATATTGTATACACACACACACACACACACACACACACGATTCAGTTTTACTCAGCCATAGAAAAGAATGAAATAATTGCATTTATTGGTAAATGGATGGGAATGGAGAAAATCATGCTAAGTGAAATAAACTAGACTCAGAAAATCAAGAGCTGAAGCTATATTCACATGTAGAAGCTAGATCAAAAAATAAGGAAAAGAAGATGACAGGAGAGGGGATAGACTGTCATAGAGATATAGGGTAGATCAGCGGATAGAAGGAGGACAAGAGGGAAGAAGAAAGAAATAAATGAAAGGGATTGAGATATGGAATGAACTTAACAATAACGTGTTACATGCACATATTAATTTACCAAAAAGAATTTCACCTGTATGTATATGTAGAAAATACCAACAAAAATAAATTCATAGTTGTGTATGGTGGTGCATCCCAGCAACATGGGAGACTGAGACAGGAGGATCACAAGTTTGGGTCCAGCCTCAACAATTTAGTGAGATCCTGTCTCAAAAAAGAAAAAAAAAGAAAAAGAACAGGGCAGGGGACATGGCTTAGTGGCAAGGTGCCCCTGGATTCAATCCCTTGGTACTAAAAATATGTACATACATACACACATACAGGAGTGAAAGGAAGATCAATAGAGGGGAGGAGAAGAGAGAGAATAGGGAAGGAAAAGGGGGATTGGGATTGAAATCAAATTTCTTGCATGTATTATTTTGTCAAAATGAACACAAACACTATGTATAATCATAGTGCTCCAAGAAAAGAAAAAGAAAAGAAAAAAAAAGAAAGCTGTTTCTGGGTCATGTTTTCTTCCTGTCTGTTTAGTCATGTTTCTCTGGTTCCTCTACCACACCAACTGCTGTTCCTCCCACAATCATTTTCTTTACCACTCAGTCAGTCAGCCAGTAAGCTGCAGTCTTTCCTGTGTTCTTGGTTTGGCTCTAAGATGATTTATGTTCTCAACTTAGTGGAATTCTACTTTAGATCCAGCTTAGAAGTTTCCTTTTCCAGGTAAATTAAGTCTTTTCTCTCCCTAACTCCTCCACACACGGAGTAATTCATTTTACTTTCCATCCTTTAGGAACACTTTATTTTTTTATTGTTATTTTTATATTATATCATGTTTAATTTTAATAGCTTCACTGATATATAATCTATCTACCATAAAGTTTACCTATTTAAATGTCAAATTCAATCATTGCAGGATATTTGCAAAGTTATTCAACCATATTATCTAGTTTTAGAATGATTCCATCACTCTGAAACCACTGTGCTCAGCAACGGTTCCGGGCTCCTCTCTCTATCTCTAATAACTCCTCTGTCCTTAGCTCTAGGCAACCACTAATCTGTGCTCTTCTATATAGATTTCCCTGTTCTTGGCATTTCATAGAAATAGATAAATGTAATAAGTGACTGGCTTCTTTCACTCAGTAGATTATTGAGGTTTAACCATGCAGTCACACATATCCACATTTTATTCCTTTTTTTGCTGAACAGTATTCAGTCATTTTAGTCTTATTTCTTAGCATTCACTGTCTTTCCACCCATAAATGTTCTTTTTACAGTTCGATCATTCAGCAAAAGTTATGGTCTCATAGTATGGCTTAGGACATATTTTGTCTATCCATTTATCACTGGATGTATATTTGGGTTATTTTCATCTTTGATTATTATGAATAAAGCTCCTATGAATATACCTGTGCAGATTTTCACTTCTTTTAGGGAAATAGCTGGGAGTTGAATTGCTGAATAAAGTGAAAATTCTGTGTTCAGTATTTTGAGCAACTGCCAAGTGCTTTTCCAAAATGGCTGCACTGATTTGCCTTCCGGTCGGCAATGCAAGACAGTTACAATTTCTACCCAGCCTAGCTTGTATGTTTATTTCTATTTCTGTTTTTCTCTCTTCTTCCATATACTGGAAACTGAATTCTATTGTGAATTGCTTTTCATTGATCTTTAAAATTATCAGGAATCTTTGAAATATATAAAAATGTAGGCATGGGAAGGAAGACTGAGCGTGGCTATAACTTTATAGATGGGAAATATAAAATTAATCTCAAATTTTATATTGTTTTCCTTGATTTATTTTGTTCTGGCCTTCTTAATGAAATGGGCTTTAGCATGCTATATAGTCTAATTTCCACAATTATTGATACATAATCACTGAAAATATAGCTTTGTCAATAATTTTCAGGATTATGACCCATGTGCAGTGATAATGTGATATTGCAATATCATTTTCAGACTCGATTTTTAAAAAGCAAATCATATTTAAATGACCATGCTCTTAACAGTTGTTTCATTAAGGGAAGAGTAAATTTGCATTTGGCAATGGTTATGAGAAAGAAACAAAGGAAAAATTAGAAAATGTAAATAAAGTTTAGAATTATTTAAACTGAAAATTAGACTAAGATTAGTGAGATTTTTCTCAATTAAAAACTATTAAATTATATTCTTTGGACATTCTATCTTAAATTTGGCCATGACCTTGTCTGCTTTGCATAATTTTTTTCATAATTTATATAGATTTTGCAAATTATACTCAAGTTCAGAGGAGTGACTGTAATATACATTTTCATATTTCAGTTCTCATCTTGTAAGGTGACATGAATGGCTTGGAAGCTCTCGTGTCCAGCGTGGAGGTATTTACCTGACATATTTCAGATGTTAATCAATCAATCATCACCATTTATTGATTTAGGATATTCGTGCTTTGCAAGTGTCTCTGGGGAAATGGCTAAAATTTTCTTTTGTTCAGGGAGAAAGAGGCCCAGAATTTGTTTTAAATGACAACTTCATAATTAAAAAAATATTTCAAATTGTTTTGTACATTGTGATTACCAAGTATACTTTAGGAGCCTTTAGTTGGCTTATGCTGAATTCCTACTAAGCCTTCATATTGTTTTATAAGGAATTCTTATAAGTTTACATTTTTTCATTGTTTTTTAAAGGCTTGACATCTTCTGTACAGATTTACTATTTCCTGAAAGCTTCAGCCTATGTAGATATGTTTTTGAGAGTAAACTTTTCAGTGTTATCATATGAAATTCCAACATTGATTTTGCCAGGTTTTCAGAAGCAATGTTTCTAAGAGGTCTATCTTGAAGGACATAAATTATAAATAGAAAAATTATATAAATTATAGCAAGAGAAAATTGTATAGATTTTTTTAATTATAGAAAGAGAAAACAATTATAGAAACAAAAGTGATTCAAGGTTAGCAAATCTACATTTCCACATATGTATATGCAAATATCATATATACCTTCCACAATAAAACAAATTTCTGATTCTGAAATTTTCTTATTATATGATTATGCAATTTTTATTTTTTGAGCACAAATATTAGAATGAATTGCATTTATTGTCATCACTGGGGTTTAACCTGAAATAAAAATTTTCCCTATTAGCAAAACCACAGACAGAAGGGTATATAAGTTAAGAATTATGTTTTTTATATTCCTTTCCTACTAATAAAATATAGAATACACATAGAGGGTTTTGTTCTATTCTAAATATAATGAGAATGTCTATTAGGAGATTACAACTAGATTTTTTTCTTTCTTTTTTTTTTTTTTTTTTTTTAGCTTTCAGCTACTACTTAAATTTCTGCTTTATGGCAGATTTGACACAATATAGTGAAAAAAGAAAATGTTTTGTGAAATTATTATTGAATCATGATTTGATCAAAATCCTTTCAGTCATTTCCTTTGAGCATTTTGTTTTTGAACTATATAACAATTTATCACATTTTTATAGCAGAAAGATTAGTCATAAATATCACTTTAAGGGCCATGCAAATCATATTTTATTTATGGAGAATAACATACAATTTTCTTCAAATTTTTCTTTTAATGAGAGTTCAAAGTAAAATAGTGCAAAAGTTTTTAATACAGTTAGAACATATATTGAAACAAACAATTCTTATTGCTTTGCATTTTATTATTTGATTGGTTCTTGAAAGGTGACTTCTGAGGGCATAGGATCATGAATTTTATTGCTACAATCTACTTTGATTAATTTATAAGTGCTATATTTCATGAGATTGCAATGTTGATATAATCAGTGAATCAGTGTGTCTCAATCTGCAAATCCATAAAAAATACAACTTGATTTTAATTCAGTTATTTGTGAATGAAACTTGAGGCCAGTTATCATTTAAAGAAGTCTGTTTTTTATTTTTAATTTCACTTCCATTTGCTATTATTACTTAAGTATTTTTTTTTGCATATTCTCTATATTGAGCTGACTATTATACATAGAGCTTCAGGAAGATTAATATATTGAGGTTGGAAAATTCAAGTGTTCAATAAGCATTGTCTGGTAAAGTACACATACTTCCATCTGAAATTAGTCTTGAGCTTGGTTTGTAATTGGTAATTCTTTTACTTCTATGCAATCCGTTTCTTTACAGTGGGAAAATGAGTGTATCATTTATTTATTCATTCACTGATCTGATATTCATGAGAGTCTACTGTATGTCAAGCATTATTCTAGGCACTAAAAATACTGGGTGCTTCAGGGAGGCAAGCTCTCAGCTCTCATGCAATTTACAGGCTAATGGGAGAGAGACAGTCAATTAACAAGAGAACAATAAATAAAGATCAAAGTGCTGTAAAAACCAAATGAGGTAATATGGAAAATGGAGTTCAGTGCACTTCATCCCATAGGATAGTTAACAATGGCTATTTTTGGCAGATGCCATTTGAGTTGCACGTTCAATAATGAGGAATGAGAAGCTATAACAAGATCTTGGAAAATTGCCTTCCAAACAGAAGAAACAGCCAGGCTAAGATTCTGTACCTGTGATTTATGACCATTTGCATTTTCAACTTTGCTATGAATCCTTTATATGAACGCTTCCCCAAGATAATGGGGTATAATTGTGTCTATTCTAATCAATTCTACTCAAAGGTTTATGTAATTTGTCAGAAAGATCAATTGATGACCCTTCTCTATATTTATCGGTAGGGATCATGCATTGTGTTTTACTGGTACAAGTAGGAGTTAAGGTTGAATGTTCCTGTATATACACAACTAGATCCCCTCTAGTAAATAGTGGGGCAGAATCATCATGTGGTGAACAAAAAAGGAAAATACTGACTTTGTGGACAAGAAGAGGAAGAATACCTGCTCTGTTCCCAAACAACAAAACCTGTCATATCTTCATTTGTGTTTTGTAAGGAAAATCAATATATTTAAAAACAATTTTTTTAATATGCCAAAGTGTCATTTTCATTCTGGTCCTTAGAAGCATTCAGATGTAAGAATTCTTAGAGATTCCTGATTTTTTGGTCCAAGGATTCTCAAATTAACTTCTATGCTTGGAAAAAACTGCAACAAACAATGTATTGATTATAAAGCATTGTTCATTGATTTATAAGGCTTGTAAGGTTTATTGTAGTATGTAGATTAGCTATATATAGATTACATAGAGAGACCATCTATACATATAGCTATATATAGATAAGCTATATATATTTTATACACACTTATGCTCACATAGATACGTACATGCATATGTTCTTTGCATTTTTATCAGAATTACTGAAATCAAACAGCACCACCAAACCAAATAGCACAAAATGAGGGTGATAATTTCTCCCCAAAATTGAAGTTAAGGGATTACCTATCTGACCAACTCTATCCAGATGCTTGCATGTACACTCACACACAAGTACACATAACACACACACACACACACACACACACACACACACACACACATGCAAATCCAGCTTTCCCACTGGAGAGAGACCAGTGAGATCAAAAGGCTTGCCTGAGGTTGCATAGAGTGGCAGTGGTAGGTCTGAGAATAGAACCAAATCTCAGGGCTTTTAATTCAGTTTAGGTCTCCCTCCAAGGGAAAATGATAGACCTGCTAGATGGTACCTACATACACAACAAAGAGCTTTATTCTTTCTTTGCCATCCTAACTTAATTATTTCTCTTGCCATAGAAGTTAAATAGGATATTTTAGCAGGCACTTAGAAAAAAAAAAAAAAAAAAAACGGAGTGCCTGTTAAAAATGAAATGGTCCGTGGGTGGTTCTGTTGCAGGACTAAGGAGAAATAAGTTATTGACAAGTTTAATGGCAGAGAGGGACATAGCTTAGTGAGTACCCAATGTTGCTGATAACTCTGATGTTCTTGTTGCTCTGTTGGAAAAAAAAACTATAGGGCCAAATTGCTCTTTAGTTATTTTATAAGAAGAAAAAAGGGACAGTGTTTGAAGCATTGAACTTTTTTCTTTTATTTTATTTTTAAAATTTCTTTTTGCAACAGCACTCTGAAACATAGGTATGTAAATTATTCCACAACTTCAGACTTTTCTGAATGTTTTCTTATCTTGACATATAGTAATTAACAATGGCAGTTTTTCCAGTTGTTTATCACTCTAACCAATGGTATGTAATCGGAAGTCACTCTTGTTAATGCTTACTGCTTTTAAGTGATTTTAGTCTTAAACTATGTATCTTATTCCACAGCTAGAGTTGTATGAACTGCTTTCAAATATTTCCTGAAATATTGATTGCAATTCAAATGAGGTTAACCCCTATCATTGTCCCGTTGAATCTTCCAGATAGTGAGATGACTTTGTCAGCCTTCTGAATGTCAATGTAACTAGTCACTGGCACATTTTAAGAAGGAAGGAAATATTTGTATATTTAATATGAAGGACCTGTGAGGACTATATGAGCATTTTCAAATTTAGTATCCTTGTAGTGTATTTCTTTGTCACAAAACTCCTTATTGTAGGTGATCATTTGTTGATCTGGACAGTAAAAACTCAGGCATAAACTGGAAATCCTGGAGAAAGGAGATACAGATTATTCATCTCTCCGTGCTCAGTGTTGGTTCAAGTGCAGATTCTTAATAAATGTTTGTTTGATTTTTAATCACATATGTTCTGTCTTCTAATGGAACAACTATAGTCAAGTGAAACAAATACATCTTTGTAAATGAAGGATCTCAAAAGCTCATTTATCTGATATATACGTTCTTATGCTTAATCTTCTTTTAAGAGCTGAATTGTTGCAAATAACAAACACTAAGGTGACTGCACTGACATTAGGTAATGATTTTCATGTTGTTGCAGTTACATAATCTCCAATGCATGCAGCTTTATTTATGATATTATCCATAGGTTTTAAAATAATTGGTGAAAGATCACAAATATGCCTCCCATTTCCCTGAATTATTTTCCACAACTCACCTTGTGAGTGACTTCTCAATCCCTGATACTCCTCTGCCTTCACTCAACCAGAGCCTTTTCCCTTCACCTGGACTAATTTTACAAAGAAAATACCCAGAATCAATTGGCAAGTGATTACAAGTCATTAGCTTCTTGCTGGGCTAATTAGAAGTCATTAACGTTAACCATTAGGACATACAGAATACCCTTGCCCTGGGTTTCTGACCACAATTTGAAGCTGTACATGAAAGAAAACACCTAAATACCCTTAACCAAATATATTTAGAAAGTAATAAGTTTAAGTCTTGAAAAGTCCCAGTGGTGTTGCAAAATAAAAAAGTAAATATATAAGACTGAAAACTCAGATTTGTGAAATGTGACCATCCTCAAAATGGACTTTGGCCATAAAACAATTGGGATAAATTTCTATATCCAGAGTAATTTTGAGTGGCAACCAAGAACTAAAGCCCCAATTCCCTTGTCCTTAGAAATGTCTTGACTACTGGAGCACTGGGGACAAGAGCATGGCCAGCCCCACCTGCAGAATGCATGTCATCACTCCCCCCCCACCCAACACACACACCACATGCACACATTCACAATTCCTCACACACACAGAAATATCTCACATCTGTCATTTGGTAATGTGAGCAAAAGAGGCAGAACTGAGGTAAACGTGGAAATCCAAGCTTTAGAAAGAAGCTGTTTTATTGTAAATATTTAAGCCTGTGTTTAACATTTGATAACTTGTACACTCATTTTGAGCATAACAAAGCCAACTTTGTTAGGCATTCCCTGAGCATTTATATCATTCTATGTAATAGTTCTTTTAATATTGATGTTTTTATTCCAAGGAATTTATTCATTCAAAGAGAAAGTTCACATGGAAATGATAAATAGATTTGAAAATGAAGTGATTTTAGACATTGAAAGAATGTTATGGAAATTTTCAAATTTTGGTTTGGAACTTACCTACATTTAGAATTTTGACTCTTACTTTCAATCAATCTATGTATCTCAAAAAATGTGTGTAATGAATACCAGCTACGTTCTCTTCTGTAGAAAATAGAGACACTTTTGGGTTTTGATTCAAATAATAGGCTGCGGAATTTTACAAGTCTGCTTTTGAAGCATCTTTCCACCACTTACAACTCTGTTATATTGAGAAACTTGGTTCACTTTTCTAAATTCCAATTTTTCTTATGTAAAAAATAATAACACATGGAAGATAGTAAAAATTAATTAACATGTAAAAGCACCTGTAACAGTTCCTTCTATATAAGAAACATCGATAAATATTAGTATCAACAGTTGTCTAAATATTCTTTTTAAAGCTAAACTTTTTTGTCTACATGGTCATAGTTAAGAATTTTATAACAGGCTTGATTTAACATTAATATGTCTGAAGTTAGGGAATACAGATATTTCCTGTGACTATAATCTACACAGAAGTATAAGATTTTCATTCTAATATAGTATTATTAATAATGTTTTATGTTATTTTCTTTATCCTTCATTTATTCTGTCACATTTTTTTGTGTGACCACTAATAATTTATATACTTGATGGGATCCTACATAATTAGAATCTATTCTTGTTAGTATTATTAAACTACAGTGTGAACTTAAATGAGTAACTTAACTAATCCTTACTTAGTATTGATGATAAAACCAACCTCACCTGCCACAAAACAGGTAGATTTATGTCTGATGAAAATGTGTATGCAAGAATATTTCAAAATATAAATATTTTTAAATAACGTGATAACTGTCAAATACCTAAGAATAAATTGTATAATAGATAAAAAAAGTCTCTGCACTGAAAATTATATAACATTGAAAAGACTTAAAGATGATTCTAAACTCAATGTTGCTCAATTGAGAATGATAAAGATGATAATTCTGCTCAGTGGACACTGTCTTGAATATAAACCCAATCAAAATTATGGAATGATTTGCAGAAATTGGAAAAATAATTTATAATTTATATGGAAATGCAAAATACTATTTATAACCAAGAAAATTTCTTTTTCATTTTTTCTATTCTTTTTTTTTCTCAGTAGTGGGAATAGAACCTAGGAGTGATTTACCACTAAACTATATCCCCAGAGCTTTTTTGTGTTTTATTTTGAGACAGGGTCTCACTAAGTTCCTTAGGGCCTCACTAAAATTTCTGAGGCTGGCCTTGAACTTATGATCCTCCTGCCTCAGGCTCCCAAGCCACTGGGATTATAGGTATGTGCCGCCTCACCTGGGTAAATATGCAATTTCAATTTTAGATTAAAATTGCATATAATTCTGAAGCTCTAAGTGTACAGTATAATGGGTTTTTATACCTATATAAGCATCACCATGTTTAGGATATAGTATATTTTCAGAATTCAAAATGGTTCCTTCATGCCATTCCTACCCAGTTAAAACCTCCTTCTTTCCTGTTTTAGCACTGACACAAAGATAAACTGTTCTTCAAATTTCTGTTAACACAGCATAGCTTTGTTTGTTCTTGTATCTCATGCAAAGGAAATCATATAGAATATATTCTTTCACATCTGGATACTTTTACTCAACATGGTGAACATGGTGTCTGTAGCATTGACAGTTGCCTCTTCCAAACTCTCTCTCTCCTTTTTTTTAAATTAATTATGTCTTCCTTATGTTGTAAATTTGTGGAGCTATTTATACTTTTCATGAGATTATTCCCAAGATTTTTAATGGTTTAATAATTGTAAATGATACTGTATTTATTGATTTTCTAATTGTCAGTTGCTAGTGTCTAGAACTATAATTTAATTTTATGTGTTAGCTTTATATCTAGTAACTATATTATATTCACCTAATAATTCTAACATATTACAGTTTCTTTTGTATCCCTAATCCTACCATAGTTGAATATTCCTCCTTTTCAAATTTTACAACTTCATTTTTCTTGCTTAAGTGAATTGAAGAACGTTCCTGGTAAAATACTGACTGGCAGTGGCATCAAGGAACACCTTTTTCTTATTTCTAGATTCTTGGAGAAAGTTTCTGATTTTCTCAGATAAATATGAATGGTGTTTTTGTTTGTTTATTTGTTTCAGATGCCCCTTTTCAGATTGAGGCAAGAGTCAAAAATAACTAGAATAGAATACACCACAACATTCAACATGCCTATAAAGCTTTTATTTCATTTTCTTTGTATACCCGAACAAACGTGTGTGAGTGCACATACACACACACACAAGAACACACTCATGGATTGTTGGCTTCAAGAAAGTTTTGAAAGCCGCTGCCTTAGAAACACTTGTACAGGAATCAACACAGGTCCATTGCCTGGTTTTGTGAGCAGGTATGCTCCTTCACTGAAGCATTCTGTGGCCTCTTTTGAGCTACAATGGCAGGTTGAGTAATGCTTACAGAGACCCTAATATCTCCCCAAAGCAAAAACATTTACAATGTAGACCTTTAGAGAAACAGTTGGCTTACCTCTGATTTAATATATGTGTCCAGGGTAAGATGAACAAGATTATTTGTTACAGCATTTCCAATTTACATTGTAATAGTTAAAAAAAAATGCAGGAGTAGATAACTAGATCATGGAATATTCATTCATACAGGAAAGTTCTGTATAGAAATAACCCTAGTAATCAGCAGCTTATTTCTCAATATTAACAAATTTAAAAGCATTTTTTTTTTTTTTTTTTGGCCAACTAAGTGAAAATTTCATGGGCGTGAACTCATTATAAAATATTCTAAGTAAATTTTTTTTTTTTTTTTTTTTTTGGTGGTACTGGGGATTGAACCCAAGGCCTCATGCATGTGAGGCAAGCACTCTACCAACTAAGGTATATTCCCAGCCCACTATTTTAAGTAGATTTTTGAGGACACAGAAAAAGGCAGTTTGGATTTTGGCGAGACCTATCTGTTCCACTGTTTTCAGTCTCTGTGAAATTTCTTTTAAGCACTCACATTTTTTTTTATTATAGCAATCATACCCCCACTAAGTGAGCTATGCTTCCTTGGAAGGCCTTTTCTCACCTAAATGCTCACCTCTTATCTTGCCCTCATAAAGAGCAGTGTGGTCTGGTGGTTAAGTGGACACCTGCTAGAAATCAGCTGATTCCACTGAATGTTGGCTCTGCCACTTTGCAGCTCTGTGACCTTAGGCAAGTTACTCTCTGGTTCTCAATTTTTGAGTCTGAGAATAGGAGTCATGATAAAATCTATCTCACAAGTTTTCTGTAAAAATTAGCAGATTTACTATGTGTAAAGCACACAGGAGAGTGCCTGATGTGTAGACACAGACTTATTATTAGCTTTTGCTGTTGATGCTAACACAGAGGCCCCAGGCAGCAATCCAACCCCCACCATTACCATCCCAAAACAGTTAACAGCAAACATAGCAGAAAATTACCCTCAATATAGTTCAACCTCCAGGTGATTAAACATTGAAAAGTTTGGGAAAGGGAGCTGTGGTTTTTTTAGAGGCATAGATATAAGTATTCCTTGAAAGGACCTCAGAGGCCGTTCTATGTGTTAATCAGGAGCCATAAAGAGGAGTATGTGTGTGTGTGTGTGTGTGTGTGTGTGTGTGTGTGTAGTGTTTCAACTTACCATCACCAAGAGAAGCAACACCATTAACCAGTTAATATATTTGACTTCTGAGTATAAATTTATTTGAATACTTTAATAAATCTCTTTGTAACCTGACTGTGGTTGCTCTTTCTTTGCATTCGTCATTATGCTAATGCCCTATGTTCTACCAAACTACAAGTTTAATAAGCTTCTTCTTAAGACTGGAAGAATTTTTACATTAAACACTCCCATGAACCCCGTCACAGGTCAAGAACATTAGATCTTCAAAAATCTCCTGCCTGCTTCTTCCTAGTATCTGATCTTTCCCCAAACAATCACTACACTGATTTCTAACATCATTGATTGTGTGTGCCTGTTTTGGTCTTTACATACATTTAATTCATATGTGTGTGTGTGTATGGTACAAATCATTTATTTATATCTGTAAAAGTCTGCCCAATGTTATGTTTATGAGATGCATCCAAATTACAGTCTGCAGCGTTGTTTGGTTCATTTTCATCATGGCATTGTGTCCTTTGTATGACCACATGTCATTTATCTATTGTACAGGTGATATACACTTGGGGTGTTTACCTGGTTGGCACTTACAAATAATACTACGATGTGCATTCTTGTACATGCCTTTTAGTAAATCTAAGTACAAGGTTTTTTTTAGAATCATATTAGAAGTGGAGTTACTGAGTTTAAGATGTTTTGCTAATGTTAACTTCAACAGATCCCCACACATGGTTCCTCAAAGTGGTGTACCCTCCTGCCAAAAACTGCACGAGAGTTTCCACCACTATGTAATCTTGCCAACACTTGCTGTTATGATTTGCCATTCAGTGCTGTGCTGTCCATAACTGGGGCAAATTTATCCGCCTAGAGTTTCCACTCTGTAGCTTGCTTTTTTACTCTCTTACTAGTAGTGTTTGCTGAACAGAGGTTTGTGATTTTAGTTTTAACTCATAAACAATTTATTTTAATTGCATTTAGATGTTCTCCTAGCTTAATTTCTAGAAGATTCTATGTTCATAATTTACATTGAGATTCACAATTTATCAGAAATCAATTTTTTACCCATGTATTATGAAGCAGGCATAGAGATAATTTTCCAAAATACATATTTTCCAATAGCTTCTGCATTCATTTTTAATTAATTATTTTCCCCCTGAAATTTAGTGCCACCTCTGTGTGTCTATTTTTGTTTTAGTTAGCTTTTTCATCACTGTGACCAAAAGAGCTGATAAGAGCAACTAGAGGAGGAAAAGTTTATTTTAGCTCATGGTTTCTGTCCACGGATTGCCCACTTCATACCTCTGTGCTCAAGGTGAGGAAGAATATCATGGTGGAAGACTGTGGCAGAGGAAGATATCTCAGAACAGGGCAACCAGGAAGCAGAGAGAGATCTGCTAATTAAAGACAAACTATAAACACCAAAGCCATGCCCCCAGTGACCTGCTTCCTCCAGCCATGCCCTACCTGCCTACATTACCATCCCATTAATCTACATTAATGGATTAACCCACTGATTAGACCACAACTCATGATCTAATCATTTCACCTCTGAACTTTCCTGCATTAACACAGAAGCTTTGAGGGACACTATATATTCAAACCATAACAATTCTCAACTCTCTTTATTCTATTTTTGTATTTTTTCCTCACATCAATCTATACTTTGTGAATTGTCATAACTTAATGATAAATCTTGAAATTCAAGATTAAGTTCTTCAATTCTAATTTTTCCCCTTAAAGATTACTTGCCTAACATGGTTTCAGCTATGATGAAGTAGTTTATAGCAAATCCTGCTGACAATTATAAAACCTTCACCCTGTGTGTGTGTGTGTGTGTGTGTGTGTATGACTCTGAACACCATGGAGAACAAACAACACTAGAAAGTACTTAAGAGAAAGAAATCACATAAGTACCTTGACTTATTCCCTCAGATTTTTCAGTTCCTGCATGCCTTCACTTTGCTGTGAAGGCAAAGGTATGGCTCAAATTGTTGAAACCAGAGAGGCAAGGACACAGGAAACCACAGACATAAAGCTCCCAAATCTGCACACAAATTTTTCTCAACTATTTTGTATTTAGCCCCATATTCATCATTTTAGGTACTGGTAATTATTTTCAATTTTTTGTTTGATACAACTTCCCTTCGTTCTGAAGAATATCTTTAATATTTATCAGTGAAGAAGTACTGGCAGTGGATTCACTCAAGTTGTGGTTTTCTGAAATTATCATTTCATCCATATTTTGAACATTTATTTTACCTTTTAATTTTTTCTTACAAAAAATAATACAATTCTATCAGATAGAAATTCTGATGAATGGATTTTATTTTTCCTTAAAACACTTTAAAGATGCCATTCCATTGTCTTCTGGACAGCGTTCAGAAAATTGTTCTTTTTCTTTAATATTTATTTATTTGTTTTAGTTGTACACAATGCCTTTATCTGTACGTGGTGCTGAGGATTGAACCCGGGTTGTGCACATGCTAGGTGAGCGCTCTACCGCTGAGCCACAACCCCAGCCCCAGACAATTGTTCTTGATTAAACGATTGATCTCATTTGAATCATGTGTACAAAATATCTTTGGCTGCTTTCAAGATTTTTTTTTATCTTTGATTTTCACCAGAATATTATGATGAGACTAGATGTAGCTATCCTTGCTTTTATTTTACCCTGGGTTTGCTGAAATTCTTAGATCTGAGAAGATGATGTGAATTATTATCTTTTCAAGTATTTTTAAACCATTATTGCTGGCAAAACAAATATTTGTATATAAACTAATGTTGCACAATTGATTGCACTTTTTAATTGTTTTTAAAATATCCTATCATCTGTTATTCAGATTGGATAAAATTTCTAACACTTTGATTTCATTGTCCTTTCAGTATCCAATCTATTATAAAGTTTATTTGATGAAATTTTACTTTATATTATACACTTTTAAGTTTTAGACATTTTCTTTGATTTTTTAAATAATATATATGTGTGTATATATATACGTATATATATATAATTATTGTACTGATGTTCTTCATCTGTTTACTTATTGTATAACCTTTTCCTTTAAATCTTTGAACATACTTATTATAACTGGTTAAAAACAAATGCCTGCTAATTCTTGTATCTGAGTTATTTTGGAATATATTTCCACTAACTAGTTCTTCTACTGAATTATGGGAACATTTTTCTGTTTTTAAAACTAATTTTGGCATTGTTAAGACATTTTGGATGATATAAGATTCTGGTAATATTGTCTTCTTTAAAGAGTATTGAATTTTCCTTCTTACTAGTAAATCCTATTGGTACTTTTTAGTGTAATTCCTTGTTGGAGTTGGTCTCTTTTGTCCTAAGTCACAGCACATGGACTTTATTATGGGTTGTATTTATTTTCCTGAGTTGTGTCATCTTTCTGAGCCTCCACTGAATGGCCAAGGGTCTCAGCCAGGCCTTCCCACTCTGAATAGGCTGGACTCTGAAGTCTCACAGTACTGCTACATCTCTATTAAACTGTTGGTTCCACACAGCTTCTCTCTGGTAGTACTCATAGAGCTTTGCCTGTGATCCAGACCCTGGTACTCAGACATGAACCTACATAAAATCCCCATTTAGATATCCAATGCTCTTCTGTGTCAAACTGCTTCCTCTCTGGAGTTTTCTGATAAATCCCATCTGTTCCTATCTCTATGTGTGCTTCCTCAGCTTATCAGTATCATCATGCTGTTTGTCCACCCTGCACTATGGTTTAGAAAATGTGGTCTGGGGATACAGCTCAGTGGTATAGTGCTTGGCTAGTATCCATGAGACTCTTGGTTTAATTCCCAATACCATTACACACACACACACACACACACACAAAAAAAAAAAAAAAAAAAAAAAAAAGAAAGAAAGAAAGAGGAAGAAAGAAAGAAAAGAAAAGTGCACCCACAGATAGCTTGGCAAAGCATTGGGTTAAGTTTATGAATCTCCCTTTACTCAAGGATGAATCTTACATTGCTTGTGGTCCAATGCTTGAAAGAGTGCCTTTATATTTTTTTCCCAGATTTACAATTATTTACAATAAAAAGACAAGTATAAGACTGTTTACTGAGTAATGATTACAATTGGAAATTCTTATGCTTTGATAACAAGCTTTATTAGGCTGAATAGAGCTAACATGAACTTCTTTCCACTCAGTTTTCTGACACAGTTTTCAAATGTAAAAACTGTTTATTAGTTGAATATCAATACAAATCTTTCTCTAAAATGACCTGGATCCAAAATTTTTTAAATAGATTTTAGCCATTTGTTTATTTGATTAAATCATGATATTTCATGGTTATTGGTCTCAACTAAGATTTCCATTTTCTCACCGTTCATTTTTGGTACTTCACATTTTTAAGAAAATTATTGCTTTTTTAATCTAAGATAATTAGTTTCTTGACATAGGATTTCATTATGAAAATAAAAAATGTATTTCAAATCAATGTAAGTTAAGTATATAAATGTCAAAGAATATGGGCAGGTAAATAAATGACTATTAAAGGGTTCTGAAATTTTTTTTTTTTGGTACTGGGGATTGAACTCAGGGGCACTCGACCACTGAGCCACATCCCCAGCCCTTTTTTTTGTATTTTATTAGAGACAGGGTCTCACTGAGTTGCTAATTGCCTCACCATTGCTGAGGCTGGCTTTGAACTTGCAATCCTTCTGCCTCAGCCTCCCAAGTGCTAGGATTACAGGCATGCGCCACCACGCCCCCGGCAAAGTGTTCTGAAATTTTTATCAACATTCATGAAACAAAAGGGAAATTCTATTTTTAATTTACCAGATTGTTAAAATTAAACTTATATAAGCTTACTAGTTAAGTAATGTGGTAAATTAGGCATTCATACTCTTTTCATGAGAGATAAAATTGGTATAATAACTTTCAAAAATTGTGATAATCATTATCAAAATCTGAAGTACTTGTGCTATTTGCCTGAGAAAGTCTACTTGGGGAATTAATGTTATTACATTTTTATGTGTTATTATATATGTGTGCATATATGGATATATGTGGATATTTACTGGATTATTGTTTAGATAGAAAAAAATCTATTAAAATGGCCCAAAACACCATGCAACTGCTAAAAAGGACATGGTAAATGTATAAACGATGATATAGAGTTGTCTCTAATATATAGAAATGAAAATAAAATATAAAAATGTAACAAACAAAAACAAAACACACAGAAGAGCAGTGAATACAATGATCTTTTCTTTGAGTAAAAAAAAAAAAAAAATTAAAAATACACACACACCTACATGTGTATGTACTAATGAGGAAACTGTGGAACTGGTCTTTTCAAGTGATAGGATTTTTAGTTCTTTCTTTCTTTTTAATTTATTTTTTATTCAAAGTTGTTGTATTTATAATAGTAGTATGCATTATAATTTATAATAAACATATAGAGCATCTTTTTACAAAACACTGTTTGTATACAATGTATATTTGTACCATTCAAATTTTCAATCATGCATTTAGGATAAAGATATCCATCTTATTCAACCACCTTTTCTTTTTTTTTTTTTTTTTTTTTTACTGTTATACCCATAAGGACTAGCAAATTTCAGATTTTTGAATTGTGTATGTGTATTAGTCAGATTTTCATTACCATACAAAATACTTGAGACAAGTTAACTTTATCTAAAATAGGTTTTATCTTACAGTTGTGAAGGTCGAAAGTCCAAAAGGCCTGCTGCATACTCTGGGCCCATGGTGGATGGTATGAGGAATGATCTTTTGTGTGTGCATGTGTGTTGCTGGGGATTATGAATGATCACATCTTGATTCAGGACATGGAAAGAGCAGGAGGAGCCAGAACAGAAATGGCCTAGGAAGGAATACTGAAAAGAGAGATGGCGAGCACCAGGTAGAGACATGAACCTTGAAACATTTTCTTCTGAAAGGAAGTCGAGAAATAAAATAGTAATTGGAGCAAGATCTGGCATAAAGAGAACTTTTTAGGTGGGTAATACATAAAAACCCAATGTTGAGGTACTTACTTAATAGAATAGATAACCAAAAGAGGGAAAAAAATAGTTCTATCATGTAAGTTTGATGGTTTCAGAGACAGTTGCCCTGCCAACCTGAAAATGTGGTGTGAAGGAAGGTAATGAATGCCATTGACCGTTGACCTACTTTTGCCCATAGATATATTAGGTCTTTCCCTTTGAATAGTATTGTATGGAGATTTCTCAGCCTTTCAGAAATTGTTGTCAAGTGCCTCAATCTTTGCTAACAAATTGAGATGGAGGATTTAATCTTGGGAAGCAGTCACACAAATAGAGTAAGTTCTAGGAGGATCATTAACACTGCAGATGGGCTTGAGACGTGAAGAAGGTCATTCCTTTCTGTCTAGTGCAGTGTAGTGATGGCAGGGGAAGGCTGTCGCCTTTGATCTTGGAAAGATCACAGGTTTCAGTAAATTTGGGGAAGATGGAAACCAAATTGCAGGGGAAAGTCAGCAGTGAGTAGGGAAAAAACATCTGTTCAAAGAAATATTGTCATCATTTATAGGAGAGAAATGCCCTGGGACAGGGGGGAAAGTGAAGCTGGTCAGTCATTATCACCAAACAATTTATACGAAAGTAGTGTTGGATATTAGGAATCCTTGTTTCTTAGTAAAAACATTGTAAAGGCAATTATATCACCACATGAAAAGAGAAGCAAAAACAAAAATTCTGAACGCTTCCTCTTCATGAATAATGATGATTTAGGCAGAAAGCAGACAAAGCAAAGAGTGATTTGGCATAACAAAAATGGAGTTGAGGTGTGGGTCCAAAGTTTTGAGTTTTATTACAAAGAAATAATGACCCCCCCCCATAGGCTTGAGTTTTCTTATCTATAAAGTGAATGAATTAGATTGAACCTAATCTTTGGAGATCTAATTTAGATTTAAAATGCCATGATTTTATATTACATTTTGAATTTTCAAGATGGGTCCCAAGATACAGAATAAATATGAAGGAGTCTCCAGAAGCAAGCATGGAGATCCATGGTGAACTTTATTCATTTTATTATTCATTTATTATTGTCAAATGTATGTGGCTTGTGCATGAATCAGAACAGGATCCCTTAATTCTTAATGTGTGTTGGGTACAGGCTGTGTGAATGAAAGTATATGCCCTGATTTTTTTGTAATTCCTGTGGTTGCCTTTTGATTGGTAGCATGTGTGGACTAGCATAAAGGGATTTATATTTTTTGAGAACTAGGAGACATTATCTGATTATTTAATATTCCTTTGATTGATGCTGAAACCAGATAATGGTAACCTGGTATTCGTCACTATCCAAATCTTACTTCAAGTGCTCAGCATAATCCTTATAATCTTAGCAAAGAGTTACAATAAAGATCAAGCTAACACCTGACAACTGTTCAACATTTCATTTGTTTTTTAAATACAAAGCAAACATTCAGATTGAATTATTGCCTTAATCCACATGGATCACTTCAGTCATGGATAAACTAGATGAAAGTCAGCAATACTCAATACTATAGTACTAAAAAGATTTTGCCCTCTTACTATTTAAATGATATAACTTTTAGACTGCCTACAATTGTTCATGCATAAGCTTTGACAAAGCAGCTGCTCGCCTGTGGATCCTTTAGTTGTCCTGTAAAGGAAAAAAGTGGCGGACAGAGAAAAAGTGCATGTCCTGGAGTCTCTCATTAACTGAAAAGTGAAATTCCCAAGGAGTTATTTTGAATCCAAGATCATTTGCTAGCAATTATCACAGAACCATCTGCTGTTAGCCCCAAGTAGGTCAATTAATTGTCATGACCCAGAAGGGAGTGTGGAAAGGGAAATATTAGAAGGCAAACCCTTTCATTTTCACATCTTAATCACAGCAGTCTGATTTCTAGAAAGATCTCTGTAAAAGCTGTTTTGTATTTCTCTAGAACCTTTTCAGGCAAATAACTTCAGGCCTCTTATTTCTGCACCAACATTTCTTAGGCCATTGTGAACTGTACAGCACTTTCTTTAACAAGTCCAAGTTGAGTTGTATTGTTTTTTTATAGCATTAACTTTTATTTGTAAAGCAGAATGTAAATCTTAAAACTAGGGAATTTGCAGATCACATCCTTCCATCTTTCCCCCACATAATGGAGGTTTTGGGAGGTTCCTCAGAGCAAAAAGTAACATTTCATTTTACTTTGTGGCACTGGTTGTGGAGTTGTGGTAATATGGGGAATAGAAATTAGAGTTTGCTCTCTTTCTAGACTCTCTTGTGGTTGACCTCATGGTTAGGGTGACCAGAATTTTAAAGCACAGTTAAATAACTTATGGAACAAAGGCATCACGGTATGTATGAACCACTTGTATGAAAATAGAGGGTAGCAAATGGTATATAAATTTGTTTTAAGTGTCCAAAAGTGGGTGAAGTATTGTAGGGCTAGAGTATGTCCAGAGTGAATGGCCTGCATTGATGACATTCCTGTTACTTTCTGTGTTTATCATAGATGTGTAAACTACATTTTATGCATTAATAACCACATTATGTACATTAATTTTATGTAAAAATTCTGTACTATGATTATAGTCCAGCTTAAACTTTTCAGAGAGACCATTTTCTTTGAGCTCTATTGATTCCTTTTCTTGTTTTGTTTGCTGGCACATTGCTTAATTTAGTTTTCTCTCAAAACATAGATTTATAATGGTCAATTTTTAAAAATAGTTAATTTTTTATTATACAACTCATGATGAATTATTGATAACATTTATGGCAAAAGAAATCGTAAATTGATGATGCATATGTTGGCTCTTTCAATCAATTAAAAGTACAGTCCACTATAAAGCGGAAATGACTCACGTGTTTATAAAGTGCAAGGCTTTCAAGATTCACCATCTCTCAGTAAATCCAGCCAGTCCTGAGCATATGTTTTCCTTTTAATTACCACTTACTAATAATCTGGTTTTTATTTTTAAAAAGCATTTGCAAGATAACTTGGCACAGAAATTGACATACTTTGTTTATTGGCAAGTTGCATCTAGTTTCATCCCTGTATTGTTGTGTTTTCTTAAACAAATATGTCAATATTCACAGAATTAGATACATTTGAGCTGGAAAAATCTTCCTTGATGATCGAGACTTTCCTCTGACTCTTTCCAAATTACTGTTCCCACTTTTTTCCTTGTTTGGACTCAACATTAAGAGTCATGTATGCGACTTCACTTTTATTTTCCAATATTCATGTCCATCCAGGATTCCCAGGGTAAGAACTGACTATTTTAAATGTTTGTGTTTTGTTACTCATCACATATTTTTCAGAACTGGATTCTGTTAAAGTTACATCTAGTAATTTTGCTTGCTTTCGATTTCTAGATGCACTCAGTCCACCATGGAGATCTGCATATGGTGGTACTGCTGGGAAGCTCATTAAATTGCACAAAATCATTCTATTGCAGAGTATTAAGTTGCCCAAGTTCCTTTCTGGAGCAGAATGGCTTAGGGATGTATAAAGTCCTCATAGGATCTTGTCACCTATGAGGTTAATCCAAGTTGTGGAACTCATCTCCCCAATCTGTCATTCTTTCCTTCCTCATTTGTCTTTCTACAAACCCTATACTAATGCCACATTAAAATTTATTCTATTTCAGCACTCTAAACTCCTGTGCAAAGTTTCCATGGCTTTGTAACTTCTTTTCTCTCTTCCTGAGATGGTCTTCCCATTATAGTCTTCAATTTCTTGTGTTAATTTACCCTTAGATTTATTTATCTTTTTTCTGTTGTACCCATATTTCTTCTGTTTTTTCCCCCTGTAG
This sequence comes from Tamias sibiricus, assembly GCA_025594165.1. Taxonomy (NCBI): domain Eukaryota; kingdom Metazoa; phylum Chordata; class Mammalia; order Rodentia; family Sciuridae; genus Tamias; species Tamias sibiricus. The sequence continues at coordinate 48,644,569 of CM046661.1, forward strand.
TGTTATATGCATGGCACACATATCTATGGACATATTTAGGTATGTATATATGTGTGTATATACATTAGTTATGGGTGGTTTCACTTTCTCCAATTTCAGTTACCAATAGTCAACTGTGGTCCAAAGAATATTAATTGGAAAATTCCACAAATCAATAAGTCAAAAATTGTAAATTGTATACTGTTCAGAGTAGGGTATTGAAAGTTTTCATTATCCTGCTCCATCCTGCCCAAGACATAAATCATCACTTTGTATAGCATATACACATTGTATACCCACCCACCTGCTAGTTACTTAGTAGCTGTGTCTTGGTTGTCAGACTAAGTGTCATGGTATTGTAGTTCTTGTGTTCAAGTAAACCTCACTTGGTAGCTCAATGCTACATCAGGATGACTAAGTCATTCACCTCACTTCGTCTCATCACATAGGCCTTGTGATCTTCTCACATCATCAAGGGGAAGGCTGAGTCCATCTTAATAAGATTCTGAGACCACATTCAAGTAACTTTTATTACAGTACATTGTTAAACTATTTTGTTATTAGTTATTGCTAATCTCTCTTACTGTGCCTAGTTTATAAATTAATCTTTATCATAAATATGTACATATAAGGGGAAATGTTTATGTAAGGTTTGGTACTATCTGTAGTTTCAGCCATCCACTAGGGGTCTTGGAACGTCTCTCCTAAGGATAAGAAGGACTATTGTATGTATGTATAAACTACTTCATTTCCTCTTTACAAGGTAAATAAGTAATATTAAAATATAATAGCCATGATATTAAGTATTGGTGAACTGTTACCACCAAGTTGTTTACAAGTCCCTTTGGAGAAAGTCTTACAAGAGTCTTTCTATTAAAAATCAGGCAGTATGTATTTAGAAGTGAAAGATATTCAGGCCCAGAGGTAGCACAAAAGTAAGAGTAGTCATTTTTACATGTGGACAGGGAGAAATATGTTGCTGACGCTTTGCAAAAATGATGTCATTTGAATCTTCATTCTTCAACAGAAAGAAAGCACTTCAGAGGCAAATGAAACCTCTGTAACTTAGTTCTTTCTTAGAACACAATGGCAATGAGCCCATTTTTCTTTTTGTTTTTGTGTTGCAGAATGTTAGTTGTATGTTTTCCTCCTGGATTTATGTAGATCAATCTGACTAGATTACAGTAATTTCCATAAAAGTCTTGTGTGGATGTATGATTTGGGGCATATAGTCATCTCTTTGAAACAATGCAGATAAAAACAGGTTAGAGTAAATGATAAGGAATTTGTTTGATAGAAAATACATGTTATAATAGATGAAGCACAACCAGAGGGATTTTATAGTAAAAAATAAAACTACCTTTAGTTGCTCCTTTGTGATAATATATGGGGATTTAAGGCTGATTTTTTTTCTTTTTTCTTTTTCTTTTCAGTTGTGCTGGGATTGAACCCAGGGCCTTGTGCATGCTAGGCAAGCACTCAACCAACTGAGTTATATCCCCAACCCTCTAGGGCTGGTATTTTTAGTATGTTTATCAATCCTTTATCATTTTAGTGGATCCATTTTTTTTTTTCTCGTAGAATAATAGCAAACCAGCTATTATTCTAGAAAACTTGTGTCAGTAAATAAACTCTTAAAATGTATTATCCTCAACTTGTTGGATTCTAGATACAACTCCACTAACAACACATACCACCTACAGTTCTACTAAAGTAGAACTGGAAAAGAAAAATCAACATGGAATTAGCCCTGTCTTTGGTTAGTCTTCTTGTGGCATATGTTTTTTTTCATTTATCAAGTTATCATTAATTATTCTTTACTCTCTCACTTCCTAGATTAGAAGATCTCTGAGCAGGGACTGCTGGATCTCTGATGTCTATCACAATGTGTAAATATTGCAAGGATCAATAATCATGGAACTGAACTAGAGGTAGGGCCCAGTAGAAAGCACACAGATTATGATGATAGTACCAGCTGAATGAAATGTAAAATTAAGGAAATTAGCACTGATTCTAGAATTACAATGATCTCTTCTCACTCTGAAGAATAGCCAGGTCTTAAATCAAGAGGAATTATTTTGATGTTTTTAAAGAAACACTAGTGAGGCTTAGTATATTCTGTGGATTAAAATAATGTTTTCCATATTTTTTCCTGTGCAATATTTCTCAGTTGATTGTGTAATTGGGCATAAATCAACTAAAAACTGTTATTAAACTTTAGTCTGTTGTTATTAGTTAACACTGCATTGTATTATTTTTCTTGAGCATTCCAGGTAGGGTCAAGTGAAAGGTTATAACCATCATCATATTTTTTTTAACTTTTTAAAAAATTATATTTATTTATTTTTTATTCTAAGTTGTTAGAAATGACAGCAGAATATATTACATTTCATATTATATTTATAGAGCACAGTTTTACATATCTCTGGTTGTATACAAAGTATATTCACACCATTTGTGACTTCATACATGCACTTAGGGAAATGATATCCATCTCATTCTACCATCTTTTTTTTCTTCTTCACCCTTTCCCCCCTCCCTTCCTATCCCTCACCATTGGCCATTCTAGTGTTCCTCTAATCCTCCTATGATCCCCATCACAAACCTGCTGTGAATCGGGCTCCTTATATCAGAGAAAACATTCCGCATTTGGCTTTTTGGGATTGCCTTACTTCACTTAGCATTATATTCTCTAACTTCATCCATTTACCTGCAAATGCCATGATTTTATTCTCTCTTATTGCTGAATAATACTCCATTGTGTATATATACCACATTTTCTTTATCTATTTATCTACTGAAGGGCATCTAGGTTGGTTCCACAGTTTAGCTATTGTGAATTGTGCTGCTATAAACATTGATGTGGCTGTGTCCCTGTAGTATGCTGTTTTTAAGTCCTTTTGGTATAGACCGAGGAGTGGGATAGCTGGGTCATAGGGTGTTTCCATTCCCATTTTTCCAAGGAATCTCCATACTGCTTTCCAGATTGGCTGCACCATTTTGCAGTCCCACCAGCAATGTATGAGTGTGCCTTTTCTCCCCATCCTCGCCAACATTTATTGTTGTTTGTGTTCTTAATAGCTGCCATTCTGACTGGTGTGAGATGAAATCTTAGAGTGGTTTTTATTTGCATTTCTCTAATTGCCAGAGATGTTGAACATTTTTTCATTTATTTGTTGATTGATTGTATATCTTCTTCTGAGAAGTGTCTGTTCAGTTCCTTGGCCCATTTATTGATTGGGTTATTATTATTATTTTTTTTTGGTGTTAAGATTTTTGAGTTCTTTATATATTCTAGAGATTAGTGCTCTATCAGAAGTGCATGTGGTAAAAATTTGTTCTCTATTAGTAGGCTCTCTATTCACCTCACTGATTGTTTCTTTTGCTGAGAAGTTTTTAATTTGAATCTATCCCATTTATTGATTCTTGATATTAATTCTTGCGCTACAGGAGTCTTATTAAGGAACTTGGGGCCTAATCCAACATGTTAGAGAGTAGAGCTTACTTTTTCGTCTATTAGGTGCAGGGTCTCTGGTTTAATTCCTAGGTCCTTGATCCACTTTGAGTTGAATTTTGTGCATGGTGAGAGATAAGGGTCTAATTTCATTTTGTTATATATGTATTTCCAGTTTTCCCAGTGCCATTTGTTGAAGAGGCTATCTTTTCTCCAATGTACATTTTTGGTGCCTTTGTCTAATATAAGATAATTGAAATTATATGCGTTAGTCTCTGTGTCCTCTATTCTGTACCATTGGTCTACTAGTCTATTTTGGTGACAATACTATGCTGTTTTTGTTACTATTGCTCTGTAGTATAATTTAAGGTCTGGTATAGTGATGCCACCTGTTTCACTCTTCTTGCTATGAATTGCTTTAGCTATTCTGGGTCTCTTATTTTTCCAGATGAATTCATGACTGCTTTTTCTATTTCTATGAGGGATGTCATTTGGATTTTGATTGGAATTACCTTAAATCTGTATAGTGCTTTTGGTAGTATGGTCATTTTGACAATATTAGTTCTGCCTATCCAAGAGCAAGGTAGAGCTTTCCATCTTTTAAGGTCTTCCATAATTTCTTTCTTTAGTGTTCTGTAGTTTTCATTACAGAGGTCTTTCATGTCTTTGGTTAAGTTGATTCACAAGTTTTTTTTTTTGTTGTTGTTGTTGTTGTTTGTTTTGATGCTATTGTAAATGGGGTAGTTTTCCTCATTTCCCTTTCAGAGGATTTGTCACTGATATATAGAAATGCCTTAGATTTATGGGTGTTGATTTTGTATCCTGCTACTTTGCTGAATTCATTTATGAGTTCTAGAAGTTTTCTGGTGGAATTTTTTGGGTCTTCTAGGTATAAAATCATATCATCAGTGAATAATGATAATTTGAATTCTACTTTACCTAACTGTATCCCTTTAATTTCTTTCATCTGTCATATTGCTCTGGCCAGCGTTTCAATTACTATGTTAAATAGAAGTGGTGAAAGAGGGCATCCCTGTCATGTTCCAGTTTTTAGAGGGAGTGTTTTCAATTTTTCTCCATTTAGAATAATGTTGGCCTGGGGCTTAACTTAGATAGCTTTTGCGATGTTGAGATACATTCCTGTTATCCCTAGTTGTTCTAGTGCTTTGAACATGAAGGTGTGCTGTATTTTGTCAAATGCTTTTTCTGCATCTATTGAGATAATCATATGGTTTTTATCTTTAAGTCTATTGATGTGATGAATTACATTTATTGATTTCTATATGTTGAACCATCCTTGCATCCCTGGAATGAACCCCACTTGATTGTGGTATACTATATTTTTGATATGTTTTTTATTCGTTTTGCCAGAATTTTTGCATCTATGTTCATTAAAGATATTGGTCTGAAATTTTCTTCTTTTGATGTGTCTTTTCCTGGTTGTGGGATCAGTGTGATATTGGCCTCATAGAATGAGTTTGGACGTGCTCCCTCTTTTTCTATTTCCTGAAATAAATTGAAGAGTGTTGGTATCAGTTCTTCTTTAAAGGTCTTCTCATGACATCTTCTATTTCATCGCTTGAAATTGGTCTGTTTAAATTGTGTATATCATCCTGCTTTAATTTGGTCAGATCATATGACTCTAGAAATTTGTTGATGCCTGTGGTGTTTTGTATTTTATTGGAGTACAAATTTTCAAAATAATTTTGAATTATTTCCTGTATTTCCATAGTGTTTGTTGTTATATTTTCTTTTTTCATCACCTATGTTCGTAATTTTAGTTTTCTCTCTCCTTCTCTTTGTTAGCCTGGGTAAGGGTCTGTCATTTTTATTTATTTTTTCAAAGAACCAACTTTTTATTTTGTCAATTTTTTTCAATTGTTTCTTTTGTTTTAATTTCATTGATTTCAGCTCTGATTTTATTTCCTGTCTTCTACAGCTTTTGGTGTTGGATTGTTCTTCTTTTTCTAGAGCTTTGAGATGTGATTTTAAGTCATTATTTGTTGTCTTTTTCTTCTTTTGAGGAATGAACTCAATGCAATGAGCTTTCCTCTTAGAACTGCCCAGTGAAGTGTCCCAGAGATTTTGATACGTTGTGTCTGTGTTCTCATTTACCTCTAAGAATTTTTTAATCTCCTCTTTGATGTCATCTGCAATCCATTGTTTATTCAGTAGCATATTATTTAGTTTCCAGGTGTTGGAGTAGCTTTTATTTCTTATTTTATCATTGATTTCTAATTTCATTCCATTATGGTCGGATAGAATGCAAGGTAGAATCTCAACCTTTTTGTATTTGCTCAGAGTTGTTTTGTGGCCTAGTATATGGTCTATTTTAGAGAATGTTCCATGTGCTGCTGAGAAGAAAGTGTATTCACTTGTTGAAGGATGAAATATTCTATATAAGTCAGTTAAGTGTAAGTTGTTTATTGTATTTTTGAGTTCTATAGTTTCTTTGTTCAGCTTTTGTTTGGGAGATCTATCCAGTGGTGAAAGGGGTGTGTTAAAGTCACCCAGAATTATTGTGTTGTGGTCAATTTGACTCTTACACTTGAGGAGAATTTGTTTGATGAACATGGATGCTCCATTGTTTGGGGCATAAATATTTATAATTGTTAAGTCTTGTTGGTGTATGGTTCCCTTGAGCAGTATATAGTGTCCTTCTTTATCCCTTTTGATTGACTTTAGCTTGAAGTCTACTTTATTTGATATGAGGATGGAAACCCCTGCTTGTTTCCTCTGTCCATATGAGTGGTGGGATTTCTCCCAACCTTTTACTCTCAGCCTATGGATGTCTTTTCCTATGAGATGAGTCTCTTGGAGGCAGCATATTGTTGGGTCTGCTTTTTTTGGTCCAATCTTCTAGCTTATGTCTTTTGATTGGTGAGTTTAGGCCACTAACATTCCGAGTTATTATTGAGACATGTTTTGTATTCCCAGCCATTTTTGTTTATTTTTGGTATTTAACTTGACATTGTTTCTCCTCTGATTGGTTTTTCCTTTAGTATAATACCTCCCTCTGCTGATTTTCATCATTGTTTTTCATTTCCTCTTCATGGAATATTTTGTTGAGGATGTTCTGTAGTGTTGGCTTTCTACTTGTAAATTCTTTTAACTTTCGTTTATCGTGGAAGGTTTTTATTTCATCCTCAAATCTAAAGCTTAATTTTTCTGGGTATAAGATTCTTGGTTGGCATCCCTTTCCTTTCAGAGCTAGGAATATGTTGTTCCATAATCTCCTAGCTTGAGTGTCTGAGTTGAAAAATCTGCCATGATATGTATTGGTCTCCCCCTATATGTGATATGATTCTTCTCTCTTGTGGCCTTTAAAATTCTATCCTTGTTCTGTATGCTAGGCATTTTCATTATAATGTGTCTTGGTGTAGATCTGTTGTAATTTTGTACATTTGGTGTCCTATAAGCCTCTTGTATTTGGTTTTCCAATTCATTCTTCATGCTTGGGAAATTTTCTGATATTATCTCATTGAAGAGATTGTGCATTCCTTTGGTTTGAAACTCTGTGCCTTCTTCTATCCCAATTACTCTTAGATTTGTTCTTTTGATGCTGTCCCATAATTCTTGGTTGTTCTGTTCATGGTTTCTTACTATCTTCATTGTGTGGTCAACTTTTTTTCAAGATTATATACTTTGTCTTCATTGTCTGAAGTTCTTTCTTCCGGTTCATCTAGTCTATTGGTGATGATTTCTATTGTGTTTTTTTATTTGGTTAATTGTTTCCTTCATTTCAAGGATTTCTGACTTTTTTTTTTTTTCAGAGTTTCTATCTCTTTTTTGAAGTAATCTTTGGCTACTTGTATTTGTTCTCTTATATCTTTGTTGTAGTGGTCAATTTTTGCCTGTATTTGCTCATTTAGGTCATTCTTTAATTCACAGATCATTTTAATTATGAATCTTCTGAACGCCTTCTATGACATTTCTTTAACTTCGCTGAGCATGGGTTCTGTTATTGTAGAACCCGGGTTTGTTTGGGGTACTTTCCTCCCTTGGTTTTTCATGTTGTCTATTTGCCTTACTTTCTTCCAGTGTAGATCTGAGATATTATAGTTTCTACCCTATATTCTTATAATATCCTTGTAGGTTGTCTCTGCCTCCCCTTAATGTTGGGCTATCAAAACATGCCATTGTCCCTCAAAGCATGCTACCTGGGGCTGGGTCCACGCAGGTTGGTGTGGGCTGAACTGGTTGAGTCTGAGCTCCTGTGGTGGTCTGCTGGTTGGAAGAGGCAGTCCTCTGCGCAGAGGTCAGTGAAGCTATCCTAAACTCACCTGACTTTGCGGGCGTGGGCTGGGCTGTGCTCGGTTGGAGGCTGGCGGAACTGCTCTGAGCCTGGCCACACTCAAGCGGATGCCAGCAGGACTGACCTGGGGCTGGCCGTATTATGGTGGAGGTCAGCGGGACTGACCTGGGCCTGGTGGCACTCCAATGTAGGTCCCTGGGACTGTCCTCAGCCCACCTGCACTCAAGCAGAGTTGGGCGGGTCTGTCCTTTCTGTCTCCTGCTCTGGGGTGGAGGTTGCGGGACTGGATGTAGCCTGGTCACACATCAGGGGGGGTCAGCAGGACTGACCTGAGGCTGGCCACACTGGGGTGAAGGTCAGTGGGACTCAACCATCATCATATTTTGAAGAAAAAAATATTGGTGGTTGAATACACTATGCCCTTAAGAACAGACTGTATAGCTAGCTGTCTTGGAACAATCCCAAGGATGCAGTATTTCAAAGAGGTAAGAATCTTGTTATGAACCTGCAGTGAAATACTGGTATTGGGTGCCTAAGTTTCTTCTGATTTCTGATATCCTTGTGGTTAAAAAGACAATTCAGTTTCACCAAGTGTACTCTTTCTTTTGACCCTGTGGTAAAGCTACCAATTTTGCTATGTTAAAGGAATGTGTTTTCATAATACCTTCATTGTTGGTTAGCCAGCCAGTCTATGCCCTGCATTCATCCTCTGAAAGGAGGCAGGACAAATGGACTTTGAGGAAAGGATGATGTTATCCAAGACATACTTTTAGATTAGGAAAAAAAAAAGTGCCCTTTATACTTTGGTGATGACCAGGAAGAAAAGAGAAAGGAAAAAAAAAAAAAAAAAAAAGAATAGAAAGGGAAAAAAAAAATGAAATGTAGGCAGAAAAGTTTGAAGAGAAAACTGAGCTCAGTGGGGTTTATGTCCTTTTACAACTGAAATTTTGTGAAAAGCTTCATGGTCCGTTAGTAATGACAGAGATGCCACCTCCATGATGAATTGCATGAAGCACCAGGAACAAGTTGGCCATGGCACAGTCATAGCATGACAGCTGGGTTCTCAGAAGTGGTGTGGCACATTCAGGCCTAAGAACTCAGTGTGCTTGAGTTATCATTTTTAAGAACATGAAACGATCCCTGAGCTAAGGGCCACAAGTCTGTCATAGAACCATAATAGTGAGACACCCACTGCTGTGTGGATGGTCCTTAGGGTGCCATGCTGCAGATGAAGCTGAGGACTCTGAGGCATCTTCAGTTCAAACACTCAGGAAAGGCCACCATCTTTAACTGAGAAAATGAACAAGCAACAATGTCACCAGGGACTTTGGAAAACAGAAAAGTGAAAATGAATATAAAAAGCTCATTGACTTAGGTTCGTTTTTTTCCCTTACCAGTAATAGGGCATCAGAGTTCCTCTTTACTCACTTAAATACTTGTGGAGGGGTTGAGTGCATGTGAATTTAAAGTTTGTGTGTGCATGCAAGATATGTGCTATTTGTTTGTATTTGCATGGACTGCAATTCAAAAGACGAGCCTTTATTTGAAAAAGATGAAGTTACTGGACAAATCACTGTCTAAATACTAGAAATGACCTACATGGTTAATGCATAGATTAGTCAGAGTTCTCTACAGAAATAGAACTAAGAGGACGTATAGAGATATGGAAGATGGATTTATTATGAGAAGTGTCTCATAGGATGGTAGAGGCTGAGAAGTCCCATAATAAAACTGTAAACTGGGGACCCAGAAAATCCAGTGGTATAATTTGGTCTGAATCCAGAGGCATATAAACCAATGGCAGCACATGCTGTCACTCTCTGTCTAAGACTAAAGGTCTGAGAACCTGGGGAGCAGCAGGTGTAAGTCCTGGAGGCTGAAGGTTGAGATCTAAGAGCACTGATTTGCAAGGGTAGGAGGTGAATGTTCCAGCTCCAGAAGAGAGAAAATTTACCCTTCCTCCACCTTTGTGCCCTCAGTGGTTTGGTTCATGTTGCCCACATAGGGGAGAGTAGATATTCTTTGTTCAATCTACCAGTTAAAATGCCAATCTCTTTCTGAAATGCCCTCAAAGACACCCCCAGAAGTAATCTTTTAATGGGATTTTTGGTGAACCTTAACTGGGCCAAAATTTAAAATTAACCATGAAAATGAGCCAATGAAAGTATTCTTTTCATCTACTCTCCAGTTGGCTGCTGCTGGAATGAAGATTTGGACCTATTATAAAAAAATAAGAAACAACATTTTATTTGCAAGTATGCATAATTATGCTACAGTTGGCACCCTGCTACGTTGAGGTTAAATATGCAATTTATTGTGGGAAAAAAGAGTAAAAATTATATTAAAATGTTAAAATGTGTCTTTTGAGAAAAAGTAGAATCCATTATTATTGCCACTTTTATTCAATTTTCTGTCACGGTATTCCATGTTCTCCCTGCATAAATAGTCATTAGTGTCTGCAAAGGAGAAGATGAAGGACGTTCCTCTGTGACAAAGTTTTGTTTTATGCTGGCTGTGCTTTTGTAGATCCAATTTATCTTACCAACTTTGGTTCTCCTTAAGGATCTATTGTCCTTTGAAGCAGGCAAGTTGAATATGACAAGGTCCTTTTGCTGAAGATTTTTATACCTTATTAAGGAAAATAAGACAGACACATATATAAGTCTATAAAAATCAGGCAGCAAGGCAGTGTGCAACAACTGCCAGGTGAAAAGCAAGTGAAGTATGTGCCTCAGGCAAGGGAGACTGAGTCTTGCACAATCTATTTTTACTTAAGTTACATCCCAAGTATTATACCTTGGGAGAAAAAAATAATAATAGGAGGAGAAAAAAATAAATAATAATGGGAGACTTTAAAGGTCAGATGACTTAACAGATCCTTTAAAAGGAATTAGTAAAACAGTTGTTTTGGTTTCACAGTGGTAACTATAGGGAAACAAGGCTTCCCCAGTTTTCTACATTTGATCCTATCCTATATGTTATAAAATGAATGGGTTTTCTTTTGACCTTTACTTTTATTTTATTCTCTGTTCTTTCTATTCCTACTGACCTTCTGAAATAATCCCTTAGTTCTATCCACCACTCAGTGCCTCTGGGTCATCTCTGCACAAGACCAGTGTTTGCAGCAGCATCAAACACATCAAGGCACTGGGGTTGTGGCTCAGAGGTAGAGCGCTTGCCTAGCACATGCGGGGCGCTGGTACCATCCTCAGCACCACATAAAAATAAAATGAAGGTATTGTGTCCAACTAAAACAAAATGTTAAAAAAAAAAAAAAAAAAAAGACATCAGCTTTCCTAGGACAAGAGGGTATAAAGGGACATGTGATTCTGATCCCTGGTAGCTGTATTTTGACCCAGGGATCCCCGTAGTTAGATAATTCTTATTTGGGGTATACTACATAGCTATTTTAAGATTAGGCCCAATTCTTTCTAGGAGTTCACAGCATTCTCTTTTTTGTATGAGAGAAAGTTGAGTTAATCCCCTTGGGGATGCTGCAGGGATAATAACTGCACTGTTATAACTAATCTACTTTAAAAGAATGATGCCTAAAAGATGCATTTTACAATTTCTAAAGCATATTATTGTCACAGTTGAAATGCTCAGGGCAAAGGGGCATTTTTAAGAGATTATGCAGTGTATTTTGTCAGAACATTTTTTCCCTGTGATTTCATAGCCTGTCCCTATAGAAAAGAGGAAAAAGATGTGTCTCTTTTCTCCCCTGTCTTCTCACTTTTGTTGTACTGAGAGTTCTGGGGAGGGGAAAGAGTTTAAAGGTGCTTCAAAAATTTCCCGATCAATTGTTAAATCTATTTTCCTCCATTTGAAGTGTGTAGTATGTTGTAACTGAACCGACATCTTGGCTCAATGCCCAGTGGAAATTTCAGGAACAGGGGACAGTGTGTCTCGGTACATTGTTTCAAATAACTCTTGTTGACTTCTTTAGGGAGATCAAATAGGCATTCCCATTAGGCCAGAAGGTTATTAGATCTCCACAGGAGATTTTGTCCAGGTCCGGCTACATGCCATGAGTATTATTCTGTCAACACAAACGTCATTAGAATCTACTAAAATTGAATTACTCTTAGCAGCTTTACAGTTGTCTTACAACATTTGACATCTATAAGAAACGCTTCTTGGCACCAATGAGAATTCTTCACTTGGCCGATTTATATCTAAAAAGTGTGGGAAATGAGGTGGAATAACTGTATCACTGTTTCAATGTGTAATGTTTACAAATAAATGTTGAGGTTTTTCTCTCGAATGCTGGGATTGATTTTTCTATGCCACCCACACCCTCCCCCACTGCCTTTATAGCCCTGGCAACTATAAATAAGTTGAAGGAAAATTACTTCTCCACTGTTTCACAGTGCTTTTCTTATCTGACTGCCACAGCTGTCACATACCCAAATGCTCTTATTTAGGATGTCTATGGCTGAAAATATTATTGCTTCTGTTCTTTAGTGGCTGAGGAACATTATCATATTATTTTATGAATTTAATTCATTTCTCCTTTTTGCATCAGTATGCTTTAAAGTCCAGTTATCTCTCAAACATGCTATAACAGATCATTGTCCGTCTCTTCTCCTGCCTACCATTCACATTTATCCAAAAGAAAAATTAAATTTAAGATTTTAAGGGATGGATTTGTGCTTCACAACTTACTATAGTATTTTAGTGTTCCTGATGTGACCCTGCAAACTATTGCTGATCCACTTCAATATTATTAACAAATGCTCCAAGGTCATTGTTCAGGCTTCTAAAATATCAGACAGTATATATTTCTGCTGGATCATCTGTGTTGTTCTGTTTGATTTCTTTAAAATTAGATGTTTCACAGTGAAGCTAATTTCATATGCACAATGAAATGTGGCCTAGACCAAAATACAATGATATCCATTTGAAAACTTATAGGATTTAAGACTTTGTATGCAATTAAATTCTATGTGCCTATATATTTTATAAAAATTTACTATAATTTACTTTTTCCCTTAGTAAATACTATGTATCCATCCAAGAGCTCTTGGAAGTGTATGTTTTGAGATGAATGAAACAAAGCAATCAATATACTCGATAGGAGATAGTACCTTAATATTTTACAATATATTTTCCAAGATACAGAAGGACCTACACAAATTTCATCAAATGTTTTGGTCAAAAATGTGTAATCACCTTTGCCTTTTTTTGTCAGTGCAACTACTGATGACCCAGAATACTTATTCTCAAGTACATATAAATCAGTTTAAACAACATTTTATCTTGTAATTCTTAGTATTAGGTAAAGTGTGGTTCAGCCTTATCACAAGGATGACAATTACGGAATATTTAAAAAAGGAATGGCAGAATTTCATTTGGAGTGCCCCAATATTTATGCTATACAAAAGTTCCTCCAAAATGGTTTGTCTGAGAAATATATCATCCAATAAATGGTAAAATATTGGGGAGGAAGTAAATATTATTAGGCAAAGAAAACATTGAGAGCCTTGGAGAAAAAAAAAAAACACCACAAATCTTATAGTGAGCAAGTATGCTATGAAATTATTTTCTACAACTCTCTAAAAGTTGAAAAAGAAAAAAACAAACCTGGAGTAAAGTAGAAAGAAATTTAAGCCCAACAATTATTGTAAGGATTTGATCAAACTGAAGAAACTGAACAGTTAGTTTGGATAATTTTAAGCAAACGCCTCACTTTTCATTTTTTCCATAGCAGGACTGTTCTTTGCCTAAATTCTTCTCCCCCTGTGATTGTCAGAATAATTTCTTTAGCTCAAGGCTTTTCCGTCTTCAGTTCAACTGGATGATTTTCAACATCTAACATTTTCTGAATATCTTGGTGTCATGTTGTGATTGGTTTAGAATGACTTTTTCCTCTCTATTCCAAACAAATATGGAAAACAGCATGAAAATATAACTAAGTGTCTTTCAAAAATATACAGTTGCTGATATTACTAGGGAAGCCCATGTTCAGATTGCCAGAAGACCTTGAGTTATTACTGAAAGGAGAGGAAGGAGTCCAAGGAACAGGTGCTGCAGATGGCGTTGGGATAAAACATTCCTTTCTTTGGAGCATGAGGTTTTTGTCTAAAAGCAGTGAGAGATTACAGAGGTGTGGAATGAAAGGTTGGGAGAACCAAATTCAGCTAGATTTCATACTAAAGGTAACAAAATTACTGGAAGAAAATCTATGAAAAGGGAGTTTAAAGAGATAGTATTTTTATGATAAATTATTATGAAAGATACCAGTGATAGAATAGATTGAAAATAATGTCCAAATCCAGAGGCAGGGATGAATCTAAAAGACATTGGAAAGCAAAAGCCATAATATGCCATGGTTGCTACCTGAGAGGAGCTCAATATAATGTGCCATACTTACAAGCATATCGGAGTATTAATATTTACATCAGAATGACTTGAGATCATACTTTTCTACTCATTCTTAAACATAAATATTCTAGGATTTTAAAAGGCAAGGGGAATCTTAAAATTGTCTCAGTTGTAATAACAATAATTGTTTTGCTGAAGAAATGAATTGCAATAAAACAGAAAACAGATATAAGTGTACAATAAAAACATTCACAACCTCTAATATTAAATTAAGTTGAAAATTCCAGATGAAATTATGATTTTAAGAGAGAAAATTTCCAGCCTTTTTAAGTGGAAAAGCCCAGAGGCAATAATGCTCTTGGTAGGAATCAATAGTCCTCAGACCCAGATTTTGTTTTTTATTATCATTCTACACTTGAAGAACCAGGTACTTTCAGGAAGTGGCTGATTCTACATGAAGAAGCAGGAAGTGGAGGAGGGAATAGCTGAGTCTTATAGGAAATATTCAAGGACTCTGGAATGTTATTTAAAAAGACACAGAAACCAGCCTGAGAGTCTCTCTTAGTCCAAATTGGAATAATTCAAGCATGGGTAATAATAATAACTAAATCTTATTACAATCCATTACAAAAATACATATCATTAAATCAATAATAAATATTGAAAAAAGACCAAGAAAACCAAACTTATTTGAGATGAATAATAACAACATATACTTGCTTTGAAAACTGGTAACTATGAGAATTAAATATTTAAATATTTGATGTTTTAAAAAATAGCAACAGTAGTTTCAAAGTTAAAAATATTGACCCTAATTGATAGACAGTTTTTATTTACAAAAGACAAGTTAATAAGTAGAATATTTTGTTAATCACAATGAAACGACTAAGGAAAGAAACTCTGATAGATGCTAGCTAGCATTTTTTTTTTTTTTTTTGTAAAATGTTGGGAGATAGAATATTCACATAATGCTGATTCCTCTACAAATTACCTGATATTTTCAAAGGAGGAAACATACATTTTAGGTGGAAAGCTCTTACTTACTAAATTAATCCAGTAGTGCCAATTCAGTAGTGACAGAACCCAGTCTGTTAATACAATGCAATAAGAAATAGCAATTTATGTCATGAACCATTCTTGCCAAAAATATTTAATCTATATCTAATAATGATCTTAGTTTTAGCCTTCATTTTATAGAAAGCACAGGCAATATGGAAACATAAATTATTTTATGAAAATAATTCAATCAAATGCAGAATCTAGGACATTCTATACAACATCTGGTCTGAGGTATTTAAAAAAACTTAGCTTAAGAAGAAAAAAAGGAGGTGGAAGCTGTACTTGATTTAAAAGTCTTAAAAGATATAATAAAAAAGTGCATTGAATGTCTTTTGATTGAATCCTCATCTAGGAAAAGGAGTTCTAACATATATTTGGGAAAATGTGAATTTGGAAGGGGTGTCTATTCACATTAGGAAATTATTGCCAAATTTGTTATGTAGGTATGAATGTTATTGTTAATCATATGGGAGTGTTTCTTTTTTCATACTGAAGTATTTAGGGGAAAATATAGTGATATATAAATTATTTTTAATAATTCACCTAAAAATTAGGCATAAATAGTGATATTGATATACATACAGAATATAGGCATATGTAACATAAAAAGCAAAATAGTAACAATTGTTGAATCTGGATTGTGAATATATAGGTCATTTTTTAGTATATATATATATTTTTAATTTTTAATTTTTTAATTTTATTATTATAATTTTTAATATGTACAACTCATAGTGCATATATTTAGTATCTTTTTACATACAACTGTTTGTATACAAAGTATATTCGTACAATTCAGGTCTTTAATCATGCATTAAGGAAAATGATATCCATCTCATTCAACCACCTTTTTTTTTCCCCCCTCCCTCCCCTCTTGCTTCCTCCCTTACCCTCCATTCCCTTGACAATTCTAGTGTTCCTCTAATCCTCCTATGTACCCCCATCCAACAATACTTTGAAATAGCCTCCTTATATAAGAGAGAACATTTGGTACTTGGATTTTTGAGACTGACTAACTTCACTTAGCATTATGTCTTCCAACTTCATCCATTTACCTGCAAATGCCATTAATTTGTTTTCTTTTATTGCTGAGTAAAATTCCATTGTGCGTATATACCACATTTTCTTAATCCACTCATTTACTGAGGGACATCTAGGTTGGTTCCACAACCTAGCTATTGTGAATTGCACAGCTACAAACATTGAGATAGCTGTGTCACTGTGTCACTGTTTCTAAATCCTTTGGGAATAGACCCAGGAGTGGGATGGCTGGGTCATAGGATGGTTCCATTCCCAGTTTTCCAAGAAATCTCCATACTGCTTTCCATAACGGTTGCACCATTTTGCAGTCCCACCAGCAATGTATGAGTGTGCCTTTTTCCACACATCCTCTCCAACATTTATTGTTGCTTGTGTTCTTGATAGCTGCCATTCTAACTGGAGTGAAGTGAAATCTTAGAGTAGTTTTGATTTGCATTTCTCTAATTGCCAGCGATGTTGAACATTTTTTCATGTATTTGTTGATTAATCGTGTATCTTCTTCTGAGAGGTGTCTTCTCAATTCCTTAGCCCATTTATTGATTGGGTTATTTGTTTTTTTTAGTGTAAAGTTTTTTGAGTTCTTTATATATTCTAGAGATTAGTGCTCTGTCTGATGTGCATGTATTAAATATTTGTTCCCAATTAGTTGGCTCTCTATTCACCTCACTGATTGTTTCTTTTGCTGAAAAGAAGCTTTTTAGTTTAAATCTATCCCATTCATTAATTCTTGGTAGTAATTCTTGTGCTACTGGATTCTTATTAAGGAACTTGGGGCCTAATCCAACATATTGGAAATTGGAGCTTACTTTTTCTTCTATTAGGTGTATTGTCTCTGGTCTAATTCCTAGGTCCTTGATCCACTTTGAATTGAGTTTTGTGCATGGTGAGAGATAAAGGTTTAATTTCATTTTGTTGCATATGGCTTTCCAGTTTTCCCAGCACCATTTGTTGAAGAGGCTATCCTTTCTCCACTGTACATTTTTGGCACCTTTGTCTAATATAAGATAGCTGTAATTATATGTATTAGTCTCTGTATCCTCAATTCTGTACCATTGGTCCACCAGTCTGTTTTGGTGCCAATACCATGGTGTTTTTGTTACTATTGCTCTATAGTATAATTTAAAGTCCGGTATGGTGATGGCCCCTGCTTCACTTTTCTTGCTCAGGATTGCTTTAGCTATTCTGGGTCTCTTATTTTTCCAGATGAATTTCATGACTGCTATTTCTATTTCTTTGAAGAATGACATTGGGATTTTGATTGGAATTGCATTAAATCAGTATAATGCTTTTGGTAGTATGGACATTTTGACAATATTAATTCTACCTATCCAAGAGCAAGGTAGGTCTTTCCATCTTCTGAGGTCATCTATAATTTCTTTCTTTAGTGTTCTATAATTTTCGTTATAGAGGTCTTTCACCTCTTTCGCTAGGTTTATTCCCAGGTATTTTATTTTTTTTGATGCTATTGTAAATGGAGTAGTTTTCATCATTTCCCTTTCAGAGTCTTTGTCGCTGATGTACACAAATGCCTTTGACTTATGTGTATTGATTTTGTATCCTGCAACTTTACCAAATTCGTTTACTAGTTGTAAAAGTTTTCTGGTAGAGTTTTTTGTGTCTTCTAGGTAGATTATCATGTCATCAGCAAATAGTGCTAATTTGAGTTCTTCTTTTCCTATCTTGATCCCTTTAATTTCCTTTGTCTGTCTAATTGCTCTGGCCAGAGTTTCCAGTACTATGTTAAATAGCAGTGGTGAAAGGGGGCATCCCTGTCTTGTTCCAGTTTTTAGAGGGAATGCTTTCAATTTTTCTCCATTTAAGATAATGTTAGCTTGGGGCCTTGCATAAATAGCTTTTATAATGTTAAGATATGTTCCTGATATTCCTAGTTTTTCCAGTGTTTTGAACATAAAGGGGTGTTGTATTTTGTCAAATGCTTTTTCTGCGTCAATTGAGATGATCATATGATTTTTGTCTTTAAGTCTATTGATGTGATGTATTATGTTTATGATTTCTGAATGTTGAACCAGCCTTGCATCCCTGGGATAAACCCCACTTGATCGTGGTGCACTATCTTTTTGATATGTTTTTGTATCCGATTTGCCAGGATTTTGTTGAGGATTTTTGCATCTATGTTCATTAAAGATATGGGCCTGAAGTTTTCTTTTTTGGATGTGTCTTTGCCTGGCTTTGGAATTAATGTAATATTGGCCTCATAGAAAGAGTCTGGAAGAGCTCCCTCTTTTTCTATTTCTTGAAATAGTTTGAAGAGCATTGGTATTAGTTCTTATTTGAAAGTCTTATAGAACTCGGCTGTAAACCCATCAGGTCCTGGACTTTTCCTTGTTGGTAGCTTTTTGATGACATCTTCTATTTCTTCGCTTGTAATTGATCTGTTTAAATTGTGTATAGCCTCCACATCCAGTTTAGGCAAATCATATGACTCTAGAAATCTGTCAATGCATTCAGTATTTTCTATTTTACTAGAGTACAAGTTTTCAAAGTAATTTCTAATTATATTCTGTATATCTGAGGTGTTTGTTGTGATATTCCCTTTTTCATCACGAATGTTAGTAATTTGAGTTTTTTTCTCTTCTTCTTTTTGTTAGCATCGCTAAGGGTCTGTCAATTTTGTTTATTTTTTCAAAGAACCAACTTTTAGTCTTGTCAATTCTTTGGATGGTTTCCTTAGTCTCAATTTCATTAATTTCTGCTCTGATTTTAATTATTTCCTGTCTTCTACTGCTCTTGGTGTTGGTCTGTTCTTCTTTTTCTAATGCTTTGAGGTGTGATGTTAAGTCATTTATTTGTTGGTTTTTTTTCCTCTTAAGGAATGAACTCAGTGCAATGAATTTTCCTCTTACTACTGCCTTCATAGTGTCCCAGAGATTTCTATATGATGTATCTGTGTTCTCATTTATCTCTAGGAATTTTTTGATCTCTTCTTTGATGTCTTCTTCAACCCCTTGTTCATTCAGTAGCATGTTGTTTAGGTTCCAGTTGATGGAGTAGTTTTTCTTATTCCTTGTTTTGTCGTTGATTTCCAATTTCATCCCTTTATGGTCCGATAGCGTGCAGTGTAGTATCTCTATTTTTTTATATTTACTGAGAGTTGCCTTGTGACATAATATATGGTCTATTTTGGAGAAGGAGCCATGTGCTGCTGAGAAAAATGTGTATTCCTTTACTGAGGGATGAAATATTCTATATATGTCCATTAGGTCTAAATTGTTAATTGTTTTGAGGAGGCTTAAAGTTTCTTTGTTTAGCTTTTGTTTGGATGATCTATCCACTGGTGAGAGAGGTGTGTTGAGGTCCCCTAGAATAACTGTGCTGTGGTCTATTTCACTCTTGAACTTAAGAAGCGTTTGTTTGATAAATGTAGGTGCTCCATTATTTGGGGCATACAGATTTATGATTGTTATATCCTGTTGATGGATGGTTCCCTTAAGTAATAAGAAATATCCATCTTTGTCCCTCTTGATTAGTTTTGGTTTGAAGTCTACCTTATTTGATATGAGAATGGAAACCCCTGCTTGCTTCCGCCAGCCATGTGAGTGATAAGACTTTTCCCAGCCTTTCACTTTCAGTCTGTTGATGTCTTTTTCTATGAGGTGTGTTTCTTGGAGACAGCAAATTGTTGGGTCATTTCTTTTAATCCATTCTGATAATCTGGGTCTTTTGATTGGTGAGTTTAGGCCATTAACATTCAGGGTTATTATTGAGATGTGATTTTTATTCCCATCCATTTTTATTTGAATTATGGTCTTTAGCTTGATTTGGTTTCTCTTCTGATTGGTATTACCTTTAGTTTAATATCTCCCTTTGGTGATTTTCGTTATCATTGTTCTCTTCTTCTTCATGAAAAATGTTGCCCAGGATGCTCTGAAGTGCTGGCTTTCGAGTTGTGAAATCTTTTAACTTTTGCTTGTCGTGGAAGGTTTTTATTTCATCTTCGAATCTAAAGCTTAATTTTGCTGGATATAAGATTCTTGGTTGACATCCCTTTTCTTTCAGAGCTTGAAATATGCTATTCCAGGATCTTCTTGCTTTTAAGGTCTGGGTTGAAAAATCTGAACATAGTCTGATTGGTTTCCCCCTATATGTAATTTGCTTCCTTTCTCTTGTGGCTTTTAGTATTCTGTCCTTGCTCAGTGTATTAGGCATTTTCATTATAATGTGTCTTGGTGTGGATCTGTTGAGATTTTGTTTGTTTGGTGTTCGGTATGCCTCTTTCACTTGGTTTTCCCATTCATTCCTCAAGTTTGGAAAATTTTCTGTAATTATTTCGTTAAATAGATTACTCATTCCTTTGGCTTGAAACTCTGCCCCTTCCTCTACGCCGATCACTCTTAAGTTTGGTCTTTTTATGCTGTCCCATAATTCTTGGATGTTATGTTCTTGATTTCTAACAAGTTTTGCTGTATGGTCTAAATTCTTCTCTAGGACATATATTTTGTCTTCATTGTCTGAGGTTCTTTCTTCCAAGTGGTCCATTCTGTTGGAGATGTTTTCAATTGAGCTTTTATTTTGGTTTATTGCTTCTTTCATTTCTGGAATTTCTGTTTGGATTCTCTTTAGAGCCTCTATTTCCCTATTGAAGTAATCTTTTACTTCCTGTATTTGTTTTTGGAGTTCTTTGTCAAAATGATCTTTTGCCTCCTGTACCTGATCCCTCATCTCATTTTTGAGTTTATTCTTAAGTTCCATAAACATTTGGCATATGTAATTTCTAAATTCCATCTCTGGCATTTGACCAACTGTGCTTGCCATGACATCTACCGATGAGGTATCTTGATTCATTTGTGTCATTTTCTTTCCTTGTTTTTTCATGTTGCTTGTGTGTCTATTCTTCCTGCACTGTGGGACCTTGACTATTTCGATTTTACCTTAAAGCCTTATGTTGTTCCTGTAGTACAATGCTATCAGATCACCTTATAATTCCTTTACACTTTTAAAACCTAACACTTTCTATTCAGAAAATCCAAGTTTGATCACAATGTACAGATTTTGTTAACCCAGATATTATTTCCAATTTACTCTGTACGCTTCTGATAGGGTTTTATAGCTTCAAGTATTGGATACAGAGGTGTTATGTTTAGGAAGAAGGAAGTGTCTTGAATTGTTCTTTCTTGGAAAGTATGAAAAGAGATATCTATTGAAGTGGTTTAGTGGAAGTGGTTTAGTATCAGTAGACGATGGAAGAAAGAGAATGGAGTTGACAAGTAGGTGGAAAGACCAATTTATATATAAAGTAAGTTGGAAAAGAAAAAAAATGATAAAAGAGTAGGAATTTGTGTAAGAGAGAGGAGGGAGAGAATCAAGGAAATAGAGAGTAAGCTATATATAACACCACTTTGCTACCCAGTTCAATTGCGCCGGTTCTAGAAATCCCAAGTTCTGCGTATAACTTGTTTTTGCCTCTGTTTAGTATGCACTGGCAGGATGCAAACATGAAAGATGAAGGAGGAAGAAAAGATACAAGAGTGAGAAGGAAGAAAAGAAGGAAAGAAAAAAGGAGCGGAAGCAAACAAACACACTAACAATCAATGCGGAAGGAAAAAAAAAGCAGAAGAAAACAAAGCCAAAAAAAAGAAAAAGAAAAATAAACAAACAAACAAACAAACAAAAAACCTCCCTGCAATCCAACAAAACAAGCAAACCAACAAAAAGAAAAAAAAAAAAAAAAAAAAAAGTCGAACTCCAAGTCTCAGACAATACGGGCCCTGGGAAGCCCCCCTCTTTTTTTTCCTTTCCAGTTCAAACCAATTGTTATTGGATCACGTCTAGACAGTCTGTGATCCTGTTAGTGAAATCAAGGCTGCATCTTAGGCCAGTGGCTGTACGGTTCAGTGAAGTAGTGGCCCAGGGGTTTTGTGTGTGTCAGCAGATGAATGGCACCGGGAAGGGGACCCTCTAGAAGGCACTCCCTCCCCAAGCACACCCACAGTTGCAGCTTCTTGTGGCCGCTGCGCTAGCCTCAGAAACGTCTTCCCCTGCTGACCACCGGAGCCTCACCCAATTGTGCGTTGTCTTCAGAGAGCTGGAGGGTCCCTGGATGGCTGCAGCCGTCGCTCTCCCTCTCCTCCCCTTTGTCTGGGTCAACCACTGCAGCTTTCAAAGATGGCGGTGCTCTCCTTCCAGTCAACAGCAGCTC
Organism: Tamias sibiricus; assembly: GCA_025594165.1. Lineage (NCBI taxonomy): Eukaryota > Metazoa > Chordata > Mammalia > Rodentia > Sciuridae > Tamias > Tamias sibiricus. The sequence goes on from CM046661.1 coordinate 48,666,838, forward strand.
CGCAGACTCCCGTATCCTCGCCGATCGATTTCAAAGCTGTTGGGTGGATGTCTCGCTGCCCAAGTGGCACCGGGAAGCCACAACTGTGACTGTGGTGCAGACAGCGCTGCTTCGGACTGTGGCCCGCTCCACTCTGCCCCTGCTTGCTGATCGCTGATCTCTGCACTGCTCTGTCCAGGGCCCTACTACTGAGGGTCGCATCCTGCGGAGTGTGGATTTGAACTGGTGTTGTCCGCCCGCGGTCTCCTGTGGTTCCCCAGCACCAATCCCGCCGGCTGTTATCGCTGGTTTTTATCGCCGGTTTCACGCTGGTGTGCCGTGAGTTTGGCTGGGGTTGCAGTAGTAGCGCGGTCTCCCCACACTGACTTTGTTTCGCACAGCCTGTGCACCACCCAGGCGGTTTTTGCAGGAGCCTCGCGGCTCCAGCCGCTGCAGACAGCTTGTCTCTTTCTCTCTCTGGTAGTGGTAATCAAACCATCCAGGAGATCAGTATTTTCAGCTGTTTCAGAGGTCTCAATCTGTAGACAGCAAGCTCCATTCTTCGGGCTCGTAGTGAAGCAGGACAGCATGGCCAGTATATTTTTTACTTATGTATGTTTCAAAAATTATTATAACAAAATAGTTTTTAAAAAAGAAATATATATTCACAAAACCCCAGCAAGCACTCAGGTGACAATAAGCAATACATTAGCTTCATTCCCTCAAAAGTAGTCTGCTTCCGTGAATGAAGTTCAAAAAAATAAAAACAACTTGGGAAAATCAATGATTCTAAGGAGAACTCCATCATTAAACACCAGAAAAGATAGCTGTAAAGAAAAATGTCTATAATTGCTTCAACATGTGTCTTTAGGAGTTTAAACTGTTTAGCCCCTGAAGGATACTTGACTCTGGAAATTCTCTGGGTGTGGTTTAAAAGTAACGTCCCTCAAATTGGAACAGCAACTCTTTCCCTGAACCTTCTGAGAGCTGGTTCTGCTTGTCCAGTCTTCCAGACCAGCGCAGACTCAGGATCCTCCTTCCCACCCTACATATTCCTGGGCGAACGTAAAAGCATAGAGTGTCTTGGAACTTACTTCTGCTTCCAAGATAGCTGGGAAGATCTTCTAAAGTTCTCACATGCCAGGCTATATCACAATTCCCTGGGAGGCCAGGCCATCCCAATAGGGCATTATGTACTTTGTAAACGCCTCTCACTGGTGAAGCAGTGCCTGTCCATAAACTTCTACCTTGAGTTCAAAGTTATAAATTGTGCTTTCAACAGCCTTTGTTTAACCATTCCAGTTTCATGACCAATTCTCTGCTTCAATTCATTGAATATGAATTTCAATGGGAGTCAATTATTTCTCAGAAAAAACAATTTTTACTAAGCAGGAAATTCTTTTCATCTTACTAAAGCTGGAACATAATAGTTCAGACATTTCCACTCTCCAAAGCATAAAACATCTTGTACATGGACATTACCCTAACTATTAAATAAAAATGCTCTCTGCAGGTAGAATGTGATAATACTTAGGAAACTCATTAAGTCAGAAAGTATTCACTGAGCCCAGGCAGGCTGAAAAGTATAGCTTTGGTCATTTAAGGAAACCATAAACATGAAACTAACTCCATGTCCTCAGGGAGTTACCAATATTTATGAGAGAAAAGGTAATAACCTAAGACAAGCCATTCTTGAATTTAGTTATAAAATATTTATTTTTTTTCTCATAGATTTTATGTTTAGTTTTCTTCAAAATCTAAATTTTTATAGTTGCATCAATGGATCTTGTTTATAATAACAGTATGTATATACTTTCTGAAATCTTGTACTCTAAATACCATGAATGAAATCTTATCAAGTATATTTAGTCACTAAATAAATTATGAATAAACCATTAGAGTTTCTAGCATGTGAATGTTAGCATTAAAAAGTAATTTTTTGTGATTCTTTTAAACCAAAACAGTTGAATTAAGGTTGTTGTTTCAGAAATTAGATTCCCTAGTCACTACATGTTATTTTGAAATTGCATTTGGCTCCACTTATTCATGGGTTCTAAATCCATGGTGGAGTCAACCAATACCAGATTGAAAACATTTGAAAGAATATTTCAGAAAATTTCAAAAGCAAACTGAAATTTGTCATTTGCTGAACATGAGGAGGAATTTATATGAACTAAGTGATATGTATGCACACCCTGCTATTGCCTCCTGCCACTGGGCAGATCTTTAGTCTTTCTCCAGCCCCTTTTTTGGTTCTTGTTTGTGTACTAGTAGCTAGGCCTACAATTATTGCTTTTTGTTATAGGTGAGGTATGGGTGAGCTTATGTCCCCCATAAGCTCATGTGTGAGACAATGCAGAAAGTTTAGGGGTGGAATTATTGGGTTATGAGAGCTTTAATCTAATCTATACATTAATCCTGAGAAGGATTAACTGAGTGGTAATTATAAATAGGTAGGGTGTGGCCTGAAGAGATGGGTCACTGGGGATGTGCCTTTGAGGTATAAATTTAGTTCCTGGAAAATAGAGCTGTCTTTCTCTGCTTCCTGTTGTGATGTCCTGAGCTGCTTAACTCCTCCACACTTTTCCACCATGATGTTCTGCCTCATCTAAGGCCCAGAGCAATGGACTCAGCCATCTATGGACTGAGACCTCTGATACTTTTAATGCAAAATAAACTTTTCTTCCTCTAAAATATTTCTTGTCAGGTCTTTTGGTCAGTTACAAAAAAGCTGACTAAAACACATCTTTCTGAACAATTACATACGTTTTGTCATTATTGCCTAAACAATAACAATTTACATAGCATTTATACTTCATTATTATTATAAGTAATCAAGATATGATTTAAAGTACAGTATATAGAATGATATGCATAGGTTTTATGTAAAAATACAAGGCAGTTTTTTATCAGTGACTTGACATTGAAGGATTTTGGCATCCACAAGGGATCCTGAAACCAATTCCCCTTGGGTATTGAGAGACAACTGTACTACTTGACCATTGTTTAGGAACTCAGTGGGACAGACTTAATAATCCCCATCTCAAATTAGCTAGGATCAGAAATGAGAGCAAGTGTGGATCAGGCTACAGCACAGTGGTTAAGCATTGGGCTGTGTTAAAGAGCTTTATTTTGATCCTGATCTCCTCCTGATCTCCATACAGATCTGTGAAAGCATTTTAAAAGAGGATGGACATAATCATATGGTTTTATTTATAAATTATTAGCTAGTATAACAAAACACCATAGACTGAGTAACAGCTTAAAACAACAAATTTATACCTTACAGTTATGGATTCTGGGAAGCCCAAGATCAAGACACTCTCAACAGGTTCAGTATCTGGTATCTTCATCCTCATTAACAGCCTTTTTGTCCAACTACTTAGTATCTACTCACTCCTTAGCTCTCTGCTGAGTTGTCCTTTTCTCATTTGCTGATGGCCTGTTGTGTAGGTACTGCTTTCTCCTTATAGGCCTGTGATAATCTTCCCAGACCCTATGCAGAATCAACTTGCAGTGGTTTATATAAGTTAATTTTGCACTTGAGGAAAGTGACATTAGACCATTCCCAGGGATTTCAATCAGGCACCTGTAGGGGTGTAAGAAAGCTCCTAATGTCAGTAACACACTCTCCTTCCTGAATCTTCTTCTCCTGTGATTTTTGTCAGTTTCCATATTAATACATCTAGCTACCATTTTATCTCATAAAGTTTAAATTTCATACAACCTTTGCAATATGTAATCTCTCAACTACTCAAGCTATTATAGTAAGCTCAGTGGCTTTGAGAGCTCAGCTGCAAATCCTCTAAAGACTTTTCTAAAAAATTTTTTTTTCCTCTGGCAGGTGGCACATGTTTTATTATAAAACTTTTAAAGAAACTTTCCATTTCTAAAACATATCAAGTATCTTTAATTCTATTAGTGAAGATACTGTAAAAATTATTTTGATTATATAAGAATTTTCCTCTCAATTCTAAATGAGAGTCAATGGAGTGAACATAATTTTACATGTTAAAACTTTGTTTTGATGTTATTTGTTTTGTTAATTTTTTATCTATGAATGTAGTATCTATCTCCCAGAATTTCTTATAATTTTTTAATTGATTTGTCACATGGTTGCTAATGTCATTTCAGGTGCATTCTCAATTAAAATGTAAAAAGCTTCCCCCCCCCCCACCAAGGATTACATAAATCACATGAGTTAGTAATGTTCCTTTGGGAAATTTTCGAACAAGACCTCATAATGTGGGGATTGGGGGCATAAAGTGAATACATTTTAAAGGAATAGTTCTATTTTGTAAAAAAAAAAAAAAAGTATGCATTAGAAAGGATGTTACATAAGATATTGCAGAGACAGGAACTGATGAGAACACTTTTAAGTCTCTATGGCAAGACAAAGCACTTGTACCATCTGCAGCATAAGTCCTAAATCCTCAATTGGGATTTCTTCCCTGGATTCTTGGAGCAGCTGTTCATAGTAATTGTGGCTGAATGAGGGGCACCTTCTGCTTCTGGTGAAGGAATTAATACTGACCTTATGGATCAGGTTCTCTGGAGTTGTGCTTTTCTTCAAAAGGTTTTATTTATTTTTTTAGCACTAACCCCCATCCTCCACCATGACAGAATGAGAAATTTTAAATTTAGTTTATAGATGCAATTAATGATAAGGAGGTCTACTTATTGTCAGGTTTAAAATTCCTAAAGTATCCAGTGAAAACCTAGTGAGAAACACAATTATCCTTGATTATACATATAATTAAAAGTATCTTGAGAGTATCTAATAGGAAAAAGAATGAGAAATGGAAGGGAAGAGGGAAAGAGAGAAGATTCCTTTTGATCCCTGAATGTTATTGAACTAATGATATGATTAAAATTTAACTTAAAATTTACATGTGCTTTTTATTTGAGATAAAAGGGAAACTTCAGTGCCTATTAGATAAACCTATCTAAAGAAAAGAATTCAATAAAAGTATATAAGGTGAGTGCTCTGTACTAATTGAGTATATATATATATATATATATATGTTTATATGCATATATATAATTCATACAAATACATATTTATATATGAATATATATATGAACACACACATACATGAATCTAAGCTAATGATATTGAGTTAGTGGCTGAAGTAAAAACTTCTAATTTTAACAAGGTCATGTGAAGGAATTACTGAATCAAATTTCATATAATTATATTAAAAAAGCAAATACTCAGTGATTTGTAGGTATTTATGGAGTAATTTATTTGCTCTATAACAATGTTTGATTTTTATATCACAATATTTTATAAATTAGAGAATATTTCATATTTTTGTGAATGTTTATAGGATTTTCTTGTAATTTGATAGCTTTAATCATTACAAAATCCCCTAAAACCTCCAAATTATATCAATGATTCTTAAATAATAGCAGAACCTATTTTTCTTAGTGTGCATTAGCTATTATTTTATGAAGTTGACTATTAATATAGTTCTTTATTTTTTTTTTTCTAATTTGTAATTAAATCTTTGGCTCTTCCTTTAGGGCATACAAGTCATAAAGTAAAATCTCCCTAAAAAAAAAAAAAAAAAAAAAGACTTCTAGAAGATCCTTATTTGTCTGTTGTTGGCTCTAATATATTTATCATAAAACTGTAGAAGGTAGCAAAATCTAAACATTATCATGCTGGTTAACATATTAGGTACTTCATGTTAAAAATCCTAAAAAGTTCTTTTGATGCAGCAGGTTCTGCTGTTATAGCAATAAGCTGATCAAAAGTAACTTTTAAAAAAGTCACCAGGTATATTTTTGTTTCATTTTTATATTTTTCTTATTATGAGTTATAGATATTCTAAGGAATAAAACTATTGTTTAACATATACATGCTACCACATGTTTCTAAGTCAATATTTATTAAATATCTGCCATGTAGGTCCTATGTTAACCATTTTGCATTTAATTCTATTTAAGCCTGGCAAGAATCAAGTAATTTGGGAATTTGCAAGTCAATATTACAAATATTCAAACAAAGTTGAGAGGCATTTCAACTACCTGCATCTCCATAAAACCAGAAGTGATAACAGAACCAGAATTTAACCTATGTCAACTTAACTTCAAAAATTGTATTCTTCCAAATAAAATAGTTAATAAAAATGACACAAACAACTGGAAGATACTTAAATAATTATCCCACTTACTTAATTAAAATAATTCACATAAAGTACCCAGTATGGTATGTACTTAACATAATTATGTATTAGAAACAAACAAAAAAATGGTCACAACTTTTATTTAAACAGTTAGAGAAACTGGGTTTTACAGCTTTATTAATCTGTACTATACTTAACTGCTATAAAAACACACCCACAATCTCAATTATTTAATAAAATAAAAGCTTCATTCTTGCATAGTCCAATAATCATCAACAGAGTCAAGATGAAAGAGAGGCTCTGATGTCTTTGCAGTTACCTGTGAATTTAGGTTCCCTCCATGGGGTGACTCTGAAATCTCTGGAATCCTTCTTTGGAAGAGTCCATCTTTTCCTAACGGATAAAGAATCACAGGGGTCTGGCCTGGGAATACCATATATCACTCCATACACTTTACATTGGCCCAAATTCAGTCATGTGGCCTGACCCTGACTGTAAGCAAAGCTGGGAAAACGTCTTATGTGAACATATAGCTTTGTCTCTGTCCCAGCAAGCAAAACACATCATCATCAAAATGAGTGGGTCTGGAGTTTGGCAATGGAGTTGAAATCCCAGAGAATGGGGATAACTATAAGAGATCAGAAGAAAATTCCTTTTTGAGAAGAAACTTAGTTTTAGTTCCAAAATTATAAAATCAGCTACTAAAGAGTCTCCATTTATTTTAATGTTCCAAATATGTCTTAGTAGTTAGTCTTCCTTTGCAATGCCAGGATAAGCGAAGTCTGAGTATTTTAATTATAATGGTGATTTTGTAGCAATTTTAATAAAACTGGAGTGTTTCATAAATTTCCAAATTATGACATCATTTGAAAGCACTATTAATTCATACCTTATTAAATGTAAAGATTATGAAATTAGAGCTCATTTTTAGGAATAAAGAACCAATTTTCTTAAAATTGTAAATTGTGTCACTCTTGAAAGGAAGAAAAAGACTAATGATACTATCTAATGTCCAAATATAGTAGAAGCAACAGTTGAAAAATTGTCTTCCTCCAACTTTGCCAATGTATATGATTCCTGAGATATATTACCCTGCCCTATTAAGTGTCCTTGGCCTGCCTTCAAGTGGAGACTGCCAATTCCCTCAGAAATAGCCAGAAACCTGTGGCAACTTTACTACAAATGGTCTGCTTTTCTTTTCCCCCAATGGAAATTTTATCCCCCCCCCTTTTTTTTTTTTTTTTTTTTTTTCACTTTGGGAAGAATTTTGTTCCAAGATTGTGGCTTATTTGACAGTTCTACCATTGCACTCAACTACTAAGCTCTCAGTAAAGGACCCTAGAAGGGAATTTATAATTTTAGGACTGCTGACATTTCTTATTTAAATTCCAAATTTCATTGATTCGTGTATTCTTTCACTCCAGAATATTTGTGGCTTATCTTCTTTCTGATGGGCATGGGAAAATAACTTGACCCAGATCCTGGCTTTCAATTTATTTTCTTGTGGGAGAACATAAATAAGTAATCAGATAAATAAAATACATTCCAGAGTGCAAAAAAAAAAAAAGTGTTATGAACAACACAAATAGCATTTATAGGGCTTAATGTAAGGAAATCGGGTCTTTAAAATAGAGAAAAATCCTGAGAAGATATTTTAACATAAATTATACCCCCTGCAGGTAGGGGGTCCTCTGTAGAGGTGACATTTAACTTGAGACTCAAAGGATGAGTCAGCTTCAGTAACGTGAAAAGACAAGAAAAGAGAAAATTTGAAGGCCCAAAGTGTAAGTTGATGTGTGATTGGGACAATGAACCAGCCGCTGGCATATGGGTGACTGGAAGGAAAGCAAAGACCAGGCTGTGCCAAGCATCACTCCACCATGAGAAGCCACTGAAGGATGTAAAATTGAAATGTCTTGCCCCTACAATAAAACTTATATTTTTAAAGGATCTTTTTATTTTCTCAATGGGAAAATATATCGAAAAGAGTAAAAGTAGAAATAGGGAAAGTAGTTAGTAAATGATCCAAGTGAAGGAAGACTTTGGCTTCCAACAGGAGTGAGAATGGAGGTGGAGGAAAAGGAATGTGAGATTTATATGGCAGCACCACAGAGAACAGATGAGGGGATGAGAGGAATGGTTTGGAGGGAAGGCATGAAAGAGTAATGTTGTGGTTCAGATACAAGGTGTTCCCAAAAGCTTGTGTGTGAGACAATGCAAGAATTTTAAGTGATGAAATGATTAGATTATAAGAGGTGTGCCTAATCATTGATTAATCCACTGATGTGGATTGTAAGTATGTAGAGTGTAGCTGGAGGAGGTAAAACATCTCTGGTTGTATTTTGTTTTTGATGAGCAAAGCTCTGTCTGCTTCCTGATTGCAATATTCTTTAGCTACTTTCCTTCACCACGTCTTTCTGCCATGATGTTCTGTTCTCCCTTACTTCCTGCCCAGAGCTATGGAGTCAGCTGACCACGGACTGAACTTCTGAAACTGTGATATAAAATGAACTTTTGCACCTCTACATTGTTCTTGTTGGGTATTTTGGTCACAGTGGTGAAAAACTGACTAGAACTATGATACTCAGGTTCTTGTCTAGTAACTAAGTAGATGATGGTAGCATGTGCTGAAATATGAATGTTACATCAGGAAAATGTTTGGGAGAGATAAATGATGTAATTGGAGTATGTTGGGATATCTTGAGCTATTTGAAATGTCTATGAAATATTCAATGTGGATTTCAAAGAGGCATTTGGATATAAGTCTGGATCAGGAGGAAAGTTTGGGTTAAAGATAAAATTAACGTTTATCAGATTATAGATAGAACCTACATTCAAGGGGAAGTATCAGATTCACTGTTAAACCATATATTTTAGTAAGAAAAGAGTGTTCAGAACCTAACTATGAAATTTTTCACTATATAAAAGATAAGTGGAGGGTGATGTTCATGTATAGTCTATAATCAAATGGGAATTAGAGGTGACTGAAAATAATTACACTAAAATTAACCAAATTTTCTCTTTTCTGGGAACTGACTTAATTGTGGAAGCTAGAGGATATAGAGATATGTTCATGTTTACCCACCAGATATTTGAATTGAGTTCTTTAATCCAAAAATCATATTTCTGATGCCATTTTAACATTGGTAACAGACTTCCTATCTAATGTATCTTATAATGTCCATGTGTATTAAGATTTCCATAAAACCATTACCATTTTTATTTATTTTGTCTAGATGTAAAACAGACAGCATGTCACATTTCACATATTGCTAGAATTTCAGCAGCCTAATGTATACAGATTTGTGAATTTCAAATGACTTGAAGTTCATGAATATTTTGAGGTTGGTTTGTTTTGTCTTGTTCAAACCCTAGATATCATGTTTTTGTAGTACAATATATTTCTTGAGAGGAAAGTAATGTTTAGATTTCTAGCTAGATGTAAAATTGTCAGACAGAATAGAAGTTAAACATACAGAAATACAAAAATAATAAATCTTAGAAAATATTAGGAAAATACTTAGTAGTCTAGGCAAATGCACTCCACTTGCTTTATTTTTAATCAAAACTGTAAAGAAAGAGAGATTACCTTTGGGGGAAATTAATGAATATTGTGTATTTAGACATAAAGTAATTGCTCCACTTTTTAAAGCATGGATCAAAAGTTTTAAAATCAGTAATACAATAGTAAGCATGATGATGTAGAGATAAAATGAATACAGATATTTTGATTCATTTGATAAATTTTATCTCCTATGCCCTTATCATAATGACCTGATTTTTCACACCTGCCAAATTGGTGGGTCAGAAAGTTAATTTACCCTTAAATAAAAAATACTTCTGAATGGATAGGGAAACTTTGGTATATACACACAATGGAAAACTACTCAGCACTAAAAGAGAATAAAATCATGGCATATGCAAGTAAATGGATGGAGTTGGAGAAAATAATGCTAAGTGAAGTTAGCCAATCCCAAAAAATCAAAGGTCGATTGATTCCTTTGCTATGATGATACTAAATTATAGTGGCAAGGGAGGGGGGATAAGATAAATGAAGGAATGTTAAATAGAACAAAGGGGGGGGGGACAAGGGGATAGGAATAATGACAGAATGAGTTGGACATCAATATAGTAAGTGCCTGCATAAAAACTCAAATGGTGTGAAAATACTTTGTGTAAAACCAGTGACTTGGAATATTGTGCACTTTCTATGTAATATGAAAGGAATTGCACTCTGCAAGCATGTATAACAAATTAAATTAAATTTAAAAAAATACTATTTTCAAACCCTTGAGTTTTCCTAATAATTTAATCCATTTTGTATGCTTCTGATATGCCTTTTAGAACACCAATTTGCTTAAATCCCATTCTTTAAGCATATTGATTAGAATTCGTATTTATTAGTTTGGCATTCAAAGCCTTCTTAGTCTTACTGAGTAAAGTTAAAATGTCTTTCTTCTGTGATATGAGTTACATGTTTACAGGACCAGGTTCCCCCCCTCAATGGGAGATTATATTAAAAAGACCAAATCTATTTCTCCTACCCTTCCATATGCAATACCTGTATTATAGTATGGATAATCTATTTTTGTGAGTTTTTTTCCTTCCTACTTACCATGTGTATTAGTTGTGTTCTCCAGAGAAATATAGACAATAGTATATACATAATTATAAGGCATTTATTAAATTGGCTCACATGATCACAAGGCTAAAAAGTTCCACAATGGCTATCTCAAACTGGTGTTTCAAGAGAGCCAGTAGCTTCTCAACCCAAGAAGCCAGAAGTCTCAGAATGAGAGGAACCAATGAAGCAGCCCCTGTCCAAGGTTAAAGAGCTAAAACGCCTTGGAGAGCTGCTGTACAAGTCTGTGTTTAAGGACTGAAGATCACGGAGTCTGACTTCCAAAGAAAATATACAAACTCAGGAAAAGAGACCAAAAGCCAGAGTGAGTTTCCCATTTCATCTACTTTTTCCTTGTATCTGGGCTCCAGCCTGTTAAATGATGACCCCTCCCTCCATGTTTAACGAGGGTCTGTTCCACTTATCTTATGGAACTTCACACCAGTCTTCTTTGAAAGTATCCTCACAGACATACTTGGCAGTCAACATTACCCAATTTCCAGGTATTCCTCAATCCAGTCAAACTGGTGCTCCAAATTAACCATCATATCATGCAATTTCTATAATACATTTCTTGTGTTTCTACCACCACATTGAGTCATCTTATAAGGGACACATACCCTTTAGTATACAAGGGGAAGGCAAAATTGTGTCTCTTGTGTCTTTTTCTCCTGTATAATATTTATACTAAGGCCATCTCACAAACAGTTATCAATAAATTAGGGTAGGTTATCAATAAATGTTTCTTGGTCAATTAGATGATTATCATACAGAATATTTTTGATAAGAAGGGTGAAGAAAATGACCCAAGAGGTTCATGGGATTAGATTCAAACCTGGATGTATCTATCTTCAAAATTATGCCTTCTATACTGTATGATGCTAACTCCTACAGAATAGTGTCATCTACCAGAATCATCTACCAGATTCCATGTATTTTTCCTCTATTTTTCTAAGTAGAAACCTGATCATTTGTCCCTGATGTTTTACAAACAGAGAAATTTCTTATTTGTATGGTATGAATAAAAAGAAACTCTTTTGAAGATTCAGGGAATCCGTAAGCATAATGAGAAGGTATTGTGTCCTCTGTTCATTTTTTTCATATACATGTACATATACATATATATGAAACATAAATTTATGTAAACACATATACATGTCATAGATATAACATTATAGTTTGTGTATTTTAGACTAGGTAAAAAGGAAGTACTAAAAACCAAGTGATGGAATGTGTAGTGGATGCTATGGTGTGCTACTGAGGTTCCCCCTATAGGATTGGAGAAAGCTTGTTATCAGTACTGCTGTTGGGAGTGCTGGGATGTTGACTTCTCATAGCAGAGTCTTTCTTTATGTGGAAATTGCCTTTGGCATGAAGAAGCCACTTGATCAAAGTTACGTGTTCTTCCTGGGCAAGCCCTGCATCCACTGGTGTTCAGTATGGGGATATAAAGCCCGGACCCCTTGTCTCAATGAGGAAAACTCCAGGGAATCTCAGCTGCTGAGCACCCTCAAGATCAGTTAAGGTATGCATAACAACATCACAGTTTGATTTTGTCCTCCAGTCGGTCTTGCTTCTTGCACTCTTTCAAATGTGTAATTCTCAAGATCAATCCCCTATATAGCTCCAGCACACAAATTGAGGAGACTGTCTCCAGGGAACTAACCTAGGACAGAAAACTCAACAAACATTAATAATAGCTTGTTCTCACACCAGCTTCTACATAGTAGAGAGATTTCTATGTGAAGTATTTGGAACTTTTCAGAGTTCAGTTTTTTTTTTTTTTGTACTAAAATAAATCACAGCATTTTATGTATGCATATAGAATTTCTTTTAAAAGGTACCTGTGTTTCTTATTTCTTTGTAGATATAATATTTAAATAAGAAAATTTGGATTTTGAATTTGGATCTTATGCCTTTTAGCCTTTTAATTTTCAGTGTCTCAGTTTCTGCACACTTACAAGTCAATGTAATGCATCTATCTTGTAGATAGATTAGACAGACATTATAATGAATTTTGAAAAATTGTTATGTTTATACAATTAAAATAATCACTAGATTTTTCACAATCATCCTTGTCCCCTCTCTGATTTGTCTTCAATTTAAATTTTTATAAATGACTTAAAAGTACATACACTTAGAATCCCAGAAGACTTTAGACATTGTTTATTCTAATTTTCTTTTTTCCCACAGACAATGGAGGTATAATGTTGAGGATTTTGCCTTTTGATTTAAAGATAGCCCATGAAAATGAGCTTACATAGAACTGTACTGAATATTGTCTTTAAAAAGAGCATTCAAGACTCCCTTAATTTGAAATCGAGGTAGTGCTAAGTATAGACTTAATTCAGCAATCCGACAGCTCACTAATGGTCTTTTTACCTTTGTCACAAAAATAGCTAATGTGTGTGTGTGTGCATGTGCATGTGTGCACATTTTAAAGAATGGCATTTTCACATTACCATAAAAAATGGTCCATATAAGAAAATAATTCACATTTGACATATTGGAGAGAGCACTGCAGGGCTGGTTATAACTGACTTCTGTCTCTGATTTCTCCAATCCCATTCTATGTTTGACATTTCTGATGAGAGTTTTAAATTTTAGTAGAGCTGTAAATAAGGACAATAAGCTGGAAGGAGGTATACAGAATAGAAAAAAAGAAAAACAACACATCCATCCATATATATATGTGTGTGTGTGTGTGAATATATATATATATGTATATATATATATATATATGGTAAGGGGACACTAAATGTTGAGTAAAACCAATACCAAGTAGAACTCAGAATATGTTTAGTGGCTAGAGAAAAATACAAGTGAGCCTTCAGATCTCTAATCCTAGGAGGAGAAGGGTGCTTTTGGGATGTTCTACCATTTATTGTCATTTAGGCATGTCTCAGGTGAAAAGTATCTATCTCTGACCCACCTCCTCCTCTTTTCCCAAGTTCTGCCCCAAGGGTAGGTTCATTTCCTGGAAAATCTCCAGGGAGTAATTACCATTCACATCATTGTCTATTCATATTTGAATGACACCAATGCAGTTACAGCCTGAATAGCTACAGGTGGACCCTGAACAAGTCCTTACAGAGAAAACTTTTATTTCAACTTTCATTCTTTTTATTTTCTGATTATCTATTTCTTGCTTCTTTTTGAGAAGCAGATATTTAAAATTTAGGTGATTCTTTTCCATGACAATACAAAGCACACACCATTCATTCATGACTTGTGAACTAGGAAAGTGTAGATGCTACTGGGCAATGCCTGATGCTTTGTTTTAAAATATGGTTAAGAAAATAACCATATATTAGCTTCTGTTTCCCTTTAAAGGCAACAGAGTTCTTCCTCTGTTCCCAAACAGTATGAGGATTTTGAGGATATTCAATATTTTATCTCAAGAAGTGAGTGTTTTGAGTGTTAGTGGTTGTTTCTCCTTCAGAAATAATAGCAAGCACAGATAAGAGCTAAAGAAAGGCAGGATAGAGCCTTCATTTTCCTTTGGATCCAATCTCATCTGAAAGTTATTTTCCAAGAGGCTGGATACTGGGTAAGGAATGATCTGTCATGGATCACGTTCTAATCTAGTGGCCTGAAGATGCATTGCTCTGTCTTAGTCTATCGGGGTTGCTATAACAAAACAGACTGAGCAATTTATAAACAATAAATATCTATTTTTCACAGTTCTAGAAGGTGGAAGTCCAAGATGGAGGCACTGGCAAATTCTGTGTCTACAAAGGCCCATTCTCTAGTTCATAGAAGGTGACTTCTTCTTGCGTCCTCATATAGTGCTAGGGCCAGAGGCAGCAATCTAAGGCCTCTTTTATTAGGACACTAATCCTATTCTTGAGTCTCAGCCTTCATGATTTAATCCATTCCCAAAGGCCTCACCTGCTCACGCCATCATATTGTGGTCACGTTTTAAAATACAAATTTGGTGAGGGTAGGGGGGCAGACACAAACATTCAGACCATAGCAGACACAGTGTAGCAGTCAGGAAAACTGAAGAAAATCATTATTGATATGGAGGAAGAAACTATAGGTAAATATGAGCATTGATTTCAGATTCTAAAGGTGATGAGATGGAAACAATTATAAAGATTACAGAAAACACAGTGACAATGCTTACAAAAAAAAAAAAAAGAAAGAAAAAAAAGAAGACTACCTTCCTGTTTCATAGCTAGAATATTAAATCAGGAGCATCAGCCCATTGACATTTCTGTTGTGGTGTGAGGAAGAGGGCAGAGATTCAAGTTCATGCTAAGCTCTCCAGTATATCTCCACTCCACTGGACTCTGAGATCAGATAATTATATTCCTTCTTTTCTTTCAAATTTATCTTTTATCACAAAGCTATATGACCTTTCCTGTCAGTGCAACCAACAAAGATAGCTGAGTGGTGAATGACCAGACATTGCAGGCCTTCCCAAACCAAGGAAATTATATATTTCAACCACTCACGCTGATTTTTTTTTTTTTTTTTAATGCCAAGCTCTGCAGCTTGGCTGTCAGAGCAGTGAAGTGAAAATAAAATTAGAGGCCAAATGCCTAAACCCTCAAGAAATGCCATAGACAAGAAAAAACAAGTACAAGGTTTTCCTTATTATTTTTTTAATGTTTAAATATATGGATTTTGTTATCAGTGCACTGAAAATGGAATCAGTGACCCATCAGACCAAATGCTCATGTTCAAGAAATACCTTGAACTTTAAATAAACTCTGCATTCCTTTCTTTTGGATTAATTTACTTGTAGATATGTGACATTGCTTGGGAATATATACTCAGCTAAAAAAAAATACAGACAAGGGCAGGGCTGAACCTCATTTTCTGAGTATTCAGACTTTATTGAACAGATATCATAGCTTTCAAAAGAAACATGAACTTCTCTTTCTTATTCACTTCAGGGACAAAGAGATTGAATTGAAGGCAGAATTCAGAGTTTCCTCCAGTGACTGAAAACTAGCATTTTAAAATCTTGTAATGTTTTGTTTTTGCTGCATGTTTTGATTTTTTTTCCCTTTTCCTTGGCAGGCTTGTGAATTTCTAAGTAGCTAAGTCCTGCTGCTCCTTATTCCTGCACTATAAGCAGTAATGATGCATTAACTAGCTGAGCAGCTATAGGGAATTCACATCACCTCTCTGGGCCTTAGATTTTTCTCTATAACTAGAGAGTTGGACTAAATAATTTCCTGTTGCAGTGTTTGGTCGATTTTCTAGGTCTATATGGTTTAGGGTTTGGGTGTCCTCTTCTGGGGAGGTGGAATCTCAGTATAGCTCAGAATACTAGTGCATTAGCTAGGTAATGGGTTGTAGCCAAAGAGAGAATTCATATCAGTTGGAGAGAGAGACTGTGCCTGGTGACTGTGCTGACCTTCCTGAAGACAAGGTATCTCTTTTCCTCTCTCCTACTCAATGGCTGTTTCCTATTTTTTATTTATTTATAATAGCAGTATGTATTACAATTCATAATGCACATATAGAGCATCTTTTTACATACAACTGTTTGTATACAAAGTATATTCGTACCATTCAGGTCTTCAATCATGCATTTAGGATAATGATATCCATCTTATTCAACCACCATTTCTTTTTTTCCCCTCCATTCCCCCTTTGCTCCCTCCCTTCCCCTCCCTTCCCTTTGAACATTATAGTGTTCCTCTAATCCTCCTATGTACACCCATCCAACAACACTGTGTGAACCAGCCTCCTTATATCAGAGAAAACATTCTGTATTTGGATTTTTGAGATTGAGTAATTTCACTTAGCATTATATTCTCCAACTTCATCCATTTACCTGCGAATGCCATTATTTTATTCTCTTTTATTGCTTAGTAAAATTCCATTTTGTATATATACTGTATTTTCTTTATCCACTCATCTACTGAAAGACATCTAGGTTGGTTCCACAACCTAGCTATTGTGAATTGTGCTGCTATAAACATTGAAGTGGCTGTGTCACTGTAATATGCTGTTTTTAAGTCCTTTGGGAATAGACCCAGGAGTGGGATGACTGGGTCATAGGGTGGTTCCATTCCCAGTTTTCCAAGAAATCTCCATACTGCTTTCCATAACGGTTGCACCATTTTGCAGTCCCACCAGCACTGTATGAGTGTGCCTTTTTCCCCACATCCTCTCCAACATTTGTTGTTGTTTGTGTTCTTGATAGCTGTCATTCTGACTGGAGTAAAATGAAATCTTAGAGTAGTTTTGATTTGTATTTCACTAATTGCCAGTGATGTTGAGCATTTTTTCATGTATTTGTTGATTAATTGTGTATCTTCTTCTGAGAAGTGTCTTTTCAATTCCTTAGCCCATTTATTGATTGGGTTATTTGTGTTTTTGGTGTTAAGTTTTTTGAGTTCTTTATATATTCTAGAAATTAGTGCTCTATCCAATAGGCATGTATTAAATATTTGTTCCCAATTAGTTGGCTCTCTATTCATCTCACTGATTGTTTCTTTTGCTGAGAAGAAGCTTTTTAGTTTAAATCTATCCCATTCATTAATTCTTGATATTAATTCTTGCGCTACAGGATTCTTATTAAGGAACGTGGGGCCTAATCCAACATGTTGGAAATTGGAGCTTACTTTTTGTTCTATTAGGCGTATTGTCTCTGGTCTAATTCCTGAGTCCTTGATCCACTTTGAATTGAATTTTGTGCTTGGTGAGAGATAAGGGTTTAATTTCATTTTGTTTCATATGGATTTCCTGTTGTTTTTTAGCACCATTTGTTGAAGAGGCTGTCCTTTCTCCACTGTACATTTTTGGTGCCTTTGTCTAATATAAGATAGCTGAAATTATTTGTATTACAGTCTCTGTTCTCAATTCTGTACCATTGGTCTACCAGTCTGTTTTGGTGCCAATACCATGCTGTTTTTGTTACTATTGCTCTATAGTACAATTTAAAGTCTGATATGGTGATGCCACCTGCTTCACTTTTCTTGCTCAGGATTGCTTTAGCTATTCTGGGTCTCTTATTTTTCCAGATGAGTTTCAAGACTGCTTTTTCTATTTCTTTGAGGAATGTCATTGGGATTTTGATTGGAATTGCATTAAATCTGTATAATGCTTTTGGTAGAATGGACATTTTGACAATATTAATTCTACCTATCCAAGAACAAGGTAGGTCTTTCCATCTTCGGAGGTCTTCTAAAATTTCTTTCTTTAGTGTTCTATAGTTTTCTTTATAGAGGTCTTTCACCTCCTTTGTTGATTCCCAGGTATTTTATTATTTTTTGATGCTATTGTAAATGGGGTAGTTTTCATCATTTCCCTTTCAGAGGCTTTGTCACTGATGTACAAAAATGCCTTTGACTTATGGGTATGGTATTGATTTTGTATTCTGCTACTTTGCCGAATTCATTTACTAGTTGTAAAAGTTTTCTGGGTCTTCTAGGTATATTATCATGTCATCAGCAAATAGTGCTAATTTGAGCTCTTCCTTTCCTATCTGGATCCCTTTAATTTCTTTTGTCTCTCTAATTGCTCTGGCCAGAGTTTCAAGTACTATGTTAAATAGCAGTGATGAAAGGGGGCATCCCTGTCTTGTTCCAGTTTTAGAGGAAATGCTTTCAATTTTTCTCGATTTAAGATAATGTTAGCTTGGGGCTTTGCATAAATAGCTTTTATAATGTTGAGATATGTTCCTGTTATTCCTAGTTTATCTAGTGTTTTGAACATAAAGGGGTGTTGTATTTTGCAAATGCTTTTTCTGCATCTATTGAGATGATCATATGGTTTTTATCTTTAAGTCTATTGATGTGATGTATTATGTTTGTTGATTTCCGAATGTTGAACCAACCTTGCATCCCTGGGATAAACCCCACTTGATTGTGGTGCATTATCTTTTTGATATGTTTTTGTATCCAATTTGCCAGAATTTTGTTGAGGATTTTTGCATCTATGTTCATTAAAGATATTGGCCTGTAGTTTTCATTTCAGTTGTGTCTTTTTGCCTGGCTTTGGAATTAATGTAATATTGGCCTCATAGAAAGAATCTGGAAGAACTCCCTCTTTTTCTATTTCTTGAAATAATTTGAAGAGCATTGGTATTAGTTCTTCTTTTTGAAGGTCTTGTAGAACTCAGCTGTAAACCCATCAGGTCCTGGACTTTTCCTTGTTGGTAGCTTTTTGATGGCGTCATCTATTTCTTCGCTTGAAATTGATCTGTTTAAATTGTGTATAGCCTCCAGTTCCAGTTTGGGCAATTCATATGACTCTATTAATCTGTCAATGCTTTCAATATTTTCTATTTTATTAGAGTACAAGTTTTCAAAGTAATTTCTAATTATCTTCTGTATATCTGAGGTGTTTTGTTGTGATATTTCCTTTTTCATCACAAATGTTAGTAATTTGAGTTTTTTCTCTTCTTTTCATTAGCATCGCTAAGGGTCTGTCAATTTTATTTATTTTTTCAAAGAACCAACTTTTAGTTTTGTCAATTCTTTGAATTGTTTCTTTAGTCTTAATTTCATTTATTTCAGCTCTGATTTTAATTATTTCCTGTCTTCTACTGCTCTTAGTGTTGATCTGTTCTTCTTTTTCTAGTGCTTTGAGGTGTGATGTTAAGTCATTTATTTGTTGGATTTTTTTTTTTTTTCTTTTAAGGAATGAACTCGGTGCAATGAATTTTCCTCTTACTACTGCCTTCGTAGTGTCCCAGGGATTTCTATACGATGTATCTGTGTGTTCTCATTTACTTCTAGGAATGTTTTAATCTCCTCCTGATGTCTTCTTCAACCCCTTGTTCATTCAGTAGCATGTTGTTTAGCTTCCAGTTGTTGGAGTAGTTTATTTTATTTCTTGTTTTATCATTGATTTCCAATTTCATCCCATTATGGTGTGGTAGAATGCAGGGTAGTATCTCTATTTTTCTATATTTTCTGAGAGTTGCCTTGTGACATAATATATGGTCTATTTTGGAGAAGGAGCCATGTGCTGCTGAGAAGAAAGTGTATTCACTTACTGAGGGATGAAATATTCTATATATGTCCGTTAGTTCTAAGTTATTAATTGTTTTAATGAGGCATAAAGATTCTTTATTTAGCTTTTGTTTGAATGATCCATCCATTGGTGAGAGAGGTGTGTTGAAGTCTCCTAGAATAACTGTGTTGTGGCCTATTTTACTCTTGAACTTTAGAAGGGTTTGTTTGATGATGTAGGTGCTCCATTATTTGGGGCATATAGATTTATAGTTGTTATATCTTGTTGATGAATGGTTCCCTTAAGTAGTAAGAAATATCCATGTTTGTCCCTTTTGATTAGCTTTGGCTTGAAGTCTACCTTATTTGATATGGAATGAAATCCCCTGCTTGCTTTTGCAGCCCATGTGAGTGATAAGACTTTTCCCATCCTTTCACCTTCAGTCTATTGATGTCTTTTTCTACGAGGTGTGTTTCTTGGACACAGAAAATTGTTGGGTCACTTCTTTTAATTAAGTCTGACAATCTGTGTCTTTTGGATGGTGAGTTTAGGCCATTAACATTCAGGGTTATTATTGAGATGTGATTCTTATTTCCATCCATTTTTATTTGTATAACGGTATTTAGCTAGATTTGGTTTCTCCTCTGGTTGGTATTTTCTTTAGTTTAATATCTCCCTTTGTTGATTTTCATTGTTATATTTCTCTTCTTCTTCGTGGAAAATTTTGCCCAGGATGTTCAGAAGTGCTCGATTTCAAGTTGTGAAATCTTTTAACTTTTGTTTGTTGTGGAAGGTTTTTATTTCATCTTCAAATCTAAAGCTCAATTTTTCTGGATGTAAGATTCTTGGTTGACATCCCTTTTCTTTCAGAGCTTGAATTATGCTATTCCAGGATCTTCTAGCTTTTAAGGTCTGGTTTTAAAATTCTGAACATTGTCTGATTGGTTTCCCCCTATATGTAATCTGCTTCCTTTCTCTCATGGCTTTTAATATTCTCTCCTTGCCCAGTATATTAGGCATTTTCATTATAATGTGCCTTGGTGTGGATCTGTTGTGATTTTGTATGTTTGGTGTTCGGTAAGCCTCTTGAACTTGGTTTTCCCATTCATTCCTCAAGTTTGGAAAAATTTCCTGCTATTATTTCATTGAATAAATTACTCATTCCTTTGGCTTGAAACTCTGTACTTCCTCTACCCCAATCACTCTTAAGTTTGGTCTTTTTATGTTGTCCCATATTTCTTCAATGTTCTGTTCTTGATTTCTTACCACTTTTTCTGTGTAATCTAGATTTTTCTCCAGGATATATATTTTGTCTTCATTGTCTGAGGTCCTTTCTTCCAAGGGGCCTAATCTGTTGTTGATGCTTTCAATTGAACTTTTAGTTTAGTTTATTGCTTCTTTCATTTCCAGAATTTCTGTTTGGTTTCTCTTTAGAACCTCTATCTCCCTATTGAAGTAATCTTTTGCTTCCTGTATTTGTTTTTGGAGTTCTTTGTCAAAATGATCTTTTACCACCTATATTTGCTCTCTCATCTCATTTTTTAGTTCATTCTTAAGTTTTGTAACATTTGGAATATGTAATTTCTAAATTGTTTCTTTGTCCTGGTCTGCCGTGGCTTTCCTCCAAGATGGCGGTGCTCTCCTTGGGCTCAACAGCAGTTCCGCAGACCTGTATGTCACTCCCGAGCGTGCATGTTCGGCTTGGCAATTTGCATGAAAGAACTCTATGTGGATGCCGCTCTTGTCTAGCTTCCCTTTTATCCTTCTGCGCTGTTCGGTTGTAAAGCCGTTGTCTGGATCTTTCCCTTACTACAATGCTACCAAGCTGGCTGCACCAGCTGTGCTGATAGCGATGGTTCCGTCTGTGGACCACTCGAACTGGGCCCCTGTGCATCGGTGGCCTGGAGTTCGTTGTATTTCACTGTCCAGAGGTGCACAAATATCCCAGCTCCCTCTCAGTTGCAGGAGAATTGCTAGTAACGCGTTCTAACTTCCCACTAAGCCTCTTTTAGTGACTGTCTCCAGAGAGTACCTCTCTCCTGTTCGCCATCTTGGAATCACAATCCTGTTTCCTATTTTTGCTTTAGCATTGTATAGATTTAATTGCACTTTGTCTTATGTACAAAGAAAAAGCAATTTTCATCATTATGGATGATGTTATGGTTTGGATAAATATTACATATTTGTCTCCTGAAAGTTATGTGCTATAAGCTTGGTCACCAGCCTGTGGCACTGTTGGGAAGCCATGGACCTTTAGGAGGTGGTGTCTAGTGGAGGAAAGTTAGATCATTGGGAATGTGTCCTTGAAAGAGATATGGGGACCTTGACCTCACTTGCCTCTCTTTGCTTTCTGGTTGCCATGAAGTGAGCTGCTTTCTCTACTACATGCTCCTCGCCATGATCTTCTGCTTCACCATGGGGTCCAAAACAACTGCATCAAGTGACCACGTACTGATAACTCTGCAACCAAGAGCCAAAAAAAAATTTCTTCCTTTTAGTTTGTTTATTTCAGGTAATTTGTACCAATGATGGAACTCTCATAGATGATTAGAAAACAAATTTTAAAAGATTAAGTTCATGCAAACATCTTTATATCTTGAAATATTAGGGAAGATATTCATATTGGTTGTTGATCTTATTTCCAATAGCCAAACATGCAATTATGGGGAGGTTATTGTAGCAGTTATGTATTATCTATTTGTTAGGCTTCAATATATTACTGATATTGATATATTATGGATATTCACATTTTTTAAAATAATAGTTTTGGCTTACAATAGCGATAATTTTAAAATTATTCTAGTGAAATAGCTGTATTATTTATAAATAATTTATTTTAGTGGAATTATTTTTCTTACTAAGAAAACTAAATATTACTCATGATGGTTTAAACAGAATGAATTATAAGACCTAAAAGGGGTAGTTAACAAATCATTACAAACTAGGTGGCTTAAAACAACAGACAGTCATTCTCTCACAGTTCAGGAGGTCAGAAGTCTGAACTCAGGGTGTCCAAAGGGTCACACTACCTCCATCGACTGTACGGGATAATCCTTGTTTGATTCTCCTTCAGTTCCTGGGGGTGCCCAGCAATCCTGGAGTTCTTGCCATATCTAAACATCACTTTATTCCTGCCTCTGCCTTCTCCTCTCTGTGTCTCTATCTTTTCCTTTATAGTTAAAAACACTTATCATTGGATTTAGGGCCCACCCTAATCCCTCATGATCTCATCTCCAGATCTTTGCTTTAATTATATCTGCAAAGAAACTAAATCCAAATGGGTCATATTCTGAGGTTCCAAGTGGACATAATTTGGGGGAGGGGATTTCTATTCAACTCACTACTCAGGCAAGGTCATGGAGCTCAAGAGAATTAGTAGCACTTGGGCCTCAGAAACCACCAGAATAGCAATTAGGAAGCTCTCAATCATCCTCCTTCATCTTCTGGGCTGCATTGATCCTTAGTTTGGTCCTGTTTGAAAGTCAGGTCAGGCTCAAAGCATTCTTCTCTATAGACTGGATCACCTTATGGCCAAAGATGATCCTGAAAAATCTTAGACTTATAAATGCCTTTAATTTAAGAGCACAGAGAAATAACTAATATCTTTCAGTCTTGATTTTATATATATATACATATTTTTTTTTCTTTCTAGTATGAGGGATTGAACCCAAGGACACTCTACCACTGAGTCATATCCCCAGCCATTTTTATTTTATATTTTGAGACAGGGTCTTGCTCAGTTGCTGAGGCTAGCCTCAAACTTGGAATCCTCATGCCTCATCCTTCCATGTCACTGGAATTACAGGCATGTGCCACTGCACCCAACTTTAATTCTAAATTCTTGAGGAAAGCAATTTCATTAGCCAGTTTAGGTCAAGCCTCTATCATGGGTCCCTCAACTATGTCTGGAGTTGTGATCAGTCAAACGAGGGTCTAGAAGGGAAAGGCATTCTAAGTTTTTTAATTATTTTAAATAGAGTGCCAAAGAGCTGAAGGTTCATAAGAGATTTTTGTACTCTTCCCAACATTGTTCATTAAGATACCAATTAATTTTTTAAAACCATTCCCCAAATAACTCAGAAACATCTAAAGTGGTTGCTGGGTTTAGACTTTCAGGACACCTATGATCTACATCATAATTTAACTATCAATTTTAGTGTTCCAGTATCCTTGTAAGGGCCTGTAGGAATAGTAAAAGTAGTTTGTGGTGACTTTTATTGAAAATCTTTAAGAAAACACTAAGCCATATTTCTTGCAATTAGGATAACACTCTCAGTTTAGTCTGAAGTTTCCTGTCAGGACTGCAACATTTTTGATCATCTATTGGTGGGTGGTCTTTGGGCTTTCAGGAAGTGATTTTTGAATTTTTTTTTTAAAAGGAGTCACTACATGGCATTAATGGGAAAATATCCTCAGGGAAAATGGATCTAGATGTGTTTGAAGGTGGTGATAGTGGTGGAAGAAATGTTAATTGGCAGGAGATGAAGAGAAGACTTCAGAAATCATAATGGGAAGGGAGGGAAATTAGAAAGTGGTATACTTGTTGGATACCAAAAATCCCCAGGGAGAGAGAGAAAAAATGCAATGATCATACTTAAATGAAGTAAGCTCTCCTTCCCCTTGACAAATCAGGGTGCTTCCAGAAGTGTGTGAAACTTTAATTTTGGATAGAAAATACGAAAACATATGGATGTAAGGTGGCCAGCATCTATGGTACCATTTCCAGATCGCAGAAGGATGAAAATGTAAACAACTGTAGGAATTTTACTTTGAAGTTCAGGTGTTGGAGACGTCCAAATAGAAAAATCACAGCAGGTTCAAATCTGATAAAATAACATTGTCATGTACAAGATAAGAAATTGATTGGCAAGGGAAAAGCAGGGTTGTCGATTTCACACACCAACAGCTGATATAACACTGTGTATGTCAACTGAACTAACTTGAAGAAAAAATTGTGATTAAAAATGCCATCATGTTATTGAAATAGGTTTAGAATTCAATGAGAGAATGCCCAGCAAGGGCAATAGAGTAAGTAGAATGACCTTACAATTGATTATAATAGTTTTATTAATTATCTGGATACATTTACATAAGAATATGATCTTAATATTGTAAATGCTATGGACTGAAATTTATCTTTCCAAAATTCATATATTGAAGTCCTAAGCCCACTGTGGCTGTATTTGAAGATAGGGCTTTTAGGGGGTAATTAAGGTTAAATGAACTCATGAAGTGGGGTATTAATCTGATAGGATTGGAAGCCTTGTAAGAAGAGAGAGAGACACATCCCTCCCTTTCTTCATGCATGGACAGAGGAAAAGACATATGAGGGCACAGCAAGGAGGCATCCATCTATAAGCCAAGATGAGAGCCCTCACTACAAATCCACCTTCTGGACATTGATCTGGAACTTAGAAGCTGCAGAACTGTGAGAAAATAAGTTCTGCTGTTTGAACAACCCAGTCATAAATACCATAGTATTCTTTATCTGGAAATCTGAGAAGATTAGTACATGTAACCATTTTGTAATTATGTACGGGTATAATATATATACATATTTTTTCTTTATGTAACAAAATATCTTACATCATGCTCATATTTAGAAATGAGATACCACCTACCTTAATTTCCTTTTTGGATGGATATAGTATTTTGTGGGTAACTGAAATTTTGATCAGATATCTTCAGAATCAAGCTGTCAATAAAATGGAAGATTAGGGGAGAAAAGCTAAGGAGTAGAAGACAGGGATGCTATAAAAGTGGAGGTACTAAACAGGAATATCATGCCAACAGCTCTTTGTTTCCTCCTAAATGCAGAATAACCTTCTTGATTATTAGTTTTGATCAAGAATCAAGAGACTCACTGATGTCTGCCCACAAAAGTGTAAGTTTGTCTGTTTTTCCTGAATGACTGTAAAAAGGTCATTAAGCAGTAAGATAACTGAGATATTCAGATCTAACAAGACTCTTTCTGATGCAAATCATGTCTACTCTACATCATTGGCCAAATAAATTGGGAAATAAATCTAATTTCATAGTAGTTATTTGTATATAGTACTTTGTTGCTGAATTCTAAGTCCATCTTATGTAACAAATTTTTATTTTATTTTTTGGTACTAAGGATTGAACCCAAGAACACTCAACCACTGAGCCACATCCCTAGTCCCCCGCTTTTTAAAAATTTTTATTTTGAGACAGGGTCTGATTAAGTAACCTAGGGCCTTGCTAAGGAGCTGAGGCTGGCTTTGAACTTGTGATCCTCCTGTCTCAGCCTTCCGAGAGGTTGGTATTACAGCCTTTTACCACCACGCCTGGCTAAACTTCTCAATTCTTTTGTGCATTCTGAGTTCTGTGCTGGTTCCAAGAACATTTCTAATGTGCTTGATGTGGCCAAACATGGTTTCATTTTAATATAGGTGAGATAGGCATTTTTAATGAGGAAAATAAAATACTTGTTTTGAATAAAAATTTGGAGATACTAATTTCCATGTTGCCCTTGTTGAAGATCTAGGAAGAAAACAGAATAGCACTGACAGATTAAAGGAGGGTTGGTAGGCACTGTAGACTTGACACATATAGGAAGTTTGAGAACAAAGAACAAAAGAACAAGTTTGTAAAAGCAGTTTTAGAAGTTTAGCAATGAAGAAGCTTAAAAAACGGAATGTTTAAAACATTCAGACAATGGAAGCTGGGTAGAACATAACTTGCTTGGTGGTGCTGAATAAATTTATTTAGGATTCATTGAATTTGCCTCTTCCATTTATGATCTGTATACTGAACATGTTTGCCATATTCTTTTATCTTTTACAAAGATAGAGTGAATGCTTATCTTCATTGCAGGTATTTTGCTTGCCTTTAATTGAGAAGCTATTTTTCTAGCAGCAATTCATGTTGTTGTGCCCATGCTTTTTTATTTGATCCAATAACAGTAATAGGTAGGACTTCTTGATTGTTTTACCAAGCAAAAAATAATTCACTAAATCCTCAAAACTAACAGAGCCAACAACGTCATTTCACAGCTGGGGAAACTGAGGCTTAAGAAGTTTAGGAACTTGACCTAGTAGAAAAGTAGAAAATAGGATCTAAACCTGAGTATACTGATTCCAGGTCTCCTCCTCTTAACCACTTTATCAAACTGAGTAGCACTGTACATTGTTCTATTAGAAAATGTTATCAGTATTCTGGATTTTACAGCTTACATTCAGGATACTACATAAGTTTTTCTCATAAAAATTTACATCGAATCCATTGCCACAAATCTATGTGTTTGTATCGTAAAGTCAGTGTAGCATCTTGGTCTGAAAAATGATTGCGTTACCTTGAACCACCCAAATTCAGCCAGTGGGTTAAAGAGAAGGATGGATGCTTTCTTTTCCTTTCTGACACTCTAGCACAATGCTTTAAGGTATTTAAGGTATAAGAGAATGTTCGCGTTGGCACATGTCCAACTCACAGACGTATTACCTTTCTTGAATGCTCCCCAGGGCCTCGGCTTGGGCTAGAATGAATATAAGCTAAGCAATGCTGTGGGAAAATCAGAAGGAGATGAGGCTGAAAGCCCAAAACAGCTGACATACATGGGGGATGTACACCAAGAACAAGAAGCCCAGAGTCAGAGTAGACATCTGGGGTGGGAGGTTGTTAGAACTGAAGTTTGTCATGCTTGCTATATGAACTCCAGTTTAGAGGCCCAAGGATCTGGTTTGTGGGCCCGTCCTGGGCAGTACTATCAAATTTTGCCGCAGTGACAGTGAAGTCTTTCTTAGTCTAAATCTCACCTTCAGACAGCTGGAGGGGATCCCACTGAGAACTTCTATGACACCCATTAGAACCTTGAATTCTCAGTAACAAAAATGGGAAGAGATAATTCAGGGCCTTGACATTTGCTAGGCAATGGAATCCATTAGCTTATTCTTCTCTGATATATTAAGAGTAGATTGTATGTGGAATGGGGCTCTGAGTTTAGAGCAAACTCTTCAGGGCCTGAGCTCCAAATGGCCTACCAGCAGGCTTCTATTTGGAACTATAAATAATGTGTAGCATGCTAAGTGAATCTGACATAATGTGAAAAGGGGAATGGTGGAAATTTTTATTTGAGAACATATAATGTGACCTTAGAGTTTTGTTTCTCAGTTATTCATCTTATCAAGGTTGCCACCAGAATGCCTATGCAGGAAAAAAAAAAAAAAAAAAGGGGGTGTGTGTGTGAAGGCAGAAGTGACAGGGAAAAGTTCTGACAAAAGTTTAAATTGACTGACAATCCAATAGGAGAAAAGACATTATCATTTGCATATATTAGCACATTATTAAAACACCCACTCAGGCTTTGAAATATCCATTTAAAATAACTTAATTAAAACCCAATTATAGAAACTTTCCATACTAATAATGAAACATCTATTTTATTATCGTTCTGCAAATCAACGGCCTTTAATTTTTAAAAATGATCTACAATGCCTTTTTAAATGATCACTAAAGTACAAAATAATCACGACTGTTCCAAAGATACTTTTGCCTTAAATTGAGAACTGAATTCCATTTGTGCCCTCTAATATGAGACTAACAGAAAGTGTAATAAGTAGAGGCTGCCCACTAGAATTTGTAGTGATTTAAGAAATGTTAATCTTCAGCATATTAAACAAACAAACTATACAACTTATGCTTAGGCAACTGTATTAAAATGTGGATTAAAAGATATATGCATATTAATGCATGTCAATGCTCTTGTGATATACCATCTTTATAGCTTGTTGTAAGTATTCACTCAGAAAGATACTAATTTATTAAGCGTTTTGTAAAAATTCAGAAAGGTAGTAATTTAAATATAAAACAAGTTTTCCAGAAAGTCATTTCTCATTTTGTATTTTTGGCTAGAATCCTCTTTTAGCAAATATAGGGCCGAGCAGACCTCACAAAGAGGTTATGTTGTCTTGTTCCTGGATCACACAAGAGTTTAGTGATTCACATCCCTCTGTTTCTTTTCTTTTTTTTTTTTATTTTTTTTAAATTTAATTTCTTATACATGCTTTTAAAGTGCAATTCCTTTAATTTTACATATAAAGAGCACAGTTTTCCAAGTCATTGGTTTTACACGAAGTATTTTCATACCATCTGAGTTTTTATACATGCACTTAGTATATTGATGTCCAACTCCTTCTGTCATTGTTTCTATCCCCTTACCCCTTTCCCTCCCCGTCCCCCTATTTTTCTATTTAACATTACTTCATTCCTCTCATCCCCCCTCCCTTGCCACTATAATTCAGTATCATTATAGCAAAGAAATCAATCGACCTTTGGTTTTCTGGGATTGGCTGACTTCACTTAGCATTATTTTTTCCAACTCCATCCATTTACCTGCAAATGCCATGATTTTATTCTCTCACTCCAGTCAGAATGGCAGCTATCAAAAACACAAACAACAATAAATGCTGGCGAGGATGTGGGGAAAAGGGCACACTCTTACATTACTGGTGGGGCTGCAAATTGGTGCAGCCAATTTGGAAAGCAGTATGGAGATTCATAGGAAAACTTGGAATGGAACCACCATTTGACCCAGCTATCCCACTCCTCAGTCTATACCCAAAGGACTTAAAAATAGCATACTGCAGGGACACAGCCACATCAATGTTCCTAGCAGCACAATTCACAATAGCTAGATTATGGAAACAAACCCGATGCCCATCAATAGATGAATGGATAGGGAAACTATGGTACATATACACAAAGGAACACTACTCATTACTAAAAGAGAATAAAATCCCTCCATTTTTTGTAGCACTGAACTCTGTCTAGCATCCCAGTGTATGCTTCACCAGGCATTTGCCACTCAGGAGCCAGAGCCCTGTCACAGCCTTATGAAGGGCAAGTTTTCCTAAGCTTCCTACTGGATTCCTTTAGATTGTACTCTGTTAGATTTCATTAGATGGTGTGTCTCAGGACCTCAGGAATAAGGATGCTTTTAAGAAATGTGTATTTTGGAGCCTTTGTTCATTTTTCAGTTGGATTATTTGTTTTCCTACTAGTGAGTTGAATGCTTTATATATTTTGTACACTAACCCCTTATCTGATGCATGGTTTCCAAATATTTTCTCCCATTCAATAAACTGCCTCTTCACTCTGTTGACAGTTCCCTTTGCTGTGCAGAAACTTTTTAGTTTCATGTAATCCTATTTGTCTATATTGGCTTTCGTTGCTTGTGCTTTTAAGTTCATATCTAGAAAACCCTTGTCCAGATCATTGTCATTGGACTTTTCCCTGGTGCTTTCTTCCTGTAGTTTTATGGCTTCAGGTCTTACATTCAAGTCTTTAACCATGTTGAGTTGACTTATTGTACATGGTGTGAGATGAGGGTTAGACACAGAGAAGGGAAACAGGTGTATGAAAAAATGCTCAGAATCAGGGAAATGAAAATTAAAACCACAGTAAGCTCTTACCTTTTACCTGTTAGAGTGGCTGTTATTAAAAAGACAAAAGATAAATGTTGGAGAGGATGTGATGAAAAGGGAATCCTTGTACACTGTTGGTGGCAATAATAATTAGTATAGATATTATGGAAAACAACATGAAGGTTCCTCGGAAAATTAAAAATAGAACTACCATATGATCTAGCTGTCCTACTACTGGGTAAAAATCCAGAGCAAATTTAATAATTATGTGCAAGAAATATCTGTTTACTCATGTTCATTGCAGCACGATTTTTCTATAGCCAAGATAATGAATGAACCCAAGTATCTATCAATGAATACAACAGAAAAGAACATATACAATGGACTATTATTCAGAAATGAAAAAACAAGAAGGAAATCTTGTCATTTTTGATAACATGGTTGAATCTTGAAGACATTGTTCCAAGTAAAATAAGCCCAGCACAGAGAGATAAATACCACATGATATTGGTTATATCATTATATGTGGAATCTAAAAAAGTTGAACTCACAGAAACAAAGAATAGAATGTAGTTGCCAGGGGTTGTGGAGATGTTGGTGAGAGAGAGGAACAAAGATATAATTTCAAATAAAAAAGAAATATCTGTAAGCTCCATTTACCTTTGCCATTTTTGTTTTTACTTAAACCTGTCATATCCATTGCTAGAATTAATAGAAAATTGGAATGATTATAAGTAAATTTTTATTTTATTCCCAAACTGGGTCTCACTAAGTAGCCCAGGTTGTCCTCAAATTTGTGATCTTCCTGCCTTAGTCTGCCTTAGTCTGCCTTAGTCTTCCCAGTAGCTAGTAGTAGTGTGTGCCACAGTGTCTGGATTTAAGAGAGTTTTCTTAAAAATTGTACTTTCTTTCTGGAAATGACAGAGAAAAATCTATAATAAAATGTTTATAGAATTTTAATATGCAATTTTTTAAAAATTCCATGCTTATGAAATACATTTATCATAGTTGTTGTTTTTTTTTTTTTTTTTTTTTTTTTTTTACAATTTTGGAAGCTATGTGTATAAAGATAAGTATGTGTGTGTATGTGTGTGTATTATATATATATACATATATATTTATACAGACTTCTTTACCTAGATCTATTCTAACAGATACCATCCTTTATACTTTCATATATTTTTATCTTCAGTGAGAAACACCAAAGTGAAATAGGTCATTTCTTTCCACGGTGGAGCTGATGGCTCACTGCAAGCTGTGACCAAATGATCTCTCTTTGAGGCCAGATGAGAAATATGAACGTGGGCTTATTTTTCCTTATGTGTATTTTCAAGAGTTCATTAATAATTTTCCTTACATTTTGATGAGAGTTAACTTTTAGTACCATTTACTTTTTACAAAAAACAAAAGGGACTAAGAGAAGAGCTCTTCATCTTTTCATATTGACATAACTTTTCCTGTAGAATTTCTAAAACTCTTAAAAGACAATTATGTGTTTAGAGAAAATGTGGGGACTAACTCAGAATCCTGTACTGAAAACTGCTCCAGTTACCTTTATAAATTCTATGCTCTGAAGACAGGAAAATTTCAACTCTTGGAACTTTGTAAAAACTGGTTTTCTTTTTTTGTTTGAAGCTGTTAATTCATTTTTTTCTTTTCTAATAGAGAGAAACAAACAATTAAGACTTTCCTACAAAATTTAAAGAGTGATAGGTAAGGTTCTTGCACACAATTTCTAGCTATTATTATAATGCCTTCTCACTGTGTAAATTCTTTATGCATCAACTTATTTAATCTTCACAGCAGTCATATGAGGTAAATACCATAATCACTGCCATTTTCTGAGGAAAGGAATGAAATTTAAATTTTCAAATATCATAGCAATGGCAGACCCAAAATTTACACCAGGACATTCTGATTACAAAGCTAGTGCCTTTAATGACATTTCTATTCTGCCTCCCAGACAAAACCAGCCTTATCTACCAGCTTGGTCTCTGCTGGACATGAGAATCTCCCTTGAGCACTTAGTTACCTAATGATAGCCCAGAGAGAAGCCACATGCTGTGTGTTTTTGTGCGCAGGGACAAACTCTGCCCCTCAGGGAACATAATAAGATGCACCTGGTAGACCTCACCCCAGCCCCCTCCCCAGCACATAATCCTAACCCTTGCTTGTCTGTAGACTAGGGTTTATTTGGGGAATGGGTGTGCTGGTCATGAGTTAGCGGACTTTGAGAGTACTAATGTGTACCTTAGGCTATTCATTTCTTCTTGTCTTGTTTAACTCCATGAGGGAAACCCAGGCAATTTTCCAAAATTTATAACATTTTGCATCCTCAGTATCCTCAATCACTGAACAATAAACAGTGTGCTTCCACAGTTGATGGAATGATGTTTTTGAAAATCTTTTATAAAAAGGAAATAAACAAAATCAAAATACTA
The DNA here is from genome assembly GCA_025594165.1 of Tamias sibiricus. Classification (NCBI taxonomy): domain Eukaryota; kingdom Metazoa; phylum Chordata; class Mammalia; order Rodentia; family Sciuridae; genus Tamias; species Tamias sibiricus. The sequence continues at coordinate 48,699,317 of CM046661.1, forward strand.
TCCAAATATTAGGTTTTTTTTTTTTAATACGTTCTGTTAAATGTTGGCCCTGAAGACAAGAAGGTTGCCCTAGACCACAAAACATAGCCTATGAGAAATATTTCTTAAAATGAGAAAATTTCATGGATACACATTTTAGTCTTTGAATGGCTTAAACATGCATTGTGGGACAATCCCAATGTGTCCCTTGCTACTGTGTAATACTTCCTTGGTTGACCTAAATGGGAATATTTTAGATAAAGAATGATATTGTGCTGTCAAATAAAATAACAGAAATTTTGGAGTTTGCCAGTGGTGCCTGGAGAGGTGTGTATGGATGGTGGAAGAGGGGAATTTGGGATAAAATACCAGAGAAAGGAGAGACTCAGCAGAATTGTTTGGACTTTTGGGAGACAGAGGCAGTGGCATTTCCTTTAGCAGGGAAAGGCTGATAAATTTCTAGGAAGAATAACCCTCCACTATTCTTTCTAAATATTCTCAGTAAAACTGTGTGTGATAAATGAACTCAGCTTGTGTTGCTGGTGCTTTGGGGAATGCAGGAGGGAAACAGCTTGGAGTACTGACTATGATCCACAGCAAAGCAAGCAGAAGCCCAAGGCTGAGCTTAGAGCAGCCCAGCAAGGGAGGAAAATCAGGCTGAAGGTGGGCTCACCAGCAGGGGAGAGAAAGCCCATCCTCTTTAAGAGTGATAGAAAAAGATGATCCACCAACAAGAGGAAAAAAAAATATTCTATTTCTGTGGAGTTTGAAGCTCCAGTCACTTTATTTGGACATTAAAGGGAAAGGGCCATCTATCTCTATGGGTATAAATATGACTTCATATTAATTTTAATTTCTTTATCATGTCTGCATGGCATTTTAGCTCTCTCTGTAAAGACTCAAATTTAGCCCTTTAAACACAGATACTCCATCAACTATGTCTCTATTACTATTTCTAGTGTCCACTACAAATCCATCTTGTAAAGTGTCATAAGGAAATCTTTATTCCAATATGTAAATATGGGCGATAGCTTCTGGTTCCCCTAAAAGTGACATCTTCCTCTTTCTTACTGTGGGATGGTCTGCTGTCCTCAGTTCTGTGCTCTGTGCATCTTTGCTCTTCACTGTCACCAGGAGTGACTTCAGAAATAACCTCAGCTATTTGGGGCTGAAACCATGAATGACTACCAGGCTGAGCACAGCCTGAAAGCAATTATTGTCTTTGCTGCCTGCAATGAGTGGTAGACTGCAAACTCCCCCAATTGTATCTTCACCAATCACGCTCCTGTCTCACACCTCTCACAGCAGCTCACTGACTTACTCAGGAGGAAGCATGGTCTTCTCTCCATTCTCTGTATTTTTGTATCTCTGGTTGTTTGTCTTTCTGAGGTATCACCTTCTCTGGTTTTGTCTTAATTCCCATATTTCATTTACCATGACTTTTTCCTGTTACTTTTTATCTTAATGCCTGGTTTGCTTTTTGTTCGTTAGTACTTATAATAAATCATTAGTTCACTGTTTTAAAGTTTATCACCCATTTGAGGTCAGGAACTTTATTCTTCTTGTTCACCACTATTTTTCCTGGAAATCCAACAGTTCCCAGTGCAAGGTAAATACTCAATACATACTTATTAAATTATGAATGAACAAAACACTGTGTCTCCTTTAACTTCCTTGGTTTTCTGATTTGTGATTCTATTCCTAAAATATGTGAGCTGTGGTTAGGTTTCTAAACTTCTCAAAAATGAGATGAATTATTGAAATGAAATACTATTGGCACAAGAATGAGTTACAAAACAAGGTAGATCATGAAATGAGTAGATGAGGATTTCAAAATGAGTATTAGATATAGTTCTGTCTTCATTTTTTTTTTAAATAAAAGTTTGTTAGATGAAATCTTAGAGTAATTTTGATTTGCATTTCTCTAATTGTTAGAGATGTTGAACATTTTTTTTTCATATATTTGTTGATTGTATATCTTCTTCTGAGAAGTGTCTGTTTTTTGTGTGTGTGTGTGTGTGTGTAAAGGTTTTTGAGAGTTTTATATATGCATGAAGTTAATGTTCTGTCTGATGTGCATGTGGTAAAGATTTGCTCCCATTCTGTAGGTTCTCTGTTCACCTCACTGATTGTTTCTTTTGCTTAGAAGAAGCTTTTTAGTTTGAATTCATCCCATTTATTAATGTTTGGTTTTAGTTCTTGCACTATAGGGGTCTTATTGAGGAAGTTGGGGCCTAATCCAACATGTTGGAGATTTGGGCCTACTTTTTCCTCTATTAGGTGCAAGGTCTCTGGTTTAATTCCTAGGTCCTTCATCCATTTTGAGTTGAGTTGTGTGCATGGAGAGAGATATAGAGCTTTAATTTCATTTTATTACATAAGGATTTCCAGTTTTCCCAACACCATTTGTTGAAGAGGCTGTCTTTTCTCCAATGTATGTTTTTGGCACCTTTGTCTAATATAAGATAACTGTAGATGTGTGGCTTAGTCTCTGTGTCTTCTATTCTGTACCATTGGTCTACTGGTCTATTTTGGTGCCAATACCATGCTGTTTTAGTTATTATTGCTTTGTAATAGAATTTAAGGTCTGGAATAGTAATGCCACCAGCTTTATTCTTTCTGTTTCTATGAGGAATGACATTGGGATTTTGATTGGGATTGCATTGAAATTTTATACTGCTTTTGGTAGAATAGTCATTTTGACAATATTTGTTCTACCTATCCATGAACAAGGTAAATCTTTTCCATCTTCTAAGATCTTCTTTAATTTCTTTCTTTAGTGTGCTGTAGTTTTCATTGTACAGGTCTTTCACTTCTTTTGTTAGGTTGATTCCCAAGTATTTAATTATTTTTTTTTTGACATTATAGTAAATGAGGTGGATATCCTAGTTTCTCTTTCTGAGGATTTGTTGCTGATGTACAGAAATGCCTTAGATTTATGGGTATTGATTTTATATCCAGCCATTTTGCTGAATTCGTTTATTAGATCTACAAGATTTCTGGTGGAGTTTTTTGGATCTTCTATGTACAGAATCATATCGTCTGCAAATAGTGATAGTTTGAGTTCTTCTTTTCCCCTCCATATCCCTTTTATTTCTTTCATCTATCTAATTTCATTGGCTAGGGTTTCAAGAACTATGTTAAATAATAGTGGTGAAAGAGGACATCCCTGTCTCGTTCCAGTTTTTAGAGGGAATGCTTTCAGCTTTTCTACATTTAGGATGATGTTGGCCTGGGGTTTAGCATAGATGGCCTTTACAATGTTGAGGTATGTTCCTGTTATCCCTATTTTTTTCTAGCGTTTTGAACATGAAGGGGTGCTGTATCTTGTCAAATGCTTTCTCTGCGTCAATTGAGATGATCATATGGATCATATGATTTTTATCTTTGAGTCTATTGATGTGGTAAATTACATTTATTGATTTCCTTATGTTGAACCAACCTTGCATTCCTGGAATGAACCCCACTTGATCGTGATGTACTATTTTTTTGGTGTGGTTTTGTATTCAATTTGCCAGAATTTTATTGAGGATTTTTGCATCTATATTCATTAGTGATATTGGTCTGAACTTTTATTTCTTTGATTTGTCTCTGCCTGGTTTTGGAATCAGGGTGATATTGGCCTCATAGAATGAGTCTGGAAGTATTCCCTCTTTTTCTATTTCATGAAATAGTTTGAGAAGAATTGGTGTTAGTTCTTCTTTAAAGTTCTTGTAGAACTTAGTTGTGTATCCATCTGGACCTGGGCTTTTCTTGGTTGGTAGGTTTTTGATGGCATCCTCTATTTCTTTGCTTGAAATTGATCTATTTAAGTTGTGTATGTCATCCTGATTTAGTTTGGGCATATCATATATTTCTAGAAATTTGTCGATGTCTTCATTATTTTCTATTTTGTTGGAGTATAGATTTTTCAAAATAATTTCTAATTATCTTCTTTATTTCTGTAGTGTCCATCGTGATGTTTCTGTTTTCATCATATATATTGGTAATTTGAGTTTTTTCTCTCCTTTTCTTTGTTAGCATAGCTAATGGTTTATCAATTTTATTTATTCTTTTAAAGAACCAACTTTTGGTTCTATCGATTTTTTCAATTGTGTTTTTTGTTTCAATTTCATTGATTTCATCTCTGATTTTAATTATTTCCTATCTTCTACTGTTTTTGGGGTTAATTTGTTCTTCTTTTTCTAGGGCTTTCAGGTATAATATTAATTCATTTATTTGTTGACCTCTTCTTCTTTGAAAGAATGAACTCCATGCAATGAATTTTCCTCTTAGTACTGCCTTCATAATGTCCCAGAGATTTCGATATGTTGTATCAGTTTCTCATTTACCTCTAAGAATTTTTAAATTTCCTTTTTGATGTCTTCTGCAACCCATTGTTCATTCAATAGCATATTATTTAGTCTCCAGGTGTTGGAGTAGGTTTTAGATTTCATCTCACGCCAGTGAAAATGGCAGCTATAAAAAAACACAAACAACAATAATTGCTGGTGAGGATGTGGGGAAAAGGGCACACTCATACATTGCTGGTGGGGCTGCAAATTGGTGCAGCCAATTTGGAAAGCAGTATGGAGATTCATAGGAAAACTTGGAATGGAACCACCATTTGACCCAGCTATCCCATTCCTTGGTCTATACCCAAAGGACTTAAAAATAGCCACAGCCACATCAATTTTTATAGCAGCACAATTTACAATAGCTAGATTGTGGAAACAACCTGGTGCCTATCAATAGATGAATGGATAGGGAAACTTTGTTATATATACACAATGGAACACTACTCAGCACAAAAAGATAATAAAATTATGGCATTTGCAGGTAAATGGATGGAGTTGGAGAAAATAATGCTAAGTGAATTCAGCCAATCCCAGAAAACCAAAGGTCAATTGATTCCTTTGCTATGAGGATACTGAATTATAGTGGCAAGGGAGGGGGGATGAGAGAAATGAAGGAATGTTAAATAGAAAAAAGGGGGAGGGGAGGTAAAGGGGCAAGGAGATAGAAACAATGGCAGAAGGAGTTGGACATCAATATACTAAGTGCTTGTATAAAAACTCAAATGGTATGAAAATACTTTGTGTAAAACCAATGACTTGGAAAACTGTGCTCTTTATATGTAATATGAAAGAAATTGCACTCTAAAAGCATGTATAACAAATTAAATTAAATTAAAAAATTAAATGAAGAATTACCATGTGGAAAAAAAAAATCACATAACTTGGGTCTCCCTCCTCCCAAAAAATAGTACTTCAGTAATACTCAGGAAGATAGTTATCTCTGAAGCCATCAAAAATATCAAAATATCATCACATTTTAAATCATATCAAAAATAACTTTTCTGGGCTGAGGTTGTGGCTCAGTGAAAGAGTGCTAACCTAGTGCGGGTGAGGCACTGGGTTCAATTCTAAGCACCATATAAAAATAAATAAATAAAAATAAAAGCATTGTGTCCACCTACAACTAAAAAATACTTTAGAAATAACTTTTCTTACATATTCTACTGACATTTGGGATTGCTTTGTTTTTAAATATGAGGATGAAAATGGTTATATTTATTCCAACAGTTGCTGGTAATGAGAACAAAATTATAAAGGGATTTATATTGGGTAACAACAAACATGAAATGTTTTTTTCTTCAATTTTCTTCCATCTACTCTTAACCCCAGTTTCTGCTACCTCAGTGGATTTATTTTCAACAGCCATGTTTTATTGGTTCACTTCAAACTTACAATAAATATTTTTATTTTTTTTCCTTAAAGAAAAGAAAAGAAAAGAAAAGTTTGTTAACCAGAAAACAAAACCTCTGGAGTAGATAAAACTGGACTAGCAAATGTATTTTTCAAAACCTTGCAGTGTGGCTTTGGAATTGATATTCTCAATAATTAATCTAAGGTTATTTAATAGGTCACTTCTTCCCAGTCCAGGAAGTTTTTTCTTATTTTTACTCTATTTTTTAAAACTCTGTTTTGACAGGATAAATTCAACTTGAATTTATACTATAACAAAGATTCTGTAGTGCCTCTTTTCTTCTTTTTTTGATCTTTCTTTTGACCAAATAAGTTGGTCTTTCTTTCTTTCTTTGGACTAAACTCTATTGCAGAAAGTTAAATGATTACATCTAAAACACACACTCTCTCTCAATCTTAAAAGGTTCCTGAAACATAGGAAGTACAAACAAAAATGTGAAAATAATTTTGAAAGACTTGACGGATTTTCGTTTTTAGATTTAGATTTAAGCCAAACATCAGTTTGGCTTACCATTTGGAATTTTGATTTGTATAAAAACTAGGTAATCTCAAATATTAATGATTAATACAAAAAGTATGTATTTTTAAAGTCCATCTCACGTTTTTAAGCCATCATGAATCATTCATCACCATAGAAAGCTGTGAATTTTTATTCCACAGGTGAATTATTAGAACATTCTTTAACACTGGACATGTATGAGCAGGGATAGCAGAAAAGGAAGATTTCATGCACTGGGTGGAATCTTATCTGCTGAAGGTCTCAGGAAGCATGGTCCTCCATTCTGTGATAACACACTGACTATGCCATCGGCAGTCATCTCTTTTGCCTAAGCCCAGACTTCAGGCACTGCTGATATTTGTCAGATATCTTTAAACCAAGTCAGTAATATCTAGAGTTAGTAATGTTTAATTCACTAAATTAATTACTAAATTAGTAATTATTTGTTACTGTAAAATAAATCAATTTGTGAGATGTGAGAAATGTTTTGTGATAAGAATAGTTTTTTTAAAAATAAAAAAAAATTGCAATTTTGACATTGATAATAAAATTAAGCCCACTGTGAACAGTTTGTAAAAGACACAGTGAGATTTATTTGGACAATAGAACATTTTTTCCTGTAAACAAACATCAAACTCTTTTTTGATATGTGTATAAGTGGTCCTGTACAAATGTTCATTAGATGTACTAATACTTGGAGTGATAAATGAGCAAAAGTAAATAAGAGTAGTCTTAGAATATATTTCAATAATTTGATGTGTTTACTTTTTGATAAATCACAATCATATCCACAAATTTATTGACTTGAACTGAAAGGCAATAATTTGAGAAATAGAAAAATTAAATTTTTCTGTTTTGTAGAGGTGTCTAGAGCCCTTTCAATTACTTTTGTGAGCTAATAAACCATGATGTTTTTCCTTAACCATTTTAGAAGCTTCAAATGAACATAGGTGATTAATTATTTTCAAGTAGTACAAAGAGTTCTAAGAGCTGAGTGACTTTTTGATTGTGTCCTAATAAGTAGAAATAAAATTAACATCCAGAGAGAATCTTCTAGTCTTTGCTTTGAAATAAATAATTCCTGTGTCCTGGTCAGGTGTTTCATCCCAACTAGGATTCTCTGATTTCCAATGTGTTTAGGATTAGAGGATGATCAACTGTCCTGGATTTAGCACTGTAAGTCCCATATTAAAGGAAGTCTTTAAGTGCCAGAATTATTTAGATGTTTGGTCATCCTAGCCTGGCTTTTAAAATGTTCAGTACTATGCCTCATCTGCTATAGTTTTAGCCAATTTATCTTATGGATGCTTTTCTGTCTCCTTCTTTCTTCTTCTCCTGGCTACTTTCTTTTTTCACCATCTCTCATATACTTCTATATTTTTTTGGTCCATAAAATCTCCCAGTTGGCATCCTACTTAAGATTCCTATATCCAACAGACACATTAAAACTCCACTCCTTTCCATAGGACCCTGCTCTTTATAACAGGACTACAAATTGACAAATTAGACTATGCTAATCAATAATAATGCATGGTAACCATTTGTATTTTTGGGAAAAAAATAGCTTAGATCTAAGATATGCCAACACAACTTTATAACTGAATGTTAGAGAAAACAAATGGAGTAAGTCTGTGTTAGGATTTGAAAACACAACATAAAAGGCCCAATATAGGAGCTATTTGGAATATAAGGAAACATATACACAGGCATATATTAATGAAAGAGTACTTCTACAAAACTTGAAGATATTTGCAAAGTGAAACATGAACTCTCTTGATTGCATGACTATAGAGAAATTAAGGATTAATTTTACATCATGTTCACTAATTTCCTTAATTACCTGGGGTTAGACATTTTTATTATGATTTATATGTGGATCTTGAGTAGAATGCATTGTGTTGGTTGTAAAATTTGAATTAATGAGCATGTTGTGGTTTGAATCTGGAATGTCCCCCAAAAGATCATGTGTTGAAAGCATTTTCCTAATGCAGCAAGGTTTAGAAGTAGGGTTTTTAGGCAACAAGAAGGGCTCTGACCTCTTCAGTAGGTTAATCCAGCAAGTGGATTAATCCATCAATAGCTCATTGGACAACTGACTGGTGGGAGCTAGTTGGAAGAATTAGGTCATTGGGGGTATGCCCTGAAAGGATTTATCTAGTCCTTGACCCCTTCTCCCCTTTCTCTTTCCTCCTTCCCCTACCCTCTCTCCCCTGACTGCCATGAGGTAAGCAGGTTTTATCTCTGACATGCTTTTCTGCTGTGATGTTCTGCCTTGCCTCTGTCCCAGAGTGCTGGTGTTGGCCAGTCATGGACTGAGACCTCTGAAACTATATGCCAAAATAAACTTTTCCTCCCCTAAATTGTTCTTGTTAGATATTTTGGTCACCACAAAGCTGATACAGTACCCATATCTCCCTTTCTCATTTTCATGTGTTAGGAAAAGTTTTGAGCATAAACTTTGTCCCCCAGAGTATGCAGATGTGGTTTGGTCATATAGAAAAGACTTGGAAAAGTGTTTATTGTAGTGGGGAGAGTTTCTTAGTATACAAGACAGGTCCCAGAACAGTAAGTCAGTGTGAAATAATTAGCTTGTGTGGTTTTCTTTCTCTACTTTCTCCCTGCCTTACCCACATCAGAGACTTATGTCTAGGGAGTCAGCAACTAAATTTATGGAAAAACTACTTCATTAAAGTTTTGTGGGTTTGGAGGTTCAAGCCAGCATTTACAGGTAACCAATATTGGGTTTGTAATAAAATGTGGTCTAGAGATTGGGTCTAGTAAAACTATACCTTTGATCAAGGGAACCACAAAGCCAATATCTGGCATCAACCACATCATAAACAAATTAGGAAAAAATATTTTTGCCATTTACACTCTCTCTAAAGGAGATATCCTTGGCTATATCCTCCTCTTTATCAGTTTTGCTACAGACATCTGAGATAGAAGCATAGCTGAAAAAAATTGTTTTATAACAATGTATGGGGATATTTTTAATCTCCTTAGACATCTGGTCTGTGAAAGCATAGGTGATATGTGTTTAAATAAACATAAATACATAAAAAAATATATATATACATGAATATTTATACATATACATTTAATCTTCCTGGTCTTCTATCTTCTAATGGGTTGTGGGGGGGCTTTAACCTAGTTTATTGGAATAAAAATTATTATTATTATTATTATTATTATTATTATTATTTTGGTATCAGAGGTTGAGCTCAGGGGTACTCGACCACTGGGCCACATCCCCAGCCCTTTTTTTGTATTTTATTAGAGACAGGGTCTCACTGAGTTGCTAAGTGCCTCACCATTGCTGAGGCTGGCTTTGAACTCACGATCCACCTGCCTCAGCCTCCCAAGTGCTGGGATTAGAGGCGTGCACCACTGTGCCCGACCATAGAAATTATTGTTGGCAACATAGTGCTGTCCAGAGAGTGTCAATAAAGTTGAGAAATAATGCTGTAATATTTGAGAAATAAAATACAGAAAGTGCATTATGTGTGAAATATAAGCAAACAAAAATCATAAAATATCAAAACCTCCTTCATACATTGTTGAGTTTTGTTTACTGTACTTTCATTGTTCAATTTAATTAGGTATTTAATCACTTTTAAATTCTTACATTGTTAATATAGAAAATCTCTTCCTGAGAAAAAGAAATAGAATGACAAGTACAGAATCAAAATATAATCCTCAAATGAATCAAACTTCTAACCCAATTTAGATTTTAACAGATTTAGAGAAGATACCCCTTTTTAAAGCATATCCAACAGAACCTAGAAATCCAGATAGTCTACCTTAATACAAAAATTAGTAGTAACATTTTACCTCTGACATCTCTTAAAAGAAAAACTATATGGATGGATATATTAGAGGTATGTCGTGTAATAACATGCGAATCCTATCAAATATAAAGTGTTTATCATATTCAAAACTACATTCAGCTGTCTTTCTTCTGTTACTTGGAACAAGGATTTCACTGAAATAGAGTGAGAAAATATTATAGCAGTCTTTTAGGAACTGACTCTGCTCCACCTTCACAAGGCATTCTGCTTATTACCTAGTACTTTGTTCTCTTTGAAGTGTTTTACATGTTGATTTTGTATTGATTTCCCCTCTCCCCACCTCCCAAGATTGCTCTTAGGTAGATATGCTGAATTTGTCAGTCAGAAATTTCAAGGGTCACTTCTTCAGGCTACCCACCTGTAAACACAAAGGGCAGTACACAGGGAAGCATTGTATTCACCATGTGGATCACATTGTGAGTAAGTCCCATCCGATTCAAAGCTAATGGCCTTTGAACTTTGCCATACTACTACCTTGTTTTGTTCTTTGTCTCCATCCACATATCCATCTTCCCTCATCCGACTTTACCTACAGCTGCCCTTCTTTGCGAAAGATAGCAATAGAGGAATGAACAGAGAGGAGGTAATGTGAAGATACACCTGGAATAAATGCAGGGAGGGGTGCAAGGGGACTCTTGATGCTCATATAGCCCAGATTAAGATTTCTTGAGCTACTTTACGCATCACCCTCCTGTAGATGTTATGGTGAAATGAAAGATCACCTTACTGCTTTATTGCATTTTGAGCAAATAATCCCTTCATCCAGTTGCTACTGTTTTAAAATACATTCTGTCATGTCAATGCTTTCCACTGCCATCAGCATATAGAAGACAAAATTGCAGAAATAATTACTTATCACAGACATCAATCTGTGTTGGTTTTCTTCCAGGCATGTTGTCTACAAAATTTCTATAAAATTGATCCATAATTATAAATGTAGTAAAAGATTATTTCTCTGTACATCTTTGAAGGGAATTTATGCAAGAGAGGTCATCTCATTCAATGTGATCTAGCCTAAGCGTATCTCAGTTTTTAGAAGGTGGAAGTGATTTTTGCAAATCGGGAAAATTGTGATGATGTATGGCTCCAGATGCTTCACAATTTGAAAAACAAACAAAATAAACGAGGTCAAATGGTAACAACTGAGTTTAAATATAGGATAAGTATTTTACATGTTAGGGTTGAACAACAACAACAAAAAACTAGTCATAACTTCTAAACTGAGATACTCTTGTAGTGTGAGAAAAGCCTAGGATTCCTGCAGAATTTATTTGCAATCTTTTACCTGATTCTAATTCAAACTTTATGTTCAGAAATGTATTGAACATATCAGTTGAACGTTTTCCTCTGTGTGTGCATACAAGTAATCAGATGTTCTTTCTCTCTTTAAGAGTTTGTAACAGTTATTACAAACAAGAGATCTTACACTGCCCCATAAACTTGGCGCATGTAACTTCTGTTCCTTCTTCTTCTTCTTTTTATCCTATACTTTCGCTATCTAGAATGCTCTTCTAGTACATGCATGTTTGTGGCCCAAGGAGAAGGCAGGAAGGAGAAAGAAGGTGACATATTTGCTTTAAATCTTGCATTAGGAGCTGTGGCTGTGGCTCAGTGGTAGTGCACTTTCCTGGCATGTGTGAGGCACTGGGTTTGAGTCTCAGCATTGCATATAAATAAATAAAAGTCTATCAACAACTAGAAAAAAATTTTTTTTAAAAATCTTGCATTGATTCAAGTCTATTAATTTCATCAAGTCTGAAGAAAATGAATCATTTTAAAGTTCCCAATAAGCAAAATAGATATATTGCATCATTACCAAAACTATGACTGCATTGCTTAAATAGTAAATCTAATTCAGAATAGAATTTGCAAAGTGATATGAATTTTTAAATTAAATTTATATTAATTGATATGTTAAAAACAAAGATTGCTCATATTTGTGGGGTAAGCATGGGATGTTTCATCATGTTAAAGATATCTCCTTAAACATTTTTCATTTTTGTATGATGAAAACGTTTAAAATCCTTTCTTCTCAGTTTCTGGACTGTATAGTACGTTACTATTACCTGCAACCACAAACTGTATGATAGCACAGCAGGACTTCTTGCTTTTATTTAACTGTGACCATTGGAAAATACATACTAACCTTCATTGATAATTAGCATTACCATTGATAATTAACATTGATTGCTGTGGACACGGATCTATGTGGGAGGCTGAACAATCAACAGTGAGTGATAAAAAGTGGGTAACTTCCCCCCTTTTATGTCCTTCATTTCCTATCTCACTACTTTCTTCCACCTACTCTTGTATCTCTGAGGTTGTACTCCCTAATAAGATATGTACTCTGTAGTAAAATAGCATTTGCTACCACTGCCCTGCTTTATAGGGACCCAAATTAAGATAATGATAATGAAATTTATTTTGTACTTTGCACTTTGGTCCATAGCCAAAGAAAATTAAAATAAGTATAGCAAAATTTTGCATGGTATGCTTGGTGTGATAATTAAACTCTTTCCATTCATATTGAAAAGTTTCTTATCTGGGTCATGTTAAAACTGAATATATCTTTTCACATAGATGGAGACATTTATAATATTTGCCTGGCACCATGCCATCCTTGATTGCAACAGGAAATAAAAACACCTTAGAGAGAAACAAAAGATAACACAAAACATTTTGAAAGAGAAAAAGAGAATTGAGAAATCATATTCTCATAAAAACTCAGTATCATTAAAATATCAAATATTTTTACAAAACCTTTAAAAATATAAACTCATTTACATAATAAATCAACCTTTTTAGATCAGAAGTGAGAAATTCTGGTGTAGAATAGTAACTCCTCACTACATGGTGTTGCTCTGGGGTCTTGGAACACAGAGATCTAAGAGATATTTCAGAAATTTGCTAAATATGGAACATTGCATGTTCTCTGTCAAGAGCTTTCTAGTAAGGAGAGAGAGAAACAAGGCAAGAAAAATAATTCTAAGCTGGAGGATTGGTTTAGCCAGGCAGCCCACAAAAATCAGTTACTCCAGTGACTTATGGTTGGTCTTTTGTAAGAGCTGTCACTGAGTCCACATTGGATTTCTCAAAGACCAAAGGTTAGAATTTAGAGACATTAACTGTGTCTTTGTACAGGCAAATCCCTAGGGTTTTCCTTCTGGGTGAAACAATATACATTTTTGTTGGCATCATGGTAACTTTAAGATGCCTGCCTGATTATAGTTAGAGAAGTTGACACCCATGGTTTATAAAACAGTTTTTGTGATTCTTTGCTACTAGGAGTGCATTTAAATTTGCTAAGAGTTTAGTAAGGTTTTGTTATTATAGTGAAGTTCTGAGTTTTCCAAATTGAAAAAAAATGTTCGATCGTTCTGAATTCTAGAGATTCAAGGTAAGCTCAAATGAAAATTTCAAATAGCCTCCTCCTTGATGTGGTCAACAGAGGAACTTTGAGTAATATTCTCTTAGGAAAGTGGAATAGAGGAGCCATCTGATAGGGTGATGAGACATAATGACCCCCAAAAGCAGATGCCAACGTATGTTGGACGTGGTGACTCTGTGCAGTTCTGTTGCTTTCATGGATGGATGTTGACTACCAGGAAATTTAGATGATGATTGCTTTTTCTCTTCATATATGTGAAAAGAATAGTCAGTTTCATTAGATAAGAGAGAGGCAAGGATGAATATGTTGAGACATGGAAAATAAAGGTTTGATATCAAGGGTCAGGGTTAATAGGGAATGCTAAAAGCCTAAAAAAAAGTACAAGCTTTAGTGTCTTACAAACTGCGTAAGCCATTTTAGGTTTTCTTATCAGTATTACAAAGATAAAAGTCTATTTTCACAAGTCAGATCAATATTGTATCAACAATTTATTTGGTAATGCTTAGCTGCCCTCAGAGGGTATTGAAAAGAATAACTAAAATGATGGCTGTGAGCCAGTTTTATAAAAATATGGGTACTATAATAATGTCAGTGATTGTTATTTGCTGTTACAGTAGCTGTTCTGATTTTATCCTGATCTTAGGGGGCAGTTTTAGAATATGAATTACAGTTATTCTTAGTAGACTAACGACAACTTGGGTTCGAGGAATCCCTTTTAATCACATTCTACCCAGTCTTGCTATTAAATACTTGGTAAATTGAGTTGAGAGTATGCTAATTGGATTTGTGGACAATCCACAGCCAGGAATAAATGCTTTAGGAGAGGATTAAAATATAATAGGATTCTGATAAACTTTAGGAAATAAGCCAACTGTCCACCAAATGAGATTTTCTAAAGGTGTCCACAAAGACCCAAAGCATGAGATAAAATGCCTGAAATAACAAAATGCATTCATCTCTCAGCAGTATTATTTACAGACACATTAAATTTTTATTCTTCAATCTTTCCTTTTATACTAAATTCAAATTTTCTACTCTTCTGCTGCTCTTCTTTGTTTCCTGCATGTCTCTGGGTATTTCTCCTATACCATTTTTTTTCCATATTGTTACTCTTTGAGTTAAAATTTGATTCTGCATAGATTGGATTATTTGCAGTGAAAGACTAAATTTTCTATTTCAAGGAAAGCTTCTATGTACTTCTGAATTAAGGAACTTGAAAATATCTCATGGAAAATTTCATGAAACCTTTCCATGAATTACATAGTCAGGAGAGGCCTGTACCATGTGGCTTAGCACAGAGGGACAGACAAAACCCATATAGCCATTTTCTTCATGCGTATCATTAACATCACTAATTACTAATTACTAATGTCTATGTGACTGATGTCTATTGTGATTACTACTAATGTCACTTCTTGAATCATATCAGACTTTTTCTAAGTTCAAGATCACTATTTATGTTTAAATTGCTCACAATACAGAAATTTTTGAATCAGTATAAAATACAGCTACTGAATATTCAGTCACAATTCTTGGTTGTCAATTCTTAAAATTAAAATTAAAATTCTTAAAATTAATCTTGGTTGTCAATTCTTAAAATTAAAATTCAGTTGGCTTTTATTTATTCCCTCATTTACTTATTTATGTGTTTACTTTTGATCTTACAATGTAAACACTTTTAGTTATTGCTTTTAATGGTGGTCTTTAAGGGGCTTGTGATAATGTATTTAACACTTGCAGTAGTGAGACCATACCCTCAGAAATAATCACTAAGTCTGTGTTCAATCTCTGCCTCCTTTGTCACTAGATTTGACAGGTGCCTTCTGTAATTATCTAAAAGTAGTATTGATTGATGTTTTTTGGACTCGTTTGTTTTCCCTATAGAGAGATTTGTTATTAAAATAACCCAAAGAGTGTGTAATAGAGATAACAATCCACCAAGCGGATTTTACTTTAAGAAAGGTCTTGGTTCCTCACCTGCTGGGATAATGATATGAGATACCTATTCCCCAGACATTTTTAGACCTAAACCCCTGTGATTGAAGAGAAACTGAGTTTCTATGAGGAAAAACCTTGTAGCCCACCTAAAGCAATTGGTTACAACAGTGATTCTTTCAGTCCTTCTGAAGTACCTAAGGCCAGTTATTCTACACTATAGAAAGTAGAATGTTTAAACTAAGGAGTGCTGGACTAAAAACTCAGATCAATGGTGATACCTGGAGACCTGAAGAGTTAGTGTAGTCCCTTTGCTAGTGTAGGGGAATGTGATGGTGGCTACGAAATGATGTTGTGTCCAAAGCCAGACTCACAATGGGTCTACATGATCTGCTAACCCATCCGGGGTAATTTTTCTGACCCTCAAATATATAACTGGGCTAGACATACTTGGTATTTGGTACAGTCCCTATATTGTACCTAACTTGCTTAGTAATAGATAAAGTTCTTTCTCTATAGACTAATAGCTGTTACAGAGGGAAGACTAGACAAATCATCTGAACGTAGTCCCCTATTCTGCCAAAATAGTGAACTAAACTTAGTATTGTACCACCCTTAATACATAAAGGATGATTCACACCATAATTCCATTTAACTCAATCATCTGGCTCCTACAGACACCAGAAAAATCCCAAAGATCCCAAGTTTAGCCTTCATATTTCATCTTGTATGTTTACTAAGGTACATGTTATATGGCCTCATTTGGTGAAGGACTTTTTCCCTCTCCCTATTGGAAAAGAGAATCAGAAACAGTTTCTATTCACATGTAGCATACAGAAGTATGCATTCACCATTTTTCCTTAGGGTTGTTAACTAGCCCTCCCAGAGCCGTGATAGAATCTGCAGCCATCTAATCTGTCTGATACCCATAGACTCACATTGAGCCACTGTGTCACACTACACACTAGTCAAGCCAGATGTATAAGAAGTGCATAGCAGTTAGAGGCTTTGTTTGGGCATGTGGACTTCAGAGGGCAGGAGGTAAGCCTCATGTATATTCAGAATTCTTTTGATATCACTAAAAATATTAAATGGCCAATAATTGAACCAAGATGGATATGCCAAGAAAAATAAAAATGTATGTTATTATACCTTTCACCATGAAGAAAATGCAGTGCCAGATAAGTTACTTTGGGTTTTGGAAGCCACAAATCCACACCTGGGGATACTGATCTGGCCCATGTATTAGTGACAAAAAGAACTGCCAACTAAGAATGGGGCCCAGGGCAAGAAAGAGCTGTACATCATGTCCAGTTTCAGATATAAGCAGTCTTGCTACTTGGGCCATACAAGCCAGCAGACTCAATAATATTAGAGACTTCTGTGGTAGCAAAAGATGCTATGTGTAATATAAAACAAGTTCCAGTTCCAGTAAAAAAATCATAATACATGTTCCCAGAAGTCTGGAGTATAGCCAAGCCACCTGCAGTGGGGAACTATATACCTTTTGAAAAACAAACTTGTGGTGTATTACTGGGCCCTGGTACAAAAAGAGAAGCTGACCATGATCCATCAAGTGCCCACATGTCTGGAACTGCATCAGATGGGCCCAGAAAACATCTATCAAAGTATGGAAATTGTGTATTCAAGATCTACTATGAGCAGAGACAGAGAACACAAGCAAACTGCACAATTAGGTAGCCCAGTTTCTGATATTATCCATCATCATGCAGCAGGAGCTTTCTCTCCTGTCACATCTATGACCCTATGGGTGGTGAGAGAGTCTTGTAAAATCTGGTAAGGAGGGAAAGAAAATCTATAGCTGGTTCACAAATGGGTAGACTTGGAATATGATTCTAACCCAAAATTGGACAGTTGCTATGCTTCTTTAATTCAGAAGCATACTTGGAAGATACCAACAAGGAAATATTCCTACAATTGGAAGAGCTTCCAGCAGCCAGATAAATAAACTGAGGTTAGGATATATACAGAGGCATAAGCATTGGAAAATGGCTGGCCAAGTTGTTCACAAGTCTGGAATAAGACTGAGCTATCTGGGACAAAGCAGAGACAGAGGCATGTAGATGGTTATATGGGAGTGGACACAAAGTAAACATGTCTTCGAGGTATCAACTTATCAGTACCTAAAAGAGAATATCCACCATAGAAGAGATATTAATCAACTTAGTATAAAAACCGGGTTAGTGAGTATAAGTCAGCCTCTATTAATAACTATTGCAATCTTGTCACAAAAAGGTCAAGTACAAGGTGGTCACCATGGAAAAATGGAGGCTATGTGTTGGCTTTTACATACTGAGGCTGGTCAAGCTGTTTCACCAAATGTCCAACATGCCAGGAATAGAGACCAGTGCAGGGTCCCCACTATAGCACCATCTTTCAAGAAGACCAACTGGCCACTTGGAAAAGGGAGTCCCTTTCAAACAATTTGTTTTCATAGATACAAATATATATTTCATATAAGTAAACATATGTTTATAAGTAAACACATAATCCATATTCCATATGATTTAATACAGTGTCAGATAGTAAGTAGATCCACTGTACAGCAAAGGAAACTTGAAAGTAGAATACCCTAGGATCTGCTGGTCACATTACATATTGTGCCACCCAGAAGCTACAGATAGGACAAAGCATGGGAAAAACCACTAAATGTACAGCCCATGAAATGTACCAGTTTAGCAATGACACTTTATAAGGATGTGCCACAGTCATTTGGGATACAACATTCACCTTGCATTGAAGATTTTAATATCATCATGTCTTAAATAGAAGAAATACCTGGGATGGAAGAGCAAGGAGTGGAATCAGGTATGGCCCTGGTTACCATCATTCTCAGTTACTTGCTGGGAGACTGAACTTCACATACTGACAAGTCTGGGCTTTATAGGGTAAGAGATCTTAGTCCCTACAGGTCAACACTTTTGAAGAAATGAGTCTTATTCAACCATAAGGTATAACTGCTTCCTGACCACTTTGGGTTCCTTGTTTCTAGGGACTAGCACTTGAGAAGAAGAATCACTAACTTGGCAAAGGCAATTGATGTGATCAAGAGTAGGCATGACTGGTGTTACACAACACGTTAGGGAGCAATAAGTGTGGGAGCCCGGTGATACACTTGGGTTTTCTTTCATCCCTTGGAGATGAGAATACACTACTCTTGGGTAAGCCATTAAGACCAGAAGAGGTGCCAGCAAAGTTGAGGGGAATCTAGAATGTGCAATAGAGGAGGGAGGCAATGAGTATCAGGTACAGCAGCAGGGGCACTGACCGTTCCTCCTACATTCCCTTTAGGCAATGAGGCCCACCTGCCACCTGGATGGTGTGCATGATGAGGAAAGGGATCTGAGTGGCACCAGGGTTGACTGTGATGAACAAGGAGTTCCACTGCAGTCATATCCCTTCAAGATAGGACTTGTTGCACCATTTATTAACAGCCTCCAGAAAATACTCTCCATTTGCTGCTTCTCTCATATGTTGCCCCAGCCTCAAAGAGCCACCACATGCAAGGTCACCACCTTCCCAGCGCGAGCAACATCTAATGTATAATGAAGAGGAGAGTATAAATGCCTGATCATTTTGACCCAACATAAGACAATTCTGGTGGATGGTTTTAGCTCTGGAGCTCAAGTTCTGCCTCTCCCCCATTCTGCTTCTTTCCCTGTTCTTCCTTTCCATGGTGTTGATATCAAGGATACTCACAAATAAACACCCTGTATCCTAAACACCTTCTAAGGCCTGTTCCTGAGGATACTCAACCTGCAACAGAAGACTTGCAGCATAAGAAGTTCCTACTAGTCTATGAAAAACAATAGAAATAAATATCACTATTAGACAATTAAGGGATTATAAAGTATATCTGTGCTGAGATCATATGGTGAAATCACTCCATAGGTACCAGCTAGCTAAGTTCAGTGGCAGAAATGGTTCTGTATCAGCTGATTGTCTTATAAATGGAATCTGGTGGTTGTAAGTGGGTCTAGGTAGGAATAGAAGTGCACAAGTATGACTAAATCAAAGAATAAAACATTAAGTGCAAAATTCCTAAATCATGTACCTTATGAATGATCTGGCTATTTAATCATTCACCAACTATCTGTCCTAATGTAATATACCTTATATTGGGGCTTCTACCTGATGTGGAAGGATGGGAATAAAGAGGCAGAATCCCAGAACCCTAAGCCTGAATTCTGTGGCTATATTCGAAGCCCTGACTGAACTCCTCCCACAGCTCATCTGTTCAAGGCCTCGTCCTAGCTGATGGTGCTATTGGGAGGTAATGGAAACTTTAAGAAGAGGGGCCTACTTGGAGAAAGGTAGGTCATTGGAGGTGTGCCACTGAAGGGTGTATTGGGACCTTGGCCTGTTCCTCTCTCTCTGATCAGCTTTCCTCCCTCCCACCTGTAATGAGGTGAGCAGTCTCCTCTTCCACATGCTCTCCACCATGATAGACTGCCTCACCATTGATCCACAGGCAACAGGGACAAGTGGCCATGGCTGAAATCTCTGAAACCACGAGCAAAAAGTAAATCTTTCCTCCTTTAAGTTGCTTCTCTCAGGTATGTTTCACAAAGACAGAAAGCTGACAAGAAACTCCTTCTTTCAAACACTACAAACCTCTCTTTCATGAAATATTTGGAAAATGGGAGAACTTGTTTATCTAATGTAGAAGAGGCTGTAAACCTCACAGGACTAGATAGGCAAAAGGGCCCTGAGCAGGGATCCGCAAATTTCCTTAGCTTAAATGGGCAGCCCTCTGGCAGCTGCCACATTATTTACTGCCCAAATTTTGAGTGGACATAATGGCCCAGATGTTAGAGAATTTCTCTGTATCTGATTTCAAACTTTAGGGTGTTCTTGTAAATTTCACATACAGACCTTACATAGGTCCTTAAATGTGTGGATTGATAGGAAAAAAAAACAATGAACTTGGAGTTAGAGGTCATGGGTCTCAGTTCTGCCACTTAAGAGCTGGGAAAATTTAATATATTTCCTCATTGGCAAAAAAATTTCATTATCCAACCAAATAATTTTAAACAAAAAACTAACTTTTTAAAAGTAAGTAAAACAATCTCTTGTAGTATCTGAGAGCACTTCTAGAGCTCAATTCCTACTAGTTTGTTTTGTAGGTGAATCTGGATTCTTTGCCTTAACACCCCCTCTCTTTCTTTCTTTCTCTCTTTCCCTCTCTCTCTCTCCTTCTCAGACACATATAAAACATGATAAAATTCTACTTTTTTTTTTTTTTTTTTAGTAAATTACCATGCAATTTTTTCTTAACTGTGACCCCTGATAAAAAGGAGCTCTGCTCTTCTACCTCTTTCCCTACCACTGGGCATTAGTAATTAATACACTTTTGATTTCTAGATCACCATAACCATGTCTAATATTTATAGCTACAAGAGTGTGTGGATTCACAATGTACACATGTATCAAAATATTGCATCAGGAAGTATTTTTTGTGCTTTATGTATCAGTTTAAAAATAAATTTAATTTTTCAAATAAAGAGCGAGTGGATTAGGAAAGTTGTGAAAATACTGATAATTTGATGAACTTTTTTGTGTCAAATATTAATGAAAAACAATAGCAATATGTAAGGTAAAAGAAAGATATCTGTAATACAAGTCTCTAAAGGCATCTTATATAACCTATTAAATGTTTGGTGTGAATTTTTACATTTTTTTCTGTGCATTGGTGTATACATTTTAAACAGAAGCAGTATTATTTAGCAAATATCTTTTCATTTTTTCCCCTGTATTTATCAGTACACTTTGATAAAAAAGACATTTATAAAGCAATCAACTATCCTAGTTAAAAAAAAATTGTAGAGTTTGACTATGGTTAACATAGAGAGAAAAGGAAAATACTGGAAAGAAATTGGGTAGTTCATAGAACAAGTGAAGTGTGAAAACAGTTCAGAAAAGGAACCAAGGAGACCAAGCTTAAGTTGGAACCAGCCTTAGGAATCATGCCCAAGACCTCCCCTGACCTGAGCACTGCACTGCTGTCCTTGGACTCTGACAACTTCGTCAGCACCCTTGACTGCACTTGGAAGCAAGTTTAAGGAGAGGATATGCAGTGCTTATTGCATTCTCTCATGTAGTAAAAGGAATTATGTCTTGAAATGATATTAGAGGTGAATTATCTTTTCAATTGTCTCTCAAGACATTTAAAGACCTCAGTACCTTGGGTGCTTCTTAGTGTCTTAAGTGCTTCTTAGTCTTGGGGGCAGCATGACCTTCCTGCACAATGGCTCTAAGTATGTGTGACCCTTCAAGAATCAGGGTTAGTTTTCCAGTTTTTTCAGTGAAGTGGACCATGTAATCTGTGTTCTATTTTTAGTCATCCCTGGGCCTAACCTTGGGGAGGTTCAAGGTAAGTAAAAGTGGCTCTTAACCAGAGGACAGCTCACACTGATGAGCTAAGGAAGGTGCTACTCAGCAACTAAAAAGAAAGTTCTTAACTCTGAGAGTCAGATATTTTTCTCTCAGGACCAATTTGATTCTGTGCTATGAAACCCTATATTCATTATCAAGTAGCGCTGATTTAATGTTCAAATGTGCATAGTGCTGTTCTAGGAATCATACAAAGAGAATTATCCTGCCCTGTAGGACCTTAAAATCAAACTCAGAAATTTACTACCTGAGAGGTGTCATTTGGCACCCTGGATATGATAAGAAGTGACACTCCAATCATTTAAGAATGCTTTTGACTCCTAAGCACACTGTTTTAAAGTGGGGGCTCCTATGAATTTTTCTCTTCGATGCCATTTAACCTCATAACTTGGGGACAGCACTGGGTGCGCAGAGAAAACAAATTAAATGTACATTATGATTTTACTTTCATAGTATAAAATAAAAAAAAATCTTTATTTCATTGATTTTGAACCACCATTTTCTTGAGCAAGTCATAACAAGTAATTTTACACAGCATGAGTATAAAATAATTTCTGTAGACCTTTTCCATCGGAACAATCATAGCAATGTCTTATAAAGTCTTCAACTCCCTGCTCTCTGTAAGCCATAAAGGGAATATTCCAAAGCAATTCTCTAATAAAATGTTGTACTATGTACTATATCTATGGTGACTATGATTCTCTGAATATTCTGATATGATCCTGAATTTTTTTGAAGCATTTCTTATGTCATTGGCCCTCCAAAATTGTGATATAATCATGGAAATCCCAATATTTTAATGCTCAAGCCTCATTATAAAAAAACTCCTTTTTTGCACTTTGAAATGGTATAAACAATTTTTTTATTAAATGATATTTCTTTATTTTGGTTAAGAAATATGGATTAAACTGTATCTTTACTATTATTAGTATTCCATCAATAGCCTCCTTCTATCCCCACAGCACCACAATAAAACCCCAACCTTCAGAAAAATCAATGCAACCAAAGCACAAAAGAATAGATCTGACAGATTGTGGCTATCCAAGGAGATTTCAGGATGAGTCAGGTAAAAAATAACATGATAAGATTTCAATAATTTTATTCCAAGAGTGGAACACTCTGCTGTGTTGTTGACTGTCCTTCACGGGGAGATTTTTTATTTCATTTTTGTCATTGTGAAAGCTCTTTTTATTATTCCTAAGCTCAGGTGTCTGTGTCTCTGTTCATTCTTGTATAAGCATTGACAAATAACCTGAGGGTTGAGATCAGAAGCACTTAGAATTATATTTGGCTCTTATATCACCCTAGGAAAGGTGCCCCTGCCCTTTTATCTTACCAAAGCAGAGTTGCTGTAATGATCTTTGAGTCAGGCAAATCTCCCCTGAAGAGCAAGACCTGTGCTACCTTTACAAAGTGAAGTTACAGAAACCATCTGGCCTCTATGGCAGGACATCTATTTTGTAGCATCTGAGAAGACCTGCTATAATTTAAGTTTCAGGTAGGGCTTCCATATTTCTGGACACAATTTTACACTAAGAATTATAAACCTCAGTAGAAGGACTGCATTGTTCAGCTTTGTGTTGCTGTGTTCAAAATACCTGACAAGAACAATTTAGAGAAGAAAAGGTTTCTTTTCATTCATAATGTCAAAAGTTCTGTCTAGGGTGGGCTGACTCCATTCCTCTGGGCTCAGATGGGGGTGGAACAGCATGGCAGAAAGGTGTGGTAAAGGAGTGCTGCTACCTTCATGGAAACCAGGAAGCAGGGAGAGAAAAAGGAAGGGGCTACAGCGCCTTCCAGTGCATACCCCCAATGACCTACCACCTCCAGCCACCCCCCCCCACTTGCCTACATTTACCATCCAGTTTAATCCATTCAAGCTAGGATGGACCATTAGGTTATAGCTCTCCTAATCATTTTACCTCTGAACATTCCTATATTAACACAGGAGCTTGGGGGGACGCCTTATATCCAAGCACAACAAGGGCTATGATTAGATTACCTTAGATTAGCTCATTAGATTAGCTCAAATATCTGTTTTCTAAGTTTTGACACTTCCACCCAAGTAGTCCAATACTTTATGAATGAAACAACAATTTTAATACTGTGAAATCCTCTGCACCACTCTCTGATCTATACAATGCCAAAATCCTTTATCATCTTTAAGAGAAAAGTAAACATTTTTATTCACTCTTGGGGTTAAAAAAGAGAATCAAAAGAAATTCAGTGTTTGGGTGAACAGATGTAAAGATGACATAAATTATAAACAGAAAGCTTAGGGTTTATAAATAGAAGCTATAAATAAATTTAATAATCTAAAATCATAAACAATTTCAAAATGAAATACAGACTCTTAATAGTCAATATTATGCTAATTTTTATTAAAATTATCCATTCTATTATACTTCACTTTATTTCCTGAGAATGTTTTTATTGTTCCTTACCATCAGGTGTTAAGGAGATTAACTTGCTCCCTCATTTTTTATCAAATGCTCTTTTACTCTTTGGACAGAATTTTAACTGCATCTAGAATACAAGTTATTTCTCAACACTCTGAAATCTTTATTACCTGGCTATTTACTTAAGCAAGGTAAGCTGCTTTACTATTAAAATCGACTTCAGATTTAAAGTTTTCCAAAAATATTGCTCTAGTTTGACTTTTAGGACTATTTTAATCTATGACCTTATCCTGAAATCCAAAATGACAGTCATGTGTCATTTGTAAGAAGTAGTGAAGGTGGCTGATAATATATAATTCTATATTCTAAACTGATTAAACAATCCCATATCTATTAATTGATTTATCAGTTTTGAGCACCTAATATGTGTCATGATTAGAAGAGTGGAACAGTGGAAAAGCAGCTATTATGAGAATAACCTCCCATAAAAATATTTTGAAAGTATATAAGCTAATTCAAAAGCATTTGAAGTTACTGGAGAGTGACTAATATTGGTTAGATAATGGAGGGAAACAATCTTTTAAAAACAGTATTGAGTGGTGTTTGCGCTTATGTGTTTTTTTTTTGTTGTTGTTGTTTTGTTTTGTTTTGTTTTGATCCGGAGACCACTACTTTGTTTATCTAGAATGGGACAATCAAAGTTTAAGTAGATAGCCACTGTTTACAAGCTTGAAAAATCACAGAGCAATTTCAAGGTCTAGCCTTGGAATTGAGGAGCCACAGGGTGAGACCCATCTTCATTTACATATGAATTCCATCCATATTTTTGTCTGATCTCTAAACTTTGCATATGAGCAGAGATTCCAGGAGAGCCAGAGGAGGCTAGAACAACTGAGTAGAGATTTCTGTTGCGGTGTAGAACAGGGGAGACAAGTCAAGTCTTGCCTGCCTACTTAAATATCTTCTAGAACAAAAATCAATATGCCAAAAAGATAACAGCATACAAAATCACTAAAATCTATTATTTGAAATGTCCAATACACAACCAAAATTAATAACACTTGAAGGAAACAAGAATATGAGAGCTATAGTCAAGAGCAAAAAAACAACTATATAAGCAGGCAGGCCTCAAGATGAAATTGGCAGCTAAAAATATTATACCATCTACTAGAAATTTCTTAAAGGACTTGAAGGAAAAGTATGATTTAACAATTAACAGATATGATATCTTAGTAGAAGAATAGAAATTGTAATGTAATAGAAATTCTGGAACTGAAAAGTAGAATATTTGAGAGAATATCTAGTGGCTTAATGTATTGGTGATTGCAGAAGAAAGGTTCAGTAAATTTGAAGGTAGATAAAAAATTATATTTGATTTGAAAGAGAGAGAGAAAAGAAAAAAATGAACCGTCTTAGTGATGTTTAAAACAATATCAAGTTGTCGTTTATAATCTGTGTCCTAGAAGGAACAAAGAGAGACTATTTAGAGAAATAATGGGAAAAAATTGTCCTAACTTTGGTGGAAAACAAATATATGGATCCAGAAAGCTCAGAAAACTCCAAACAAGATTAGAAAAACAAATGAATGAACAACAACAACAACAATGAGACATCATGGTCAAATTGCTCAAAACCAAGGACAATGAATGTTCCTGTATGTCAGCACCACACATGACCCAGCTATGTAAATGTCCTCAGTTTTGGTGGTTCTTCTCACAGGGAAAGAAAACTCTATCAGCATTAGACCTGAGGAATTCCTGAAACCAATTTATGTATTGACTTCCTTCCTAGGGTCCAGTAAAATAAACACCTCATGTGCTCCAATAGCAAGAGTTCTGTTGTACGGGTTGCTATGTTAACATTTACATTTTAATTTATACCAGATAATTTCAAGCAGGTTCTCCATGTTGCTCAGAAATTATCCCAATTTTTTTTGGTTAATTCCTTTTCATACTTAACTAAATGATTGTTTTATGCCCTCCCTTCGCTCATCAAATCTCCAGTACCCCTCCACACACCCTAACATTTATGACTTGGTTTCTTATTCCATTGCTAATACTAAAAGCACCATCAAGCTCTTTCCATTACACATATCCACTCCTACCACCTGTTCTGCTATGCGCTGCTCTCTCATCTATTCCCAAAATACTCAGTCTACTTCTTATGGCCAGCCTTTCACTGGAGCACCAAAATATGGCTGTATCAATCCTCCCCAAGGTCATCCTTTTCTCTTTCTCTCCTGGATCATTCATATTAGCATGCAAACATGTTACTATTTCTTCTAACAACAAAACCCTCTCTAGAGGGTCCCAATTGACCCCGTCTTTCTAGCAAAAATCCTTGAGAGATGTGTCATCTTGTACTTTCCAATTTCTCTACTCCCTTTCCTCTTCAACCTAATCTATCCAGGCATTTATTTCTATAATTCCATAAAAACTGTTTTTGTCAAGCTCATCAATGACCATGCCATTGATACATCTTAAGGTTTGCAGTCTCTATATTATTGGTAGCATTTGACAGTGCTATTTGACAGCACATTTTCCATCTTAAAAATAAATGTCCTCCCCCAGTTTCTGGGACTTCAGCTTCTTCCAAATCTTATTACTTCACTGGATACTCTCTTCCTCAATTTCCTTTGCTGGTTTCCTCTCAATTTATCAGGCCTTTTAGAGTATCTCCAGATTGGGTCCTTGAATTTCTTTATTATCCATGTTTTTCCTTGTGAAAATTTTATTCAGGTTTCTAGCTTTAAAGTCATGTGCAAACTAACTACTCCCAAGTTTATATCTTCAAACTTACCCTCTCCTAATATTACGAATTTACTTACATGACTGTGTTTCTTAAGTATCCACTAATAGACATCTCAAATTCAACATGTCTTAAACTGTGTTTTAATGTTATCCTAACCTCATTTTTTTCTTTATTTTTCCAAGAAAAAAAATTAAATTGACCTATCCACAATTTTTCCCATCTCATTTGATAGCAATTCCATCCCTCTTGGATGTTTGTGGGCAAAATTGTGGTTTTCTCACACATTTAATCCATTAGAAAATTGCTGGCTCTGTTTCCAAACTACATCCAGAGTAGGACCACTTCTCATCACCTTTACTGGTTGCACCCTGACCTAAGGCAATATGATCTTTCATCTATGCTATTTTAGTATGCTCCTGCTATTACCTGTGTGCCTTCCTCTGGTCTATTTCCATCCAACACCAACAGCCAGAGTAACCCTGTGAAAACGACAGATCATATCTCTTCTCTGTTCAAAGCCCTACAACGATTCCTCATCTTACAGTAAAGTATGACTGTTGTCTGATTGTAGGTTAGTTTGCCTCTTCAATGTCATCCACTAATGCCAGTTCCAATCATACCAGACCAATTCCTTGATCATGCAGGGAACATCCCTTAGTGCCTTGGCACTGTATTGCCTTAACTTCTGCCCATTACAGTCCTTTTCAATATATTCACATCAATAAGACTCTTACCTTTATATTGGTATCAAAATTTCAACTTCTTAGGTCTTCCATGACCACAAAAATTAAATTTGCCACTCCCTCCCAGCTTCTTTCCCCTTGTTACCCATAACATTTATTATAACACTAAATTACTTCCATGTAACAATTATTTTATTGTCTGCACTGCTTTCCCTCAACCTCTTCCCTCCCCCTCAAAAAATAATATGAATGATTTTATGAGAGCAGAGGACTTTATCTATTTTGTTATGACTATATCCCAGAGTCCAATGTAATGCCTTACTATGGTTGGTGCTCAATAAATATTTATTGAATGTGGTATTATTTAACCAAAGTATCAATGCATATAATTGACTAGTAGTAACATCATGAAGGCTTACTATACCTACAAATACAAATCAAAACAGAACAAAAACAATTTTCAGAAAGCAGAAAATAAAAATTAATTTCCAAATTTCTACTCTAATTTAATAAAGTTGAAAAATAATATTCTCTATCATCTATCTTTCAATCCACATGTTTTTCATATAAAAGTAGTTTTAGATATAGTTATTTCAGCTTGTATGCAGACATTTCACTATTCAAGCAATGAAATAAATTGTTGCTTAAATATTTATAATATTCCTTTGAGAAAATTCTGTTTCATTAGATAACATAAAATTCTCATCTGTATGAGCATTTTTAAAAATGTCATTATTTATCTGGGATAAAGATAGGAAGCTGATTCTTATTTCAATTTGTTTTCTTATTACAATATATCTTACATGATATCATAATGCATTTAAATATCTGTGAATTAAATATTCATTTTACCTGAAATAAGAATAAACCTTTATATGAACACTTTGTAACTTGAAAATATGCCCTAAAGTAATACCACATATGGCACTGAATCTAATGAAACAATAGAAGGAGAATTAGGATATATATGTATAATTGAAATTATACATCACATTTGTATAATCAGTTTTTCAAGGAATTAACTCATCTACAGTCAAATTTTAAGATGTTCATTATTACCCACAAGATGTTAGAAAATAAACTATAATTAATAGAGGATAATAATTTTACAGTATTATTTAAAAATTATCCAAGTCTTTTTTAAGGAGTCAAAAGTTTCTAGTTCAATGTAATTGATAAAATTTTATTTAATGAACTGAAGATAATTTTGTGAATTTTTTTCATTTTTTTTATACCTTTACTTTTTTATTGCTTTTATTTGCCTATTCACTGAGTCATATAAACATAATCCCTAAACTAAGTGTAAGTATTCCTTTTTGAAGGAAATTATTACTCTTAATTATTTCACAAGTATCTCATGAAAGCAGCAGTTGAAGAAGAAAGTAAATTAATTAAGACGGAATCTCATTATTCCGTCCCTCTCTCTTAGTAATGAACAATAGTACACATGTGTTTCTTAATAACAGTAGGTGACAATTCAAGACTTGTAATAAATTGTAATTCTTCCTAAATTGTTTTCCTCGAAATTTTTAGGCTCTGGATTTTTTTTTTTTTTTTTTTTTTGAGTACAGAAATATATTTGGGTTTCAATTAATATTAGTTGGGAAAAAGGTCATTCCCATGGTTAAAAAAATTAACAGCAACCTTTATTTTCCTCCACCTATTTTTATTTTTATCTTAAAGAGCTTTATAAGTTAATAAATAAACTTTTCTAGCTAAAAATGTCACAATAATATAGGGCATAAACTGAAAGAATTTTGAAAAATATGGATCACGTAAAAGAGCTGAGATGCATTTGATTTTGAAAAACTCATTTAAAAAATCGAATACAATTTGATACATATTTATTAGATGATTTATTTGTGCATGGCATTATATTCAGTGAAAAAGAGATAAAGATGATTTTGGCTCTTCCCTCAACAGGAACTTAAAAATACTCCTCTTTATTGTCACAAGTTTACTTCTTGAATTATGAAATTAATCCTACTGAGAAAATTGTTACAAAACATTCACTTAAGCCACAGTATCATGAATGTTTGGAACAGGTTGTCCTTGATTACTTACCATGGCTATTACTTTAAATTCTTTGGCCATAAAATTAAATTTGATCTGTGAGACATATTTAGCCTAAGGTATAAGAAATACCTTAATTTTTCTAACAAATCAAAAATAAATATTTGGGTAAATCTTTTGCTCAAGATATGTGAGAAAGATATTAGTCTAAGAGTTTTCAATTGCTAGGTAAATTTAGCTGAAGTATCATTCCAAAATTTCTTTTGTTAGAAATGCAGAAAATGGAATAGACAAGATTTTATTGTCAAGTGATATTTTTCAAACACTGTGTATTGTTGATAATGTAATTTGGTAAACTTGATTATTAGTTAATGCCTTTTATTTTGCAAAATGATTAAATATGAATTCAGAAAGAAGGAAGCAATACAGAAATTGATTTTGCTATGTAAAAGTAGAATGCTTGAAATTGATAAAGAAATTTTTTAAGTATGGACATAACAATAGTGAAATATGCATAAAGAACACACACAAAAAGGTAGCCAGATCTAAATGGCTCATCCAATTGAGAAAGTTTATATTCAGACACCCAAGTATAAGAACTGTGGGTTTGAATCTGTTGATTGGATTGTCATTCAATCAGTGATAACCCCTCTCTGGATATCCAGTTAATGGCTAGATTACTAATTAGATTTTTCAAGTTTGAAATATTGTTTCTCTAGTTTTTTGGTCTTTGAGGATTTCTGAACAACATTTTTAGTCTTTCTACAAACCCCTTCCATGCACACATTCCGGATTTATATTCCATTAAACATGTCAACCCCAAAGCCAATGACCTAAATTAAATTCCTGACTATGCCATTAGTCAACTGTATGAAGATGAACAGATAAAATGAATCCCTTTGGGCACTACTTCTCCATCTGTAATGTAAGTATTCTGGAGACTTACTTTACAGATGGAGATACTCTGGTGATACTAATGGGAAAATTTATGAGTAACATATATGACTTTTGAAATGAATAAAACCTAAACACAAATGGGAGAAAATTTTGGTTCTACTTTATTCATAAATATTTTTCCAATTAACTATAGGTAACTATAGACATTTATAATACATTAATTTCTAATTCTGTGTATTTAGATGTTATATATTATATTTAATTATACATTGACTAAGAAAGTACATAAATTATTTATTGTTACCATAAGAAAATGGACACATGGTATATATAGTTTATAGTTACTATATTATGATAAATATGTATTTATGATAAAAATATAATCAAATTGTTCAATATATAAATTATTCTTAAAACTCAACAGCTTTGGAAAAACAATCATTATTTTTCAAAAAAATCTCTTATTTGTTTTAAATTAGCTTAATTTTTTTCTTTCTGAACAAAAAATTTACCATATGAGTGCTGCCAGTTTCCAGCAGTGATACTATATGAGTGGATAAAAATAGGCCACCCTTAGGATACAGAAATATACTCCATGGTTTTTCATGTGGAAATTTGCTTAATAACAATTTAATGAGGATTGACTATATGCCAGATACTGTGATGTATA
The DNA here is from genome assembly GCA_025594165.1 of Tamias sibiricus. NCBI lineage: Eukaryota > Metazoa > Chordata > Mammalia > Rodentia > Sciuridae > Tamias > Tamias sibiricus. The sequence continues at coordinate 48,730,540 of CM046661.1, forward strand.
ATGACATAAAGATAAATAAGACAATATCCCTGTACTTGAGCCACATATTACCTGACCGTACTAATCATTCTATCTTATAATAAAGTCTCCATGTACTTATAAACTTAAAAAATCTATACCCTGCTATTGCTATCTCCTTGTAATTCAGATTATAGCAACATATAAAATTCTGCCATTGTTCCTATAGTTAGCTTTGTTTCATTTAAGCCCAAATAATTTTCAGTTCATTGAAACAACACTAATTATTCAAGCAATGTTTTTGAATACTTATGGACTTTGCTAGGCTGTGGAAATTATATCAGCTATGGTTATAAACCACGTCTTTGAAGGCCACAATCTTTATATGTGGATTTGTTAATTTTGTTGTATAAATATTGCCACTGAAGTTGATGTCAAGTTAACTAGCAATTTTGCAACCAGCTTGCACAATTCTTGAATAATTAATGATTGCTTCCCAAAAGCTGGTTATTAGCTAGCTTTAGCATACCACTGGATAAAACACAAATGACTTCTAGTCTTCTTGCTTTCATATGGAGAAACAGGAAAATGTCTTAGGGAATCACTACCGTAGTAATGTTCTTTTTTTTTTTTTTTTTTTTGTATTTTATTAGAGACAGGGTCTCACTGAGTTGCTAAGTGCCTCGCCATTGCTCATTGCTGAGGCTGGCTTTGAACTCGCCATCCTCCTGCCTCAGCCTCCCAAAGTGCTGGGATTACAGGCTTGCACCACCGCGCCCAGCTCCAGTAGTAATGTTCTATGGCTACCCAAGAGGAAGGAACAGTAAATGGTCAGGGAAGGCTTTAAAGAACTGCATGTTGAGGTTTGAGGAGACTTTCTCAGGTGGCAAAATTTCCCTGAGTTGAAGTTGTGTGGAGACACAGAAGATGGGCTATCTGGACAAGAAAAGCAAGGCAGGCCAGGGAAATGAAAGGTGTAAAAATGCCATCACATTCTGGAATAACAGGATGCAACCAGAGAAATGGGAGGGGCTGTGAGACAAGAAGAACATTGGTAGGAAGTGGAAAAAGCATGAGGGAGCCTGGCAACAAGGATGCTATTTGCTATCTGCAGGAGGTAAATTGGATTTGGAGACTTCCTGGATTTCCACAGTGGAGTGACAGGACTGGCTTTCTAATTAGTGAAGAACACTTTGGAAAAGGTATAAAGCAGATTCTGAAGGTGACAGTGGAAGTGACAAGACCCAAGTAAGATACATGGGAGGTTCCCACCATATTCTAAGAGCAAAATGAGGAAAACACGGGGAGAAATGTTAAGATTGAGGTGTTTGTGGGGGGTCTGTTATCATTTAAAATAATTTTTTTAAGAAATAAAATTTGTTTTAGTAATCATAATAATTAAGAATATAGGCACATTTTCTTCAATCTACTCTTCCTTTTTATTCTGAGACATTCTGGTTGGGAAAACAAACTATTTTCTCCTCTTTGTGAAATTAAGATAACAAATTGTGTGAAAATTTCCTTTCTTATTACATTTCTACAGAATTATGTTTCAGTCAACTAAAATGGTATTTGATGCTAGATGTAGTAACAAATCAAATGTGGGTGGATGTTTTGAACAAAAAGCATATGTGACTCAAGTCTAAGTTTTTGACTAGTCTAGCATTTACCAAGTTTGGAATTTATGGAAATTTAATAATCTTGCCAAACATATGTAAAGAAAGTGATAATCCTACTTTGAAAGACATGTTTTGTCTCAGAAACAACTATTCTTCAAAAACTGATTCAGGGTGTAAAAAATATGCCCACTTTTCTTCTCATACATTTATCTTTCCATTCATATCTCCCCCCCACCCCCCTATTCTGAACTAACATTTATGTATTTCTAATGTGCTGACAATTTTTATTCTCTATTTGAAGCCTACATAGTGTCCCAAGGTAATGACTATGTCAGCACACATATAAGGTTTTAAATGTGGATGCCTAGTTTAGTCTGTCATGGCTTCTAGATCCTTGTGGTGGTTGTAATAAAGGTTCCATGCAGAAATTTTAAACTTAAGGCATTTGATATTTTATTTGCTCATGGCATCCTGCCAAACTCAAATGTAGCCACTGTTTCTTATGACATATTAACAAGGACTTTAGTGGGGAAAGACTCTGAACACTATTGATATGCATGCCTACTTGTAAAACTTATTTTCTACTAAAGATTAAAGCATTTATTTTGATCATAGAAAACAGGTAAACATAGACTTTTATTTGAGAAGCAAATCTTAAACCCATGTGAAAATTACTTCGAGGTCATGTCTACATTAGAGCAGTTAAACTAATGAAGTAATAGATTGTGATTCAATCACAATCTGGTGACCTTCAGGGCAATATGTCCCCTACTCTGCTTTTTGGGTAAATATTAAAAAAAAAAAAAAAGGTTTGGTACTGTTATTAGATAGATAAAGTACCAGGAAGTTCAACTCCCTCCCAAATGGACACTTTTGAACTTCTCACGTTTTATGACTGAGCCCCTCGGGCCTTTGAGCTAGTCACTTTTTGGAAGAGAAAAGCACAGAAATTTAAGAATTTAAATCTTGGATTCCAATTTTGACTCTTCTAATTACTATCTGTGTAACTTCTCAGAGACTCACTTCTTCATTTATCCTATGAGAATAATGTTGTTCAATTCATGCATGTTTTCATAAAATGTCAGAATTACCAGTGGAAAATGTTCATTATTTAGTGAGATGCAAAGAGATACTTTACTTCACAAGCTTAATTGCTACTTAATTTTATGGTGTACTGAATGATATTTTCAAATAGCTCACTTTTCCTTTTGTCTTGACCACAAATTCTCTGCCTTTTCTTCTTGGGTATCCCTTATTCTATTCTTTCATGAAGTTAAAAGAGTTAATTCAAAGCTTAGCGATTCAACCTCAGGGAAGAATAATCTCTTGTGAATTTGCTGTGCTTTATGCTTGTCGTAGAACTATCTTCAAATCCATATGCAACATTTCAAACACACACCATGACACTGCAGCATATGTGAGCTCATGAGATACTATAATCTCCAGTATTTTCGAAGAACAGTCAGGAAGAGAAAACAGAGTTAATAAATGGTAAAGCTTGTAAAGTAAGCTAAACTTTAATCTAGAATATTTATGTGTAGGTGACTCTTAGGAGCAATCCTGGGGACCAATGTAGAAGCTGATATGTGTGTTTTGAAGAGCACACAAACTAGTAAAAAACACTTCTTTTCACACTCACAAATGGAAACTCCTCCTCCTATCCCAGGTTGCCAACTTTCTTTTCTTTTTTTTTTTTCCTTTCTGAACCACTTCACTCTGCACTCTTCCCCCCCAGGGACCATATTCCTTTCTCGACTAATTTTTCTCACTTTTCCTCTTGGATTGTTTTCCTGTCCTGGGTTTTTTTTCCTCATGCTTCAGGGATTGCTTTTGGCACACCTCGGAATTTCAGGTAGTCCTAGAACAAAGGTCACTTTTGTTTCCCTACGCTCCATTCTCTATCCAAACAGTTAAGTTTTAAGATATGTTGAAGTTCAGGTTTATGAGTGTTATGAAAGCGGTAAGGGGAGAAGGGAAAATTTGTCAGGGAGATTTCAGAAGCACAGGGGGCATGAAGGCAGGGAGGGAGGAGCAGGGCCAGTGCACTCTCCACTCTGTGGGCTTCTGTTTTTCCAGTTCTAATGACTTAGTACTTCTTTCAACTGCCCCACACTCTCCACATTCTTTTCTTTGTTTGTCCTAACTTTTAACCTTGACTTTGGACTGAGAAGACTGTACCACACAAAACCTACTTACAAAGAAAACAAATGCAACAAAAAAAGAGTTCTATTTCTTTAAGTAATGTTGTGGAAGCAAAGAAAGTCAAGTGGGCGACTCCAATTCCCTTCCACCTTTGCTTCTGTACTTCTTATCTCTCTCAGGCATGGTGTCTCCGACTCCTTCATCGATGGCCTCATTCATTAGGATGTGGATTTTTTTTTTTTTCCTATTTATTCCCAGCCCCACACCATTTCATGTTTCTGTAATGAGAATCATACAAAACAAGATTCTTACTTGCCTTACACATTCAGTTCTTCAACTGGTTGAATTTAGTCAGGCTTTTTTTTTTTCCATATTAGATATAGATTATTTGAACACAGAGACTGAATCTTTTCATCTGTGTGTAACTTTTAGCACTGAACATACAGCCCTGAGCACAGGAAATGCCCTGTAAATTCTAATTGGATTATATCAGGTAGGATTGTCATTTTTGTTTTGCTGGTAAATGAGGATAACAGAAAGTTCAAGTCCATCATATCATCAATTTCTCCTTTTAAATTCCCATTTCTTTAAATAACTCCCATCAAAGACTGGTCAAAGCCCAGTCTTATGAGTCAGAAGATAAGCATGAAAATGTGGACACTCAATAGAGGTATAGAACTCTCATGTGTGAAATGATATAAGAACTTCTTCATAGAAATACTGTGCTGAATAAAGGGTTTCATGTAATAAGGCATCCCAAGCCAAGAAGGATTTGAGACAGCCTAATGCACTTACAACAGAGGAATAATTCAGAGGGTGAGGTCTTGTTGTAGAAACCCAACTAGATACCTGTCTTATGTGACATCTATACACTAGATTTCCTTCTAAATTACATTTTTCTTATGTAACTTGTAATATTCATTGTAAAAACCAATATACGATTTCTTGGAATATTTTCTACCAAGTAGGTCTAAAAACTGTTTAATCAAAAGGAATCTAAAATTTATTTCCTGTGAAATTTTTCTTAGGCAAAAAAGCCAACAAAGTCAGATTAAATAAAGGAAAATCAGACAAATCCCCGTATTACTGCCTACCCTTCTTAATTTTTACATAACCGCAAGAGTTTGACTAAAGTGTTTCTACCATAGGAATAGAGAATTATTAACTCAAAGTCATGACATTCTAAAAGGTAATCTTGCATGCTGGATTGAGTTATGCTGGCAAATGGGCTGCAGCCAGATTTATTCCTGACAAAATTCCTTTTCCAAAACTATAGGAATACTGTGTGACCATTTTTATTTTCATGACTTTGTGTTTCAATTCCTGTTAGTTACTTACCATTTGCTTTGATTGCCCGAACAGGACTGTCTAAATTGGGTGAAGTATATAAAAAAGATAAGAAAGGCCTCTTTTTTTAAAGTATAGAGTGAACACCCACTCCCAATTTTCCATTCATGAGTTCCCAGCATTTATTATTAGCTCTTTCATAGTTTTGTATATCACATGAAAGGTAGGTTAAACATATAGTTCTTTACTTTTGTAAATATCTCACCAAAAATTATTTAATAAAATTAAGATAGACTTTCACACTTAAAGTGTACTTAATAAGATTAAGAATTCAGAGTAAATTGATTCAGAAGGTCCTTTGTGTGGAGATAGTTGGAGTTCTAATGCAGATACTGAAAAGACGGCTAAGTTAGCTGTAATCATATACTATATTTTGGCTGTTGGTAATTTATACCAAAGGTACTTTGATGTATAAGTAATCCCATTTACTATTCACTCATTGTTCAATAGGGAAGCACATTTACTATTTCAGACCATTCAGGTAAATTATTGCTTGATTGCTTCAAAGAACAATTTATTCTTTGAGAAAATCTGGCTGAGTGTTTTTGAATTTATGTTTTCTAAAAAAAATCTCTCCGCATATAGTTTAAAATTTGTGTATCTCTCTACTTTTATAGAACAAATGATATAGTGTATTGAAGCCACCAATTCAAACCCTCATGACCCAAAACACTCTTGCAATTGCACCTAGTTACAAAGCTTTTTTCAGCCACTTGCAGGAGGAGTAGTTTCCTTTTCTCTTTACCTGGTTGGTCCTGAATTGCTCATAAGTATTCATTTCTAACTAAAAAGAAATTTAAAAAAGAAAGAAAGAAAACATCTGGACTGCTTGTATTTTTCTTAGCTATTGATTTGAAGTTTCTTTATCTACGGATAAAAATATTTCTTTTTTGTTGGAGACAATGATTCTTTAAGTTACATATGTTTAACAAACTCATTTTAAACCTAATGCATTTAACTAAATCCCTTACTGGTGAGAGTCTCTACACCTGAGTGCTAAATGGAAATTTCAGGTCATTCAGTTTCTGAAAGGCAGATAGGTTGATATCAAGTCTTCATTCTTTTAGACATTTCTTTTAATTACTTTAAAAGCAAACACAGTTTGCTTTTGAGTTGTGTTTTTTTTCAATTAATGAGATAGCAGAGCAGTGTTTACAGGACATTAGCTGTTCCTCAGTGATAGCAAGGAAACTGCAAAACTTACATCTGTAATTGGTTTTCTGATACAGCCTTACCAAACACACGTTAAGAGGGAAGTTCATGGAAGGGATAAATGGATTTTGTTACCTTCACAAGCTACCTTCAAAGAGTGGTTTAATTTTGCTTCCTTTTAGCAGCTTCTCTTCCCCCAACCCATTAGAGCTTCTTGATTTATATACAGTAGTTGTAGCATTCCCAGTAAAGACAGGATTTTCTCTTGTCAGAAAATGTGGCTCCCTGGTGATTTTACCCTGGGAGAGTAAATGAGATTCTAAATTGTTTTGGGTTATTACTAAAGGCAGTGTCAAAGAAATAACTTTTTTTCCCTATTAGCCACACATTCCAATGAACATTCTCAATTAATGGATTAATTTGTACAATTTATAGTTCAATATGTAGACTATTAATCATAAGACATCAAAAGAAATGCTTCCTGTAAAATCACTTTTCTGTAGCAGCCAAATGACTTGAAAGCTATATGATTTGTTATAATTAGGCATGCATATTACTTATGAGGGTCAAAAATATACTTAAAGGGCCCAAAGGCCATTGGTTTTTACTAATGATGCACAGTTTTCTCTTCATCAGTGCCTGGTGTTTGCTTCATTGGTCTTACAAAATCAAATTCCTTCACAGTGAAATCTGTGGCTATTTTCTAAACAGATTCTGTGTCAGTCTCCTTGTAAGTGGTTTGTCACCAATAAATGATTAAATAGATACCTGAGAAAGGTCCTTATCCTTAGAAAACTTCAATGGTTTTGAAATGTGTTTCAGATTTTGTATCTTATTGTTATTAATACAAATTATGGCTAAATCACAATAAGATTACATGTGGGATACATAGTGGAATGAAGCATAGACTCTATTCTCAATGAGTTTGTTGTCTAAAAGAGGAAATCAACAAGAAAGCAGATCATAGTTATATCATATGATAACTAGTACAACCATTGAGTGAACATTTTTTGCACTACTGTGTGTCACTTTGATAACGTTTAAGCAAACCAGACTTTCCTATGTAGTTTATTTTATTGTGAACTCCTTAAGTTCAGACACTGGTTACAGATATAATTCTAACGGATGATTTTAGGACCCACAGCAAAGACCCAGGCTCCTAAAGTGGTAATGGACACTTTGCAATCAAAAGAGCATCATGGTCAATTGGAAGTCATTATCAGGAAACCACCCAGAAAAACCAGATTCCTCCTGCAGGTGGAAGCTAGAAAGTGAAGGTGAGCTTCTGGCCTCTTCTCATCAGAGCAACCCTGAACACGTGCCTCAGTAATATATATTTCCCTTTTAAATTGCCAGAATGGCCCTGATACAGGTAGGTAAAACCTAAGGAAAATACAATTTTGATTTATAAATGTTTAATCTAATAGATATGCCACTCTCCATTACAAGTTATAAGGCGGGGTACTTAATACTAAATATTTTACCCTGTATTAGAGAAATTGAGAAAATGCACCCTAGATTTAGTTCAGATGATTTAACATTTTGAAGTGCTACCATAGAAGGTGTGCTTTATACAGAACTCTATACACTCTTGTGTTTGTAGCGGACTTGTTCTGAAAGGACAAGAGTTGAAAGCAACCCAAGCATTCATTGGTGGATAAATTAGTAAATAAAATGTGGTATATGCCTACAATGAAATATTACTCAGCCTTAAAAAAGAAATTTTGTCACATCTGCCATATGAATGAAATTTGAGGACATTATGTTAAGTGAAAAAAGTCAATCATGAAAAGACAAATATTATATGATTCCATTTATATGAGATATCTGAAGCAGTCATATCCATAAAAACAGAAAGCAGAAGGGTAGTTACAGAGCCTGGTAAGGGGACAGGGGAGTTGTAGAGTGGGGACAGAACTTCAGATCCATAAGATGAAATTGTTCTGGGGATCTGTTTTAATAAAATATAAATATACTTAACACTACCAAACTATGTACCCTTTAAAATAGTTAAGATAGTAAATTTTGTGGTATGTGTTTTTCCCCATTAAAAAGGCAAAAAAGATAAAGCTAGTCAATCTACTGCTTTTACATTTTAAAACACCATTATATCAGAAATCTAGACTATAGAAATCCATAATATATGTAGATTTACTCTGAAACAATTATACTATCAAATAAGCAGTACAGGATAAGCATTTTGTCATGTAATTTTAAAATGATATGAAGAAAAGACATGCAAACAGACAGAATGTAGTAATTTCATCCTGACGTGAAAAATGACTTCGAAGAACTCTCAAGATCCCCTTTCTCACTCATTCTATGATAACAAATTTGAAATCCACTTATAAACAAAAATACATGTTTAACAAGGCATATAAGGAATCAGTTGTTTAGTAAGTCACATTTCATAATTGTATTTAAGGGAAAAAATAAAGAAAGGGAAAAAGAGGGGGAGGAGAGGGGAGAAAGAGAAAGGTAGAGGAAAAAAATGCCTCAATACAAAACTTTGTTCTTGAAGACAGCCTTATGACATACTCATTATTCCTGCAAAGCCATACTGCAAATGACATGGAACTTAAAATGATAAAGAAACAAACTTTCTGAGATCTAAAGTATAGTCCTAGAAGCCTGTGTATTTCATTCTCTACAAATGAGAACCAGACTGTTCTTATTCATGCCACATTTCCCCCCAGAGATTTATTTGGCTGCAGAGAAGAACTATACTGTATCTTTAAAATGATTGGTATTAGTGTTGACTTTCAGACAGGCTAGAAGTTTGAGATGCAATGGGGAAGAACTGGCAGGCTACATAGGCGTTATATGTGCTATTATATTTGTGTGAGATATGTTTGTTGCAGAATGCAAATCACCAAAATGGAATGTGGGAATGTTTCCAGTCAATCTTGAACATATGCTTATGGTACCTGTAGAAAACATTTTAGATTGAGAATGAGAGTAAATTTAAGAGAGCTACTCTCAGAATAGTATTTGTTTGTATCAGGATGACAGATTTAGACACATTTAGTTCTACAGTGACCAATCTATAGTCTATAGGAACTGCTTAGAAATCTGAAACTATTATTCTTTACATAGCCATTTTACTGAGAAAGAGACGAAGGCAAAATGACTAAGGAGAAGCTGGTTGATAATAAGTAGAATATAATGTTAGTGTTACAGAAAGCAAATCTTTAATCTGAAAGCTGTAACATGCACATTTTATATTGGAGTGAGTGACATCCTAGTGGTAATAAACATCTTCTTTGTGATCTACAGAAGCATCATTTCAGCTCTCTATGATTTTTTTTTCGTATTAGAGTAAATAATTTCTTTATGGCTTCTTTTTTCAGAACTAAGAGTGTTTGTTTTTTCCTGATTAAAGAAAACTGTCAAATGATTGTGCGGTTGTGTTTTTCGTTTTGATGTAAAGACTTGCCATGTCTACACGACAAAACAAAGCATTCATTTCACAAATTCTCATAGTAAATGATGATAAAAGAAAACTATGACTTCTGTCACTGCAGGCTTTAATCATGGAAGGAGTATGAACATATCTGAAGAAAAGATTTTGTTTTAATCTGCTCTCTGTAAAGCAGGTGAGACGTTAGTGAAATTTGCCCAAGTGTATTATGTTGTCTTTTTTCTTTTACTCGATTGCACTGTATTTGCAATTTGTATTTCCAATGGTACTCAGCAAATAAATGCCAAAATTTTAGTTTTAGATTATTTTTGGAAACTAGTATTATAAAGAGGGACGACTTGTGGGTTAGTCGGCTTTTCATCACAATAAAAAAAGCCTGAGATAACCAACTTATAAAGAAAAAAGTTTAATTTGGGCTCACAGTTTCAGAGCTTTTAGTCTGCGACTAAACGGATCTGCTGATTTTAGGTCTCGAGTTGGGCAGAGGTATATCATAGTTGTAGCAGGTGGTAGAGTAGAGCTGCTCCCTCAGGACAGAGAAAGAGAAAAGGAGAGGGAGAAAGGGGCCTGAGCCCCAGCATCCCCTTTAGGCACACAACCTCAGTGACCTGATGACCTCCCATCTCTTAAATGTTCCACTATCTTCCCAACAGTGCCAAGAGGGGATGAAGACTTAAATACATGGACCTCTGGAGACACTTAAGAGCTAAATCATAACATTTTGTTTTTCAAAATTTCTCTCTCTCTTTTTCTCTTTTATGTTAGAAAATTACCTGACATGAAGAACATTTTCTAGTTATTTATTGGTAAGAGTTTCAAAAAATATAGAATTGTTTTATTTCTACCCAATACGAGCTAAGACAAATCCTGTTGTAACTCTTTAGAGAGTAAGTTCTAGGTTCTAGGTTTGATAAGCAAAATAGTGGGAATACAACTATTAATGAGACATTGATAAAGCACGTGTGACTTCACACGGTCACAAGTGAATTCAGCTGGACACATGGTTAACATAGAAATGTTTAAGGTGTGGTTGCACACCCAGGTAGTCCTTGATGAAGCCAGGACCTCTGTGTCTAAGAATGTGGACTCCACTACAGACAGGAAATACAGAGGAAAAGACAAAAGATACCATGTAAATACACACAGAGCCTCAGGCACAAAGACAGATGAGACATCTCCCAGGTGATTTGCATTCTTGCTGCTCTTCAACTTGAAGCTTGTACGTGTCCACTCTGGCTTGTATTCCTCTAGAATACATTGTTTCCATTACTCTTTTCAATTCCTTATCCCTCTTGTATCTGTACTCTGTGTCATTTGCCTGCCACTGTGAGGCTAGGCTCTGTGACTTATTTTGAATAGTCAGTAGTTGGAAGCTGGTGTGCTAGTTCTGAGCATCAGCCTTGGGAAATGCTGTGTGTCATAGCCTGCCCCTACTCTGCTGAGTGAGAGTGACTGACAGGTTGAGCATAACTGAAGCCTGGAGCCAGCCCAGCACAACTCACTCTGCATCAGCTGACCCCTGGTGACTCCAGAGGTGCATGAGAGAGTACCAACTACTGTTTCAGGACCCTATGTTTGTGGGCTGTTTGCTTTATCACATTATTGTTTCATTAGCTGATACCCTAAGTACTATCAGCTGTCATGAAACATCTTCTAATTCGGCTTGAATTTTGAATCCAGATGTAAAAAGCGTCTTTTCTTGTCTCTCTATTCTTGGGGTGGAGTAAATTTAAGTAGCCTCTTGGATGCAAGTAAAATGAGCTCAATAATTTTCAATATGTGCTGTGCTCAGAACTTGCTGTCATAATTTAATCACATGGTGCTGATCTTCACTATTCTTCTTTATAAAATGCAGAAGATAATACCTCTTCATTATTCCTCTTGGAACTCATTTGTTCATTTATTGGCATATTCAATTAATACTATTGAGAATCTTTTATTTTTCTAGAACATACAACGATGAATAATATAAAGTCCCTGGTGACAAAGTCTTCTAATCTAATAGATACAAAAAGAATAGTTACTTTTCAATATAATGAACAGTATAATGAAGTTAAGTGAGTTCTTAGTGGTCTAAGCATACAGTGGAAAATATGTTAGATAGAGGAAAAAGTATTTGATGGAGCCCTAAAGGATTGGAGTAAGGGAATGAGAAACAAGTTTATATTCTCATAAGCATAATAAATACAGACTGTAAAATAATAAAGTTTATAATAGCTAAATCTATCTAAACAATCTTAACCCAGAGATCAAAGTTAATATAACCAATTATTGGTGCAAATGAACTTCTTCCATTTCTTATAGGAAGCACTGAGAATGCAGTATTACTTATGTAGTATCTTTTGCTAAAAATGCACAACCTGAATATATTCATCTGCAAGTAGCAGACAAACTTAAATTGACATTCTACAAAATAACTGGCCTATATGCTTTAAAACTATCAATGTCACAGAAGACAAAGGAATACTTAGAACTGTTCCAGATAAAGGAGATTGAAAAACATGAAACCAAACGTATTTGCCATATAGGACACCCTTGTGACAATTGGCAATCCAAATAAAGTCTGTGGAATACATAATAGTGTTGTATAAATGTTAATTTCTTGATTTTCAACATTTGTGCTCTGGTTAGAAAGAAAATATTCTCATGTTGAAATAAACACTAAAGTGTTTGGAGGAAAAGGGGTAAAAATGTGTATCAGAAAAACACTTTTTCTCTTCTTACTTGATTTCTGTGACCAAAATGTGGCGGGATTCCAGTCCACCCACAACCAATACTGAAGCAGACACTCATGGGGTGTTCTATAATTTAACTCAGTTTTGGCCATTAACTGGAGTCAGTATATACCTCACAGGTCAGAGACTCAGTCCTAGAAGACGCTATGCTAACCCCACGTACACACAGATCCCAATTCCTAGGTTGTGACCTGGGCTTCAGACTGACCAGCTATCAATCTGGGTTCCCATATCCCTCTGTAAGTTTGATAATTTGCTAGGAGAACTCATTGAAGTCAAAGAAGTACTTGCGTCTATATACCTGTTTACTATACATGATACAAATGAGCAGCTGGAATCAAGGAGTGCAGAGGGTGAGGGGAATATATACATCACGGAACTTCCATGCCCTCCCCAAGTTCACCATGCTTCAGGCACCTTCTCACGGTCAGCAATTCAGAAGCTCTCTGAACCCTGTAGTTCAGGATTTCTATGAAGGCTTCAGTATTTAGGTGCTATTAATTATTCATTCACTCTCCAATCCTTTCTTCTTCCTAGAGAATGACGGTGGGGCTGAAAGTTCCAAACTTCCAATCATGGCTTGTTGTTCCTGGTAGCCAGCCCCTCAAGTTCCCTCCATCCAGGAGCCCCACCAAGAGTTGCTGCATTATAATAAAAGACATTCTTATCACCTAGGAAATTCCATGGTATTTAGTATTTAGGAGGTATGCATCAGGCACCAGAGTCAAAAATCAAATATTGAAACAAAGTGGCACCTGGTGTTCTGTGGCTTTGGTAATTATAATAATTTTCAGAGTTCTGTGCCAGAAAACAGGAATGAAAACCATATATGTATTCTTATTATACTATCATTCTGTGTGTGTGTGTGTGTGTGTACTTGCATGCATGCATGTATGTAGATGGATAAAGTGGGAGAAGAGAGGATTGATAAAGCAAAGATGTAAAATGTTAATATTGGAACAGTGTGGGTAAATGCTCTATGAGAATTATTTGCATAATTCTTGCACTTTTATATGAGTCTGAAATTATGTCAACGTAAAAATTAACGCAAAGTACAGTAAAGCATGGGGAAGGGTTTGAAGTTGGGATACAACGATGGCAAAATCAAAGGCTTCAGAAAGAGTGTGTCTTGTGTTGTGGGCACATGTCCAAGCTTGGCATGGAAAAATAAAGACCAATGGGTCTTTCTTTTATGTATTTTAGATGTAGAATATGACTATAAAATTTACTAACTTTCCTACCTAACAGTGAAACTCATAAAATTGGTATAAGTTCTGTTGATTTTACCAATGTTAATTTCTTGGTTTTGATATTATTGTGTAAGTAGGTCACACGTCACTCTTGTGGGAGGTTGTGTGAATGGTACATAGGTCCTCCTGTCTAGTTCCTTGCAACTTCCTGTGAATCTATAATTATGATTTTTTTAAAAAAAGGTTTTTATCCTTAATTATCTTTCTAATTCCCCACAAAATGAATAAAACTCATATTTTTCAATCTCATTGATATGAATGATTCCATATGCTGAAGTTTTTAACCTCTAAACAAGATTAAGACTGTTTATATTTATGTTGGTAAACAACTGTAGCAATTTTTAAATTTAGTATTAAATTCCTAAGAACCATCTCTCTAATATTCCTTTGTAAGGTGACAAAGATTCTCTCCTGGAGCAAGCTATATACAGGTTTCTCTGAGCTTTCTTCTTGACTAGGCTCCAACCTTGACCTGTAAAGACCTGAATGCACACTAACAGTTTCTAACAGCTCACGATCACATCTTTAGCATGACCTTATACACTTAAACTGTCTTCCTGGAAAACCCAAAGCCACCAAAATAATTTACTGTTTGTTCCAGCCAATACCTGAAGATAGGGCCCCTGATTCTCAGTCTCTGTGTGAGGATTGGAGCCTAAATTCAGTAAGTACCAGTCACCAAACCATCTGTGTTTCCAGGGACCAATGGCCATTTTCAGCTTTTTGTAAATTTTCACTTTCCTGACTTTAAAAACCCGTCATTGCCATCCCATACTTCCTCATTTTACCTTTAAAAATGCCCAGTACAAATCTGTACAAATCAGAGTTCAATTTATTTAACTTTTTCCCCTACTGCAGCAGTTCTTTATTACTGATTAAAATCTATTTATGACACTTTGCTACACTTTGCTAGGGCCTGGCTTTGCTTTTTTTTTTTTTTTTTTTTTTTTTGGGTGGTACCAGGGATTGAACTTAGGGGCACTTGACCACTGGGTCACATCCCCAGCCTATTTTTGTATTTTATTTAGAGACAGGGTCTCACTGAGTTGCTAAGTGCCTCGCCATTGCTGAGGCTGGCTTTGAACTCATGATCCTCCTGCCTCAGCCTCCCAAAGTGCTGGGATTACAGGCATTCGCCACCACGCCCGCCTTTTGCTTATTTTTGATAGAGGTTTAATTTTATTTTTATATGCTCTGTCACTAGGTATCCAAATGTGCCACAAGTGTCACAGGATTTAACATCTAAGAAAAATCTCAAAGTGTAATAATAGCTACTCTTTGTTGACCATCTGTTAGGCACCAGGCATTTCGCATTCATTTTTCTCACTCATTCTTTATCATAGCCTATATAAAACAACAACAACAACAACAACAACAACAACAACAACAACAACAAAAAAAAAAAAAAAAAACAAGCAACAATAACTGAAAGAGATCCGGCATCTTGGTAGGAGGGAGCTAGTGAATGATGAATCAGAAGGTGAACCCAGCATGGTACAGCATGATGTGTCCTATCAGTCTGTTGTGCTTGTCCTAATGACCTTAAGTGAGTGCTTTGTATGACACCAGCCATTGTTAGTTCCTGAAGGAGCTCAATAAGGAAGTAAATGGAGAAAATTCCAAAGCTGATCGTAATAGAAGTTGATTTAATTTTTGATATCTGGCTGCCGACAGCTTTTAAACCTATCTCATTCTCCTCCCCTTTCACTCCATGTTTGGGCCAGCTAATAAGAAGTCCGGATGCTCACTCTCTTGACACCAACAGTAGTTTCCTACCACATTCAGGGAATCCTCACCTTGGCCCCACCTTCTAAATACTATTAAAAACCTTATATCTGGGGCTGGGGTTGGGGCTGAGGCTGAGTGGTAGAGCACCTGCCTCACACATGTGAGGCACTGGGGTCGATCCTCAGCACCACATAAAAATAAATAAATAAAGGTATTGTGTCCATTTACAACTACAACTACAACTCATATCTGTCTCCTTTCCTGCTTAACACCTCATTTTTGGATTTGCTTGGAGAGTTCTCCTCACTCTCCTTGCTCACCAGAGAATGTCTTATTGTGTAAGGAGAGCTTCTCCTAACTTTTTGATGTAAGTATGTGGTATTATCAGTCTTGACATTCAAATCAGATTGTGCATGGGTATCCACTGTATTTCTTCATGGTGACCACAATATTGATGAACCTTTGAAATGTTGAAATATAAATAAATACATTTAGAAAGTATTTTCAACTCATTTAATATTAAAATCATAGAAAATAACTTGCCTCTCAAGTGGAACCTAAAGTTAATAAATATTTACTTAACATAAATATACCAAAATTCACTGTGTGCATTGACACTCATATTTTCCACATTATCCAGTAACCAGGCAAATTTCAGCTTTCCTTCTCAAACATGCAAAAAGATTTCTGGTTTGTAAAAGTGGCTTGGAATGTTCTTCTTGTGAAAAACACATTTACAAAAACACATTTGGTGTGTGTGTTTCTCCTAGAGGGAACATATATTTCTTTAGGGACCTTAGAAATGCTTACAAAAACAATATAAAGGCTGTCAGTATTCTATTATGGCCCCATTTTATACCTTCATCCCTAATAAATATTTTGCATTCATTACTAACTTTTGACTTTGGGTATGATATAAAGAAAACATAAAAGCATGAAATGGTGGTTACAATATTCAGTTTAAAAAAAGTTACTTTAATGTTACTTTGGAATAACATCTCCTAGTGAAAAGAAATTGTCAAGAAGTTCATATTTTTTTAAAAAGTTAAAAATATATACTTTTAGAAAAACAAAATTCTCTGAAATTCTATTAAGCAAAGACAAACAAACTTATACATACATTCCTTGGTTTGACATTCTCATAAATGCATACTTTTTTTTAAATGATCAGACAGAACAAGAAAGTTAGTAGAAAGTAAAATTTTATACAGAAATGCAGCACATTTCAGTATTTAACAGAAGTCTTATAATAAAATTCACTACAACATATCCAAATATTAATACCAAATTTCAAAAACAGTACAATAGACATCTGCTGTAGCTTTGGCCTTCAAAGTAGGAGACATATTAGACAGTCTGTTCTTCATACACAATAAATATAGCAACTTCTCTGTTCAAGCACAAAGGCCTCTGATGAGAAAGTCCCATTTGGGTGTTTTAATTATTGCCCTCCAGTTATATTTTTGAAGAGCCCACATGCATAGTATCTATATCAAATAAGCTAACCAGATTCAACTTCTCCCCTCTGAGAATTCATGCTAGAAATCAGACCCTATTCAAACATATATGCTTTAAGTGGGGTACTTTAGCATGAAAAACAGCCAGGAAACATGTAAATATGTTTATGAGGGTGGAAAGTTTTAATGCTTTACTTCATTCTTTTCTGAACAACATTTCTATCCAACAGGCCACTGTTATTTATGAGTAGACACAAAGTAAATCAAATAGAAAGAAGACAAGAATAATATAATTGACAGCCATGAATCATTTTTATTTATGCATTGACATTTTATTAACTAATTGTCATTAATTTTTTTAGATGTTGAGAGTAAATGGTATACAGGGCTCCTGAGCTCAAAGAACTAAGCATCTAGAAAATGAGATAGAAATCTGAATGCACTCCTGCAATGTGGTATGACATGTTCATCAGTAGAACAGTATAACAGAAACAGTAGAAGCAGCTAGCTTTGCTTTAGACTTGAGGCTGAAGACATTTAAATTGGGTGCAGAAGGTAAAGGAGGAGGTAAGAAGGGGGTG
Organism: Tamias sibiricus; assembly: GCA_025594165.1. Taxonomy (NCBI): domain Eukaryota; kingdom Metazoa; phylum Chordata; class Mammalia; order Rodentia; family Sciuridae; genus Tamias; species Tamias sibiricus. Next base: position 48,747,930 of record CM046661.1, read on the forward strand.
CAATGCATTAATAATGAGTGAATGGCGTATCCAAGGCACAGAAATATGGAAGACTTGATGGATTCTGGATGTTGTTAAAAGTAATAACTGATTGGCAAGAATATTGAGACAATGCCGGGGGTGGTGGCGCATGCCTATAATCCCAGAGGCTCTGGAGGCTAAGGCAGGAGGATCTGAGTTCAAAGTCAGCCTCAGCAAAAGTCAGGTACTAAGCAACTCATTGAGACCCTGTCTCTAAATAAAATACAAAATAGGGCTGGGGATGTGGCTCAGAGGTTGAGTGCCTCTGAGTTCAATCCCTAGTACCCAAACAAACAAACAAAAAAGAATACTGAGACATAAGATTGCAGAAACTGGTGGAATGCTGGCAAGAGAGATATGTCATAGCAGTCCTTATAATTCATATTTTGTACATAAGCAATGAGGGAAAACATCTGTCAGCATTTGTACAGGACCCTGAAACACCTCCGGGTATTTAAAACAGAAAGGATTTCATGCCGGGCACGGTGGCGCACGCCTGTAATCCAGCACTTTGGGAGGCTGAGGCAGGAGGATCGCGAGTTCAAAGCCAGCCTCAGTAATGGCGAGGCACTTAGCAACTCAGTGAGACCCTGTCTCTAAATAAAAATACAAAAAAGGGCTGGGGATGTGACCCAGTGGTCGAGTGCCCCTGAGTTCAATCCCTGGTACCACAAAAAAAAAAAAGGATTTCATATGGTGAACTAGATATTTTCAAGATCTATAGCAGCTCTAACAAGTAGGTCTAAGTTTGATCTCTTAGAATTACACTCAAAATAACACTGAACAGAATAACAGAGTTACAACCTCTGAGCCATGATATTGAAACTAAATTAAGAAATAAAAAGCTAAAATTAGATCTCCTGCCAACACTGCCCTTCCAGAACCAGTAGTCTTCACAATGGACTCTGGTTGGCCACTGGAGAATTTCATATTTCCATGAACTTGCTTGTTAGCAGCACCATCTACAACTTTCAAGACAGATTTTGCTCACTCCTGCCTTCCAAATTTCTCGTGAGGCATCAATCCAGAATTGTACCATCAGAGGAATATGGAGAGTGTAACTCTGATCTTTCCTGCCTTCCCAAATGGAGAAAAGGTGCTAGGGAGGTTGACTGAACCAACACCAAGTCTCCAGCAGAAATACTACCAAGAATTTTACACAAATATGTATTTGGAATCTTTTACTATCTCTTATCCAGTCAGTATAGAAATATGGCCATCCCAACAAGGCATATATTAGATAGAAACATTTTGTATGTACATTTCCAAATTGGGAAATTATTTGCAAATGAGAATTGGTTGCTAGGACAAGGACGAAAAGTAAAATTGCTCTTTTATTTAATTGGGAAAAGCTTATGAATAAAACAGGAGATTCTGAGAGCTCTCCAAAGAGAAAAACAATGGTTCTCAGTGAACAAAGGATAATAATTAGTTTCAGACATATATGAAGGAAAGGAGCAATGAAGTTGAAATTTAAAATAAAAAATTAAGTGTCATAAAAATAGACTTGCCTATCTCTGCTATTTAGAAAGACAGAAGAATGAGAGAGAACTGGACAATCCACTGTGGGTGAAATTCAGAGTATGCAGGAACTAGTTAGTGTTCTTGTCATGAAGGATAGATTATTCTAAGCAGCCCATAGGGGAAGACACAGGACATCTCCCAGGTCCCTAGGATCTGAGACATGGAAATAGTGTCAACACTTCCTGGAAGAATGTGTCAGCTGGAAAACAGCCGGCCTAGAAAAGCATAAGTTATGTTTGTCAGAGTCCAGCACAGACCAAGCGAAAGTGAATCCAGAGGCCTCACTAAAGAAGTATTTTTTTCCTGTGGAGCAGGAATGTCAGGAATGTTGAATTTTCCCAACCCCTTGATGACACTTACATGCTACAATTGTCCTTTGGTATGAAAAGCCAATGAGCAGTTTCACAAATAATGTAGGCCTTTTAGGTACCTTAATATTAGGAAGCGTATGTTTTGGATGGAGTGAGGGCATTCCCTATAATACGTGCACATATTTATATTCTGATTGCCCCATGTCTTACATGATGCTAATGCTGAAAATCTGTAATCTGTGGTCGTGCAATGTTCAAGTGTCCAGAAAAACGCAAGCTGAGATCCAGATACTCGAGTGTGACAAACAACCACTGGAAACTGGTGTCCTAAACAACAGCTCAATCTGTCTCCCACAACCATGAAGGAATCCAAAGGAGACGTAGAGATACTGCGATACTCTTTGAGTAACAGTCAGGGAAATCATTCTGCCACATGCTACCTAAGCAGGACTTACCTATACCTTTGAAAAGAGAGGAAGTCTGGCAATTAGCTATTGGAATAGAAAGTAAGGTATGTGGGAAATCTCATAGCTCAGCATTAGTCTCCTTGTGTAGCCCCCAAAATATATCAACAAATGAAGACAGCTCTTTTATCCCACATACTTCATGAGACTTTTGTTTTCTTTTAATAGTTACATTTCCATACTTCCATTGAAATACTTCCATTTTTGTGGGTGGATCTCCACAAGGATCCATTGGAAGAGTTTCACATGCATTTGGTAAAGCTGTATGAAAACAAGTATTATGCTTTCTGAGTAACCGTAGTTGTACAGAAGCAATTCCAAATTGTTCAGTGTCTTTCTGACTATATCCTTAGACTGGCATTCTCTCCCTGAAAATGTGCTGCTGTTGCTCTGTATCATGGTTGCCCCAACATAGCTTATCCCCAACTTTCTTCATTTATTTAAAAAATGTTTAACTGAATTCCTACTATGGACAAGGCACTGCAGGAGACTGAGTTTGGTATGAAACATGCCCTTACAGCCAAGAGAAATAAGGGAGGAATAAAATGGCTTTTAGATGAGAAGGATAATGAATGACATGTGTCACAAGAAATATACAGAATGTACTATCATTTCACTTGGGGGAAAAAAAATACTTATCTGCTGGATGCAGTGGTGCAGCATGCCTGTAATCCCAGTGGCTTGGGAGGCTGAGACAGGAGGATCATGAGTTCAAAACCAGCTTCAGCAAAAGTGAAGCTAAGCAATTTAGTGAGACCCTGTCCCTAAATAAAATACAAAAAAAGGGGGCTGGGGGTGTGGCTTAGTGAGCAAGTTCTCCTGAGTTTAATCCCAAGTACTCCCCTACCCCCCAAAAAATCTTTAGAGCCATGAACAATTGGTAAAATTTAGACAAGTGCAGGAATGAGTCTTTGTAGAAAGCCAAGGAAAGCATGATTCTTTGGTGGAAGCCAAAGAATTATTTGTTCATGAATAAGATTCTGGAGAAGTAATAACAAAGGCTTTTGAGTTGTTTGCGTGTGAATGTTTTGTCACTGTTAAGTGTGGAGTATATGACTAGGTGGCATCATTTCTTATAAAAGTGATTTTATATTTTAATTGACACATAGCACTTATATATATTTATTGGGTACAATGTGTCACTTCGATACATAAATTGAATGTGTGATGACCAGATTGCGGTGATTGGACATTCATCACCTCAAATATTTGTCATTTCTTTGTGTTAGGAACATTCAAAACCCTGTCTATTAGTGGTTTTAAAATATATAATAATTGCTGTCAAGCATAATTATGTTATTTCTATAGAACATTGAAAGTTTTTCCTCCTATCCAAATCCCCCCTTCCACCATTAACCATCTGCGGTCCATCTCTCCCTTCCTCACTTACTTCTCAGGTTCTAATAACCAGTATTCTACTCTCTACATTCACGAGATCAACTTTTTGTGTTGCATTATTAACGATGCTTTGATAAAACATTTCAAAATAAGCTAACACAAAACCATTTAATATAAGCCAGAAAATCCTACCTAGTTTGAGAGGAATTTCCAAGCTAAATCCTGTTCTAGTTCACTGCATTGCCACACTGTGTTGGGGTTAGGATCTGGGCCAATATGAATTTGGCTTTGTTTAAAGCACAGTCAGCTTTGCATAATGTTTGTTGCATCCTGGGCTGAAACTGATCCTTGGAGAGAGCCCTAAGACAGTAGACAAAAGCAAGGTCTCTAGAGTCAGATTGCTTAGATTTCAGTTCTGCTTCAACCCTTCCTAGCTGTGTTGTTCTGAATAAGTCACCTACTTTTCCTAAATCTCACTTGTAAAAAGAGAGCAATAACAGACCTTATCTCATGAAGTTTTGAGAAATAAGTAAATTAACATATATAAAGCAACTGATCAGAAGAAGAACTCAATACTTGCTACTGATGATGATGGTGGAAATGGTGGTGGTGATGGTGGAGGGGGAGGAGATGCTCATGGTGTAAGAAACTAGTGGTATAGAAGATATTGTCTGGATCCAGGGCTTATACAATCAGCTGGGCCTAACCAGAAACTCCCAAGAGTGGATCAAACAAATCTATTTTTCTCGCTTAAGCTATACTTGAATAGTGTTAGATGGACTTGGGCTGACAGGCCACACCCCCCAGGTGCCTTGCATTCTTGAGCGAGCCTGAGTTTTAACTTCCTGGGAAATGCTCATCTCTCACAAATCCACCTTTGGTGGGCTCTGAGTCCCTGCCCTTTCTGATCCTGGGGATACTTTCCTCTCCGGGGAACTCACTGGAGGGGGTGGGGGCTCACCCGTTTTTAGCCAATTACCAGCGTACAATTCCCACTTCCGCTCCTCTGTAATCTATGGATTCGGGGGTGGGGGTCGTTTGGACCACCAAAATCGCTACTTAAGCTCCCGCCCTTCCCGAACTCGTCCCTACCTCCCTTGCTTTCTTCCCATCCTTCCCTTCCCTTTTTCCCCTTCTTTTTCTTCTTCTTCTTCTTCTTCTTCTTCTTCTTCTTCTTCTTCTTCTTCTTCTCCTTCTCCTTCTCCTTCTCCTTCTCCTTCTCCTTCTCCTTCTTCTTCTTCTTCTTCACACCCTTCACCTTCTCACCAGTTTCCACTTCCCTTCCTTCTCCTTCCCCTCACTTCCCTTCCCTCTGCGCGCTCCTTCCTTCCGTACTGGCCGCCAAGGCAGGTTGATAAACTTCTCCACTACATGGTGGTCTCTGACATGGTTTTTTGCCCTTCAAATAGATGCCATCTTCTGAAACTCTGATCATCCCTATTCTGGTGACTGTTCTGCTCCAGATAGCTCTAAAGACAAGTTTAGGAGACAGAGACAAAGAGTGTCCAGGAGATGGAAATGCTGATGCTAATAAAGGGCTTAGGGTCAGAGTGGAAGTGTTTGTCTTATGTCATGACATCTGTAAAGCATTTTCTTTGCTTATATCATAGAAAATGTGTTGCACATTCTTTAAATTTAAACTCAAAATCTGGCTTGACAACACACTTACACACATACTCATACATACCAATAAGAAGGTTCATTCTTAATTTTTAGTCAGTTGCATAAAATTGCACTGTATAGGTTTAGCCTAATTCAATAACTTTCTTGTTTTTGTATTTTGGATTATTTTCAGTCTTTATCAATATTGTGGAGAACAAACTGCACATATGTAAAATAAGTTGGTTCCTAGTGTTTGTAAAAAAAAAATACATCAGTGTTTCACTTGTATAAGTAGGATGTGAGACACAGGCAAACAAGGCTATGAAGCTAATTCTTCATTCCTTTTGTAATGTCTCTTGAAAAGACTTGGAATATTTTGGTTATAGATGAAAGATACTGTTATTTACTGTTTCTCTTCATCTTTAAGTGGAGTTCTAATGAACCATGTGTGGAATAAATAAATCATTAGAAGGTCAAGAAGCTCCAGAGACAAAGTTTGGACAAGTTCCTGGTATTGTTACTGAGTGTTAAATACTACACTTATCCTTGCTCTTCTAACTGCAGCTTTTGCCCAGGGAGGAGAAGAAGAGGCAATTCATCCTGCACCCCGCCCCCCCCTTTTTTTTCTTGAATTCAATGCTTAGCCATTTCGACAGAAGAAAATTTGGGAACAGGAGTTCTTTTGTGCTCTTTTGTCCCTGAATTAGGAGGAGATTTAGTAAAATCTCTTTTACCATTTGTCTACCTGTCATGTTAAATCACTGTAATATTTTCTATCAATGGTTACAAAACTGAATATTATGGAGTATGGTTTTGGGCTTGTTAATTTTTAAACTGGAAATTTTATAAGTGTCTATTACATGGACAAAGCAATATAAAGTTGCTCCATCTAAACGGCCAAGAAACCACACATGAAAGTGTCGAAGGACACCCGGCATTTCTATTGTCCTATTCTGTAACTTAAGAACTTAGCATTTCAAAAACATGTGGGCATAAATAGACTATTGGCTTTTCATGTTAAAATGTTTAAAATGAAAACCAACTCTGTTTTGTTTTGTTTAGTTTCTGGTCAGCTCCTCATGATGGAAAACCTTTCTTTTTTTCTTCATATGACTTTTTAGTTCTATGACTCTAGTCCTTGAGAATCAAAGAATATTAAGGCCAAAAGCATTATATCATTCAGTCATATAGGCAAGCTTCTTGTTTTAAGACACAAAGTTCTGGGCAAATTAAGAAAATGAAATTCAGCATTTTAATTTCTATTTTATAGCATTAACTCATCTTATTGTAACTCCTTGAGGGTAAGAATTTGTTTTATTAATTAATAAAGCCCCAGTGATAAAATGAGCACTATAGAACAGATGCTCGAACAACATTTGAAAAATGTTGGTAGCACTGTTCAAAGTCACTCAGTCACAAGACTAGAAGGCAGCCAGGATGAGGCCTGTATCCACTCACAACTGGTCAAGAGAAATGCTCCTGACTTCTTCCTATCCAGTTATTTATTTATTTTTAATTTGAAGGAAAAGCAAAATATCTATTTTTTTCTTGCTATGCAAAAATATGCTAAATATTTTTGGAAGTATTAGCAAAAATGTTTCCTACTTTAAAATTTCTTCTCAAATTCCAAGTAGATGCACAGAATCTCTCAATGACAGTACAAAACCAATTACCAAAATTTTAAAAACAGGGGGAAATATCACAAGCAATAATTAAACAATCAAACTAGAACAACTCCAGGCCAAATTTCAAAGAAAGAAGGATGACTAGGAAATGAAAGAAAATAGAAAGGAAGTAGAAGTTTGAAGTTCAGAGTTTCTCCTAACCTTGACTCAATCCCTTGATAGCTTCTTCTGAGGACATCAACAGCAAAGGAAAAATACCAGGGTTCACACTGCATTTGGTATTCAAGTGGAAGATAAATTACTCCCAGGGAAATAGAATAATTCATGGCAGAAAATGTTTAACAAAATCTGAGAGAAGAGGAAAATCAGGTTCACCAAAATTCTTCTCCTAGCTTAGTTTTCCCTTTCTTCTGTCCTTTCAAGCCTCAGTATACAGAAAACTATGGCTCTAAAGAAAAGACAAACAGGTCTCAGACAAGAAAAGGGTACTTCCAGTTTCATCTCACCTGTGTAAGTACTTTGAAAGTTGTCATTCTTGTCCTTACAACAAGTTAAAGCAGAATAAACTGAAAATACATGACTTTGTTGAATTATCAGAAAATTGAGATTGCAAGGAAAAATTCTCCTCCAAAATCTGGGGACAGGTGAATACAGAAAACCATAGCTGAAGTCAGTTTGGCTAGAGTAGAATCCACTGGAGCCATAAACCGGTTTGCACACTGAAATGGTAATTTAAGATGTTGGTGGAGGCTAGTGTGGACTAACATAACTGGAGGTCCCAGTTTCAGGGAACCCCCACTCATTTTTCTGATTTTACTTCTGAGAACACCCCACACACACAACACACAGGTTCTCAGAGCAAAAAGCCAAGAAATAATCCCTTCATGTTTCTGACAGCCAAAGGGAAAATTCTGTTTTGAAATATGACTGAAGCATTCTCCATAACAAAGATATACCCTGTAGAGAAAGACCTAACCACAGCCTTATCTGAATTTGAGGGAAGAAAAATTAAGCAACTCCAGTCTCTATATCCTTCTAGTCTTGCCTAAGAATTGATTAAATTAAAAAGCTAAGAAACTCTTCTAAAGTTGCAGAGGTTACTAGACGACTATGGTCTATTGATGGATTATAGGTTGCTTTGCCTGTCCCATCCCTTACCAATGTATCAACAGAACTTCAGCATAATAGCAGTGTATTGTAACTAAAAAAGATGCAATACACAGATTTGATTTAAAGGAGGAAGTCTAAGAGAAACCCAAAGGCATAAAAAGAGAAAAAAACATAACTAGATGTATTTGAAGTTTTTGGCAAATACACTTCATTAAATATTAATCACAAGCCGGGCGTGGTGGCGCACGCCTGTAATCCCAGCACTTTGGGAGGCTGAGGCAGGAGGATCGCGAGTTCAAAGCCAGCCTCAGCAATGGTGAGGCACTTAGCAACTCAGTGAGACCCTGTCTCTAATAAAATACAAAAAAGGGCTGGGGATGTGGCCCAGTGGTCTAGTGCTGCTGAGTTCAATCCCTGGTACAAAAAAAAAAAAAAAAAAAAAAAAAAAAAAAAAAAAAAAAAATCACAGCTAAATTCCTAGTCAGCATGGCGTAAAACCTCACACTAAAGGTTTATTCATCTCAATTCCTATAACCTAATATATCATGAAAAACTGTGGTTAGACAAAAGTCAGGTGAAAAAAAAAAACCCAACATCCTGAAAAAGGCAAAACTAGATATGGAAGATTGTGGAGGTAACAATTACAGAGATCATAGAATTGATGTAAATCAAAACAATGCATAATTAGTATTTTAAGAACTCTAATAAGGAAAAGTAGACAAAATGTTTAAAAAACACATAAGAAATATAAGCAAAGAGATGGAAACTCTAAAAAAGTATCAAAAGAAACTTAGGAATCAAAACTATAAGATGAAGTATTCACCTAGAGGGATTACAAACAAACTGGACCTAGACAAAGAAGAATCATTGAGCTTAGAGATATGTCAATATAAGCTTGACAAATTAAAATACAAAGAGAAAAAGTATATGTGGGATAATTTCAAATGTATAACATATACACAGTTGCCTGGTGGACAGACAAGAGAAATTAGAGCAGAAGAAATATTTGAGGTAACAATGGCTGAGAATTTTCCAAAATTAATGATAGGAAAAATAAGGTACAATATGAAATTCTCATGGAACACCAAAGACTTATTTATTTATCTAGTAGGCATATTGTATTATACTTAAATTCTTCAAAATCGAAGACAAAATTTAAAAAGATGATAAAAGAATGCATAGGCACCTTACCTAGAGAGGATCCAGGATAAAAATTACAGTGGAGGTATCTTCTGAAACCATGAAAACCAGGAGATAACAGAGTGAAATATTAAAATTATTAAAGGTAAAACAAAACCACAACACTAATATAGGGTCCTTTATCAGAAAAATATTCAACAAAAGAGAAGAAAGATTGCTCAAACAATTTGAAAATTTGCTCAAACAATTGATAAATTTGTCATATCTGCCTCATAAGAAATATTAAAAGAAGTTCTTCAGAGATAAGTACAGTGATATATCAGAAAGTCAGATGAACCAAAATAATATGTAAAAGAAAGGTGGAAAGAAAGTAATTTTAGAATGTGTAAGTGGCAGTAATGTAGAATCTTTTGTTTTTACTCTTCATTAATCTAACAGATAAAAGTTTGTTCTAAATAACACTATGATGTATTTAGTGATTTTAACTATAGGATAATTGAACAGGGTATCATCAATGTTATAAAGAATGGGAAGGAGACATTTAAATATTCAGTAATAAAGTACCTGTATTATTCATGAAGTAGTAAAGTGCTATTTGAAAGTAGACTTAGATTAGTTATAAATGTATAATGCAAACTCTAGGGCAACTTCAATATTATTTTTAAAAAAGTATAATTGGTATGCTAAGAGAAGAGAAAATGGATATGGACAAAATACCCAATTCAAACTGAAAAAGTCAGTAAAAAGGGAAAAGAAAAAAGGCAAGAAATATAAAACTGTTCCAAATATGATAAATAATATAGTAACTGTACCAATGATCATTTTAAATGTGAACCACCTAAATACATCAATGAAAGAAAAGAAATTATCCAAATGGATAAATAAAGAAAATTTAATTCTATGTTGCCTAGAAGAAACCCTCTTCTTATATAAAGCACAGATGAATTATATATAAAAAATGAAGAAGATATACTACATACCATTTATCCAAAGAAAGATAGAGTAGCTATATTGATATCAAATAAAGCATAACTCAAACCAAGGAAAATTATGAGGAATAAAGAGGGGAATTACTGATAAAAGTGTCATTTCTTCAGGAAGATATAATAAGCCTTAAGGTGTATGTGTCTTGTCATGGAGCATCAAAATATATGAAGCAAGAACTGATAGAATTGCAAAGAGAAATAGACAAATCCACTATTATGGTTAAAGACTTTGACATTCCCTTGATTTTAACAATTGGCAGATTCAGAAGGCAGAAAATCAGTAAGAATGTAGTTGTAATGATAATGCATTAGCTTTTTGTAGCTGGGACAAAATATCTGAGGAAAATAAATAAGAGGAAGAAAGATTTATTTTTGCTGATGATTTCAGAGGTTTCTAGTCCATGGTTATATGACTCCACTTCTTTGGGCTTTAGAGAAGGCATAGCATCATGGTGGGAGGACATGGACGAGGAAAGTTGCTCACCTACGGTAGCATGAAGTCAGAGAGAAAGAGAAGGAAAAGGGCCAGGGAAAAGGTACACCCCTCCAGGTCACACACCCAGTGACCTGCTTCCTCCATTGGACCCCATCTCCTACATTTTCTACCATGTGTCAATAATGCCATCAAATTATTAATAGACCAGTGGATTAATTCACTGATTCAGTTATAGCCTTCATGATCCAGTCATTTCCCAAGAGTCCCACCTTTGGATATTGCTGCATTGGGAACCAAACTTTCAACAATAAGCTTTTGGGGGACATTCCAGATACAAACCATAACAAGCATGATTAAATAACTTGATCTAATTGGTGTTTACAGAGTGACCCTTCATTATCAGCAGAACACACATTTTTTTCAAGTTCACATGAAACATTTACCAAGCTAGGTAAGCTTCATTTCCACAAAGCATACTTTAATGAATTTAAGAGAATAGAAATCAGGCAAAGTATGTTCTCAGATCATAATGAAATTAAACTATAAGTAAACAGTGAAGGTAACTGGAATCTTCCAGTTCCCAAATATTTGGATATTGAAAAATAAATAAACTGAAACTTTTTTTTACTGATTTGTATTAAAAATAAACTTCAAAGACAACAAATAATGGAGCAGTAACTACTGTCCTGAGTTAAAGGATGCATAAGGATACATCCTTAACAATCATACATAGTCTAATTTTGTTTCATACATAAAGGTCATAGTCATACATTCTCAAACATGAAAGAACTTAGAAATTAGGAAGCCAAGGGATAATTGAAGATAAAGAACTAAGGAAAAGAGGGATAATCAATTTAGAAAGTTTAAAAATTAAGTGATGCTTCTTTTAAAAAGTAGAAGCAGGACTAGATAACACAGAAAATTGTGTTTACAAAACAGAACACAACAAATTTGTGATATTAATATGAATAACAATATCGAACAATTTGATATAATTATTTTCTCATTTTCTATGACAGGGTATCTATCAATCAGAATTGATTAAATGAAAATATATTTCTAAATAACTACATTATCTATATTTTCACAAGCATACATAGAAATTTAGAGGTATCTAATGGCTTATGTTCTTATGAGTAAGATATTTAAAAAAAACTTTTACATTTCTTCGAAATTGGTCATGTGTTCATGCTTTCAAAATATATTGAGTTTTAATTGAAAAAAGTATACAAAGTAAAGTCATCTAACAATGACCTACCATAACATTAATCACCATAACAAATAACTGCAAAATCTCAGTGGCACACTAGAAAAAATTATTTATCTAGCTTATGAGCTTGTGGGTTCAGCTGATACAGGCTGAGCTTAGGTGGCCTTAGTAGCTCTCTATACAGTCAGCTGTGGGCGAAGAGCTCTGATGATTTTGGCTGGGCTTCATATGTCTGGAGACTGACTTACTGTTGCTAATATAGAATGACATCAACTAATATGAGTGGGGAACATGATTCTAATCCATGTGCCCCATTCTTTTGCAGCCTATCCCACTGTGCTCTGGTGGTGATTGTGGAAAGCAAGAGCAAGCCAGCTGGATCAATTAGCACTTCAAATCTTTACTGTGTCATGTATGCTTACATTCAACTTGCTTCAGCAAGTCACAAAGTTGAGCCCAAAGTCATAGTGGAAGGAAACTCCAAAATTAGCTGGTAAGACCACCTGAATATAGGGAAAGGCAAAAAAAGAGGTCACTTAAAACTGTACATATTTTCTCTTTCATATTCTATCCACTCATTCAAACAGGCATCTCTCTGTATATGAATAAATGCATATTGACATGAATAAAATATTTCCAAATTCTAGATATTAATTATTATTAAGTAATAATTCCTAAACAAATAAACTAATATATTGAAGTTGTTAAAATCAAATTGAAGATGAAGTTCCAGAATGGTGTCATGAGGAGCTCCACAGATGCACAAATCTCACTGCTACTGGTGAAAGCTATTAAAGAATGAAATCCAACAATTTAAAGTTCTTGGAAATTGACCTAAAGACACACAGCAAAGGAAGAAATATTTATTCAGGAGTGTCTACTGATCTTAGAAAGAACAGCAACTGTATGACCCTAGTACTCTCACCCCCACCCCCAGCTTATCATAATAGATGCTCCACTCTATATGGCCAAGAAGATAGGACTGACCCCCACCCTCTGAGAAGGGCTACAGTATCTCCTTGGGAGAGTCAGGAGTGAGCATTTCTCAGCTCTACACTATCCTCAGATCTATCTACTAGGGTTAAATTCCAGGCAAGTATGCCCTAGAGGTTGGGGCCACCTTGTTCCATTCAGTCATTTTTACTTTAGTGTGAAGACTCTAAATGAGGTGTGGCATCTCCAGAATATTGAAGCCCTGGTTGATTTATTCCTAGTTCAATTGTAGAGTATGAAGGGTTGTGGAAAATAATTCCTACAAGACAGCCCCCAGGAAAAAAATGGAAAGATGGATTGGCTTTTGAGGAAGGAGAGAAATTAGCCAGTCATTAAACCTCTCTCAGTAAATCGTTTCCCAGTAATAATGGGCCCTGAGGGAAAAAGCAGACTTTCTTTCCAGCATCACCAGCATCTCCACCAAAAACTACCATTCATCCTTTCCCAATCACAATGGGTCCTGAAGGGTGAAGACAAATACTGAAATGGTAGGCCCTGGACTTTTACCCTTTCCCATTGCTGATGAGTCCTGCGAGGAGAAAAGCAAATAGTAAAGCTCTGGGTAACAATGAATCCTGGAGAAAGAAGATAACAGTGAACACCAAGGTCTGAGCTTTCCCCAGTGACAATGGGTTCTGGGCTTTTTACAACTTCTTTCCTGACTATCCAAACCAACATGTCCATGGTTTCCAATTATTAAACCAACCTAATTGTAAACTATAAAACTCAGACTCCTTCTATAATGGGGGGGCCATTTTTATACCCAGAAAATGAGCCCTTCCAGTGTCTGATTGATTGACTCCACTGCAGAATAAAGGAGAACTTGCTGCTCTGTTTGAAGTCTGCTTCCATCCTGATTATTTGTGTTTTCAAAATGGTGCCAAAACCATGTTGGTTATTTTTGCTTACAGAGTAGAGATTTTATTCTGGGAGCAAAAAAGTCAAGACAACCAGAGTCTTCCACCACTACCTAGTACCACACTGTAAAGTAGAAATATAATTCTAAATTCTGTCCCTACTGGAGCTCAGGAGCAATGGCTCAAAGATTTTTGCCTAAAGGGAGAGGCAATTCATAAGAGAAGAAAGCTCTGAAGCTCTTATCAAAGATGAAAACTTTATCTAGGAGACAATGGTGAAGTTCAAGCTTAAGGGCATTCTCCAAAAGAATAGAATTCTCCAAAAGAATAGAATGTTGGTAAGGAATTAAGAAGATAACAGTAGCTCCCTAAGGGCAAGAAGCTAACCCATAGGCCTTACTAGGCTTACTAGAAATAACCAGGGAAAGAGATAGTTCAGAAGAGTCCACCAGTGGTGAAATAAAAACTCTAAAAACCAACTTCAGAATATACCCCTGTGGAGAGCCTGAATTTAATTGGATCCATCTGTGGAGTAATTTATTCCACAGAGCATTGTCAGAAACAAACAAACAAAAAATCAATCAGCCAATAATTAGTGAGGCCTTATAACTGGCTTTGATAGAAACAGAGACTGACAGTATACCAGAGATCAGAAAGTGACAGAGAACCCTAGTAAATATAGTTATCATAGGATGATGGTACACGTTAAAGGCTGTGCATCTGAGGAATGACATCAAAAGTTTACACATCAGGGAAAATATACTTTACTACAATAATAAAGCCAAGTTGCTAATTGAAAACTTAAGCAAACATCACAACAACAAGCCTTAAAGGAAGGAATTTATATCCAAAGTTCTTATGTTATCTAAAAGTATGAGACATAGAAAGAAATAAGAAAATGAGATCCAAACTCAGAAATAAAAGCAGCTAATAAAGTGCTTATACATTCATTAGAAGAGATTTGAGTTTCTGGGTGTGTGGGGGGAACTCTGGACATTTGAAAATAAGTTGACAGAGACTGAGCAATCTGTAGAACAGAGAGAAAATAAATTACAAAGAAAGATAAACAGAGTCTAAGAGAAAAGTGTGACATCATTATGCATAGCAGGCATGCCAGAAGGAAAGGAGGACAAATGATAACGGAAGAAATAATGGCTGAAAATCTCACAAATTTGATGGAAAACATGAATATACACATCCAAGATGCTCAGCAAATGCCAAGAAGTGTATTAACAGAGAGATTTACACATAGGTATATTATAGTAAAAATGCTGAAAAACAAAGAATAAAATCTTAAAGGTAGAGAAAAAAAATTTATCATGTTTAAAGAAAGTTTGATAAGATTAAATGTTAAGGACCATGAAAACTAAAAGGTAGTTGGATGATATTTTCAAACTGGAAAAAAAGAAACATCTCTCATCTCAAAATTTTATATCCAGCAAACTAAAATTTTAAAATGAAGGACAAATAAGGATATTCCAAGCTAAACAAAAAACATGGAAATTCAGTACTCAAAAAAATTTGCTAGCCTCATAAGAAATTAGGTTGAAAGCAAGTGACCCTATAAATAATCTGATTCCACATGAAAAACAATAAGTACTGATAAGTGTTATTATATGGATATAAAAGGAGTATAAGTACCTGTTAGAAAAATGCTGAACATAGTTAACTTAGCCGGGAACACTGTGTTAGTGAAATAAAAGGGTTTATTGGGGTGCCACGTGGGCAAGGGTAGGGAAGGGAAGGGAAAGGAAGGGGATTAGGGAAGGGGGAAAAGGGATGGACGGGATCAGGGACAGGCAGGAACAGAGAGCGATTTCAGTCCGGGGCTGGCTTAAATAGAGTGGGGGTCAGAAAGCCCCCCCTGGAGTGAGTCCTTGCCCTATAGGCCAGCAGAGGTCAGGAGGTAGTGGACAGGGCACTTGCTGGTCAGGTTTGCTGGTCATGCTGAGGATCTCGGGAAGTGTAGTTTTTCACAAAGCACCTGGGGAGGTGTGGCCTTCTGCCTGGGAGGCGCAGCCTCCTGCCTGGAATCCAACAGTACCTATTTCTTCCCATTTCTTAATTCACTTAAAAAATGTATAAAATGGGCTAGCGTTGTAGCTCAGTGGTAGAATGCTTGCCTCACATGTGTGAAGCCCTGGGTTCAATCCTCAGCATCACATAAAAAATAAACAAATAAAAATAAAGATACATCTACAACTAAAACGTTTTTTTAAAAAATATATATAAAATTGTATTGTTAGACTTACATAGAAATGTGTTATATTCAACAATAATACCATGAAGTCATTGACTGATGGCAAAATTATATTGGTGTAAGACAATGACAACAGATGATAACTCGAATCCTTAGGAAAAAATGAAGAGAAGCAGAAATGGCAAATAAGAAGAACACAAGATGTCTATACATATGTATTTGCTTTCATTAATTTCATAAAGTTCTTTAAAAGACATAAAGTTACATAAAAATAGCTAAAAATATATTGTTGGATATGATGGATATGCTTAGGAGGAATAACAAAAAGAGGAAAGAAGAAACTGAGCTATATGCATACTACATATATAATACTCAGGTATTATGTGCCTGCTCATATATATGTGCATCAGTGTATATGTATATATATTATACTTCTGTACCTCAATGGAATTAAATTGATATACATCTAAAAATGATTCTTGCAAACTAAGATGGATATGGAAGACCCTAGGGGAACTACTAAGAAAATAGAAAACTAATTGGGAAAATAAAGTTAAAAAATTATCTGTTAAATAAATAAAGTATTATACTGGAAAATATTCAGTTAAAGCAAAAGAAAACAGTAAAGGAGGTACAGAAGAGCAACAATTATATAAGCAAATACAAAAATCAAAAAGTAAAATGGCATGTAAATTCAACTAGATCAATCATATTATTACATGTGAGTGTATTAGCAATCCAGTCAAAGACCACCATTGTCAGACTGGATTAAAAACAATAAGATCCAACTATATGCTGTCAATAGAAGTCACGCTTTTGAATTAAAGATACAAATAGGTGTGCAAAAGTCCTTTTTTGTGTAATGCTTGTTTAAATGGCAAGATAGATTTTATTTGACTATTGTAGTAGGGGAGAGAGATTTAAGTATAGAATTGAGCTGAACTCTAAATACAGCATAAACAGATGGGGATTTATATCATATGAGAAGAATAAGGAGTATCAATGGGACTTTATTAGAAACTGAGGGAAGAAAGATTCTTGATAAACTTGCTTAGCACAATTCTTTACTAAAACTGGACTTGGCAAGTGCTGTGGTTTGAACATCCCAGTAAAAACTCATGTTAATTTCAATTCAAAATCCAAATACGTGTGTTACTGATATTTGGAGGTAAGACCTTTGAGAGATGATTGGGTGATGAGAAATATTAAGTGAATTAATCCATTCATGGACCAATGGGTTAATGATTTATTGAAAAACTGACTTTACTATAAATGAAAACTCTCTCTGGCATTCTTGCTCTGTCTTGCAGTGTGTTGCCCTGGTCCATGTTATGGTACAGCAAGATGACCCCTACCAAATGCTGAGCAAGTACCAATACCATGATCTTGGACTTTGTAGTCACTGGAGCAATGAGCTGAACTGGAGTCATGAACTCTTATTATAAACTTACTGGTCTCAGGCATTTTGTCATAGAAGGAGAAAAAACACTAAAATAGAAATCCAAAGTCAGGAGTAAATAAAATTTTGGCATAATTGAGAAAGTGGCACAAAGGAAAATTATTCCATTTTGGTCAAGAAAGACGTTCTTTTTAGTAGAAATTAAGACATGAGTCCAACTATTTCAAAGGAAAAAAGTGATCATGAAAAAAATTTACTTGGTCTATTATTGTTTGCTTTCATATTTGATATATTCCTATATTTAGTATTTCAGTAATTATTATTCCTGTAAATATTTTAAAAACCTTAGGACTATAACTTACTACCATCTGCAAAGTTTTCATTTAAAGTGTGACTAAGATGTAAAATAAATGTAAAGTGAGTTAAGTTCTGAAAAAAAAAAAAAAGAAAAAAAAAAAAGAAATATAGTAAAATATGAAAAAATATATACCATGCAAACTGCAATCACATAAAAGCTGGAATACTAACATTAGGCAAATTGACATTAAAACAAAACAAAAAATGCTACTAGAGAAAAAGAGAAATATTTAATAATGATAAAACCATCAAGCTTATAAGAAAACATAATAGTTCTAAACATATGCTTACCTAACAAGAAAGCACCAAAATACATAAAACAAAAAATAACAGAACTGAAGGATAAAATAGAAAAATTAATAATAGTACCCCAGACATAATTACACTTTCACAAATGAATAGAAAAATAAAGCAAGAGTAAAACAAGAAAATAGCAATGCTTGAGCAACACTGTAAACCAACCATACCTGACAAATATGCCTGGAAATTCTACTCAAGAGCAAAAAACTCATTCTTAAGTGCATTTTGAGAATTTACCAGGACTGCATATGCTAGACCATAAAAGAAGTCTGAATGTATTTAAAACATTTTAAAGTATACATAGATTATTATCTAACCAAGATCAAATAAAATTAGAAATTGAACATAAAGGGGCTGGGATTGTGGCTCAGCAGTAGAGCACTCGCCTACCACATGCACGGCCCAGGTTCGATCCTCAGCACCACGTACAAATAAAATGCATTGTGTACAACTAAAGCAAATAAATAAAAATATTTTTAAAAATTAAAAAAAAAGAAATTGAACATAAAAATTTGGGAAATCCTCAATGAGTAGAAATTAACAAATACTGGTCAAGAAAAAATATCACAAAGGAAATTAGCATAAATATGAGGATGTATGAAAATAAATACACAACATACCAATATTTATGAGATACAGCCAAACTCTTGCTTAAGGTGAAATTTTCAGCTACAAGTTTCTGTGTTTACAAACAAATATCATTA
Source organism: Tamias sibiricus (assembly GCA_025594165.1). Classification (NCBI taxonomy): domain Eukaryota; kingdom Metazoa; phylum Chordata; class Mammalia; order Rodentia; family Sciuridae; genus Tamias; species Tamias sibiricus. Next base: position 48,766,507 of record CM046661.1, read on the forward strand.
ATCAATAATCTAAATTTTAGTAAGACACTTGAAGGAGAGCAAACCAAATGAAAAGCAAACAGAATGAAGGTGTTGATCAAGATTAGAGAAGAAATTAACAACCTAGAAGACAGAAAAAGAAAATGAAAAGAACCCAAAAGTTGGCTTTGAAAAGTTCAATAAAATTGAAAAAACCTTGTTAATCAAAACAAAGCTAGAAAACAGTTAAATTATCAAAATCAGAAGAAACACAGGATATGATTACTAAACGTATATGGAGGAAAAAAAGGATATAAGGGAGTGCTATAAATAATGGTTTATCTATAAATTAGATGATTTGGATGAACAGAATACCAAAACTAGTTCAATCTGTAAATACTATATACTGTATGATTTTAACTACATAACATTCTGGAAAAGGTAAAAAACTCTGGAGTCAACAAAAAAATCAGTGATTGTCGGGGATTGGGAGTAGGGTAGAATGATTTTTTGAGCATAGGATTTTTGAGGCAGTGAAAATACTCTGAATAAGACCATTATAGTGCATTCCATTTTGGTCAAGAAAGAAGTTCTTTTCAGTAGAAAGTAAAACATGATTCCAACTATTCCAAAAAGAAAAAAACGATCTTGCAAAAAACAGCAAACTATTGGCTGTGAGCCCCTATAAAACGCCAAAGCCAATAGCGTGTGTGTGTGTGTGTGTGTGCGCGCGCACACACACACACACACACACACACTTTACATTGGTCCAAATCCATAGAATATACAACACTCCGAGTGAACCTTAATGTAAACCATGGATGTTAGGGGATGACAATATGTCACTGTAAGATCATCAGTCATAACAAATATACCACTTGGCGGGGGATATTAACAATGCGAGAGATTATGCATGTTTGGGGGAAGAGGTATGTGAGAAACCTCCCTCTCAACTATTCTCTGAATCTAAAATTGCTCCAAAAAAATAAGATCATAAGAACAAAAGGAAGAAAATTACATTATTATGAATAGTGACATAGAAAACTCCTCAACAAAACACTAAGAAACCAAATCCAGCAACATGCAAAAAGAATTATACATCACAGGTAAGAGGGATTTGCCACAGGAATGCAGTATTTTTCACAGATAGTTCTGAGACATCAGAATATTCACATGTAAAATAATGAAGTTAGATTCTTGCTTCATGTCATGCTCAAAAATTAACCCAAAATGGATCATAGACCTAAATGTAGGAAGCAAAATTATAAAGCCTCAAGAGAAAAGCAAAGGAGTGAATCTTCTTTCGGTTAGGAAAAGTTTTCTTAAAGTATAAATGATGAAAGAAACAAACACACAAACTGGACTTTGTCAAAGTTAAAAAAAAAAATGAGCTTGAAAGGATTCCATCAAAAAAATGAAAGGACCACACAGAGAATGTGAGACAATATTTGCAAATTATATAGGTAATATCACAATAAGAAATTGTTTTAGTAAGCTTTGTGTAGCTATAACAAAAATATCCAAGATGAACACTTAGAGGAGAGAAAGATTATTTGGGACTTTCATGATCCAATGATTTTACATTCAAATATTTCAGCATTAACATTGGAGTTTGAGGAGGGGAACACTTCATTTCTAAACAATAACAATTGGACCCTGGTTGCTAAAAGCTTATGACCATCTCAAAATGCAAAATGCATTTTGCTATGATGTGTCCCCCAAAAGTTCATGTATGAGAGACAATGAAAGAATTATTAGAGTTGAAACCATTATATTATGAGAATTACAACCAAATTGGTGGGTTAATTCACTTATATGGATTAACAGGGTGGTAACTGTAACTTTGTGCACATCCAGAGACATAAAAAATTGTGCTCTATATGTGGACTATATATTAAAATGCATTCTGCTGTCATGTATAACAAATTAGAATAAATAAATAAATAAAAATAAAAAATCCAATAGCATGTGCATATGTGTACACACACACATACACACACACACACACAGATGTAATACACAGTGGCACAGAGTAAACTTTCCCAAGCTAAAAGGAAATATAGGGGCATGAAAAGAAGGGATGGAATCAAAGCTTGAAATCCAGGCAGGTAAAGAGGCATAATAATTCTAAGTATAACAGCATCTAGTACACAGGGCTGCAAGATATTATTTCCAAAGGACTTAGGCAGCCCACCCCTTTGTCCTAAAGTAGATTATTGGCTGGGCATGGTGGTGCATGCCTGTAATCCCAGCACTTGGGAGGCTGAGGCAGGAGGATTGCGAGTTCAAAGCCAGCCTCAGCAATGGTGAGTCACTTACCAACTCAGTGAGACCATGTCTCTAATAAAATACAAAATAAGAGCTGGGGATGTGGCCCAGTGGTCAAGTGCCCCTGAGTTCAATCCCCGGTTCCAAAAAAAAAAAAAAAAAAAGTAAATTATTGGTAGTTCAGAATGGGATGATTAGGTGTGATAGCTAAAGGCTATAGAGTTTCTCTTAGGGCTAATGAAAATGTTGTACAATTTATTGTGAGGATAAATGTGTAACTAAGTATACTAAAAACCACCAAGTTATAAACTTGGATTGAGTATATGTTTTGGCATGTAAACTTTATCTCAACAAAGATGTTTTAAAGATAGATCAAAGCAATACTTAGACAATATAATTCTCTCATCAGAAATCTCAAAATTTTGAAAATTCATGGGTCAATTCAGTTTTAGTTTGTTTTAATTAATGAATGTAAATCTTCAAAAATACAGATTTCAAAAAAGTCTGAGGCTTGTTTTGCAAGTTTGGAAATGTATAAATAACACCAAAAATAACATTTTAAAGTTTATATTATATTACTTATTTATTCTTGTTCAATTTTAATTTATTCCTTCACCATTTATTGATGAGCATTAAAATTTATTTTGAAGAAAAATTTTAGATCTTTTTTTTAGGATCATCAATACCTTGGGAAAAAATGTAACCCTTCACAATTCACTTCAGAGCAAACACACATTGGGATTTACAATTAAATCATGGCAAGTAAAACCCAGGAACTATTATCTCAGGTCAAGCCAGATTGTCAGTCTGGAGGTCTTTGAACTGAAGCCAGTGATTCCATATCCTGTTGCTTTGGTGTCTTAAAGTAGAAGAATTCCACTCATATTTTCATAAAGATTCACCCACTACCAAGCATATTTGTTTGGAGGCCTTTTTAGTGATAGTTCACAATGGTGAGAGTGAATCATGGATTTATTTCATTTAAAATTTTTATTCCTAGGGATAGTCTTCACAACTTCATGAAGGCAGCAAAGCTTTTTCACTACTTTTTATGTCAACCTTATTTCCATTGTAGATAACAAGATTTTTTCTCTCCTCTGGAAATGCTTGCTTTGTGTGTGTGTATTTTAATTTTCATGGAAGAGTCAACAACCATTGATTGATCTGCTCAGATCCACTGATGAAGGACTTTGCTTTTACATTTGCAATTTATTATGCCGGATGATAAAAGTTAAGCCAAAGTTCTTGGTAAAGAATAGCTAAAGGTGTCTTAAAAGTTGAGAGCAAGTTATGTTCAGATGTATGAATTCTTAGATTGAATATCAAAAATTGCTACTATGCACATTATTATTAAACTGCATTCCATGCATTATGAAAATTGCACATTCAGAAAATGGTACCACCAAATTAAAAAGGGTGTTTGAATATAGCCTCCTACTTAAGTTAGTGCAGTTGTTTTTCCTGGCATAGTGGGTACCACATAGACTTTGTGGAAATGAAGTCTTAAATCTAACTCCTTGTTACAGCATTTTCTTGGAGCAAATGACTAATTCTTCTTGTCTTAGTTTCCTTACATATAGGAAATATAAAATGCGTA